>JAOWBW010001467.1:50714-290058 GCA_026119855.1 Campanula takesimana
AAACAATTAAAGATAACTCCTCGAATTTATCTCAATACTCTATTCTACTTGGATTCATAATTAAATTGGTCTTGTGTATTCCTTCAGGTATCTATAGTTGAACTCCGTTATGCATGTTTAATTCCACTAAGTGTTGACTACATACTCTGCTATCGAAGTTAAAAATTCCATCACTAGCCACGAACAAAATCTTATTGTATGTCATTATTCATTCCACGAGTAATTTTCGATAGTTGATATTATTCAATAGAGTAGAAATTTAAAGCTTTCACAATCGCAAAGTCACACCATGTCTCAACTCACGAAGACTCAAAGTGTTAATTCCTCTAACATTCCCCATTTAGTTTTATCACCCATGAAATATAAGTCAATGAATCCTCTAACAACAATACCTTTCCCGATGATATAATATGGTAAAAACTTCAAATCTAACTCCATCAAAGCCATTCACTAATGCAATGGATGTATAATCGCAATAAATCTCAATTTATGGGTAGGATAATTTTGGTGATAAGGAATCAATCTTCTCAAAGCACACATTGTTACCGTACCATCCTGAAGCAATGAGCATCTCAATCACTCTTTAAGGCATCTCTATGAATAATGAATTTATCAAATCCACTATAAGGGTAAGCTTGACATATCCACTAGAAATTAGTAACACTAATCATATCCTCTAGATAACTGTAGTACTAGTTAAATCCATTAAGCAATATCAATACTGAAGTTGTCATCAACTCTCGATTCATCAATCAACACTCGCAACAATTAAACTCGTTCACTCTTACCAATCCATCGAGATAGTGCATCTTTCTGTGCTATGTAGTTACAGTGTAGCTACCTTAGAAATCCATCAATAAATCCTCAACCCTATGCCTGAGTTGAAACTTTCCTCAAAAAAACTAATATATCCTCTAACATGAAGACATTCTGCCCTGATTTTACAAACTGATACGCTCTCAAAGAACTCAGACTAGGATTACTTATACAATTCAACGTATCCAACAATACCACTGAAGCAGGTGAGAATTCAAACTATATAACCACCATTCATGATGTCCATACCCGATATAAAAGCCATCTTTGAAATATACTCAACTAAAATTCTCAACAACCACTAAACCATTACTGATCTCTGATGTTGCTCACATAGCACCAAACCACTCAAGATCACCCAAGGTTCTCCTCAAGAACAAGTACCACTCAAGGGAAATAATTTAAAATCTCCAAGGAAAAGATATCTTTCAATTTAAATGCAAATTTTTCACTACTAACTCCTAAACTAACTACCAGGCACAAGCTTGCAACAACAATTTACAAATTTCTTAATGCCTAAATAGCATGGAAGTAAAAACACATATATATACCATGCTTAACTAAAAACACACTAGCATATAAAATTCCACCACCATAACATCAAAATCTTGTGATGACAACATCACTAAACCGGCAAATAAAACATGCCCAAGAATACGCACATCACAAGTATACGACACTTTATCGGTCCTCTAACACTCCCTTAGGAAGACACATCTAACACATAAGGTAAAAGACTCAGAAGACACATGCAATCAAGAAGCACAATGCCCAAACACACAAGTATGCGAAGAGCCAGGGTCTATAAGTGTGTGCTCTCAAACTAGACATAGAAATTATACCTCCAGTCACATAGAAGAATCTGAAATCTGTTGTTGATTGTTGGAAGAAACACGATCTTACCTTAACCTAACCTTTCCTGAAGCATCCCTATTTTGGCCCTGAGATGACCCAGCTGCACTTCCCGATAACTGATTCTTAAATCTAAAGCAACTCTTCTGAAAGTGACCCAACTGACCACAACTCAAACATTTGCCTTGTTTTTTCCAACATTTTTCTTCTAAATGTCCCATCCTTTGATAGTAGTTACATACTCGTTTACTTCGAGTTCCTCTATTATGCGGCCCTTGAAAAGATTCCCTAGCTACGAAGGGTTCCTTGATATTCTCTACTATCTCACGCTGGGGTTGCGGTTTTACCTGTTCTCCTCGTTTTGTCACATCTGAGGTTTCAATCTTGGTTTTATGATCCTCTATATCGTCAATGATTTTCGTGACAGCTTCAAACATACCTTGGAACAGTGCTCGAACCTCTTCTCTAGCGTTACCCGACCCTGAAGGCCCTGACTGATTCCCTTCGGTGCCAACCATTTTTCAATAAGTACCTGCATAAAACTCTCAACGTTACTTACCCAATACACAACTACCCTCCTAGGTCATTTAGTCATTCTAGACCATCTACAACCTAGCTCTGATACCAACTGTCGCGCCCGACCCGTGGTCCTACTTGGCCCCACGTCCGGGACACGCACGGAAGACGTCACAAGCATTTTTAAGAAAAATTTTCGAAATATACTTTCATAAAAAGTCTTATATGACTAAACAATATTTATTAGACTTGACTACAAGTCACAAAACAAACTTTCTCAAATGAGTACTTAGCCACTTGGCTATAACAAACTTTACTTATAAAAATTTACAAACACGAACACCTACTAAAAGAGATGATACAAATAATTGAGTCACGGGTACACTACCCTAAAGGTATTACATTTACATAATGTATCCTTTATACACATCACTTCCCAAAAGTCTTACCAAAGATCTCTTTACCGACGTTCTCCCTGTGCTGTGACCTATTCCCTGGACTCCTTCTTATCTAAAACGGTAAACAAATAAGGGGTGAGAATAAATCTCAGTAAGTTACTATAATGCAACTACATTACATGCTAATATGAGAAACATAAATGAACAATACCACAATGATCATATAGCATATAGCACATAATATGAGAGGCTCCCTATCGCCAACCGTCCCATACCGGTTGGAAATAACGACCAACTCATCATACAACACATAAAGCGGAAATAAACACTCATACGTGGATACTGAGCCAAGGTTCTCAAACCAAACAATAGCCATCTGAGAGGCATCAACTGAGCAGCATCGAAGAGCTGAAACGGGTTCCGGAACCAAACAACATCAACAACAACAACGGGGAAAATGACACAAAGTCATAACCCAAAGTGCCCAACCTTTGGCCTAAGGAAGGGGGTTAAAAATGGGAAACCAATGATAGGAGCCTTATAATGTACTTGGCTCGTGAGACCATTATAATCCCTATCACTGAACACAAAAGTACCAGCTGGACTTTACACGCAAGCACCCTATAGAAATACTTGCTTAAACAACAATCAGGGACAATGATTCCAATGTAGGGAACCATGCCAAACACATCAAGAAGATGAACCATTCAACACATTACAAAATGTTCAACAATGCTCACTTAATCCATTACCCACATTTCACAACACTTGTGTTCACAAAGGAACCAATTTACCACTTTAGTGATCCACAACAATCATCTAACTACTTTAGGACACTACCCAAAAACTAGACCAAGATTGACTTTTACTCCCTTGGTTTGAAAACTCTAAACTTTTCAGATGACTGGGCGGCCGCCCAAACAGGGCTGTGCGGCTGCCCAAAATACTTTGTCCCAAGAGTAAAACTTTCAGATAGATGTGCGGCCGCACGCCCTTTTTGGGCGGACCGCCCACATCACCTGGCAGACCAAAACTTAAGCAAAGTTCACTCCTTTCGTTTCACAACCCAAAATTACTTGTACTTGTAACACTTAACATTTGCAACTAATACAAAGACTACAAATTCAGTCTTTAAACAATTCTAACACCCAACAAGAACCATTTCCATACTACTCATTCTGTCCCAAATTTACAAGTATAAATAAAACATACCCAAAACATTATTTCACAACCTACTAGGAATATAT
The DNA here is from genome assembly GCA_026119855.1 of Campanula takesimana. Classification (NCBI taxonomy): domain Eukaryota; kingdom Viridiplantae; phylum Streptophyta; class Magnoliopsida; order Asterales; family Campanulaceae; genus Campanula; species Campanula takesimana. The sequence continues at coordinate 54,544 of JAOWBW010001467.1, forward strand.
AACATGTTTATATCCATTTTATTAGGTACAACAACATTACTATACTTTCACAATACTACAACACCCATTTGTATTAACATTTCCCACATGCAACAATTTATTACTACTCCCTCCGTTTGACAAGTATCATTATAATTTTTAATATACTAATATACCCACTTTAGGATACTTTCACTTCTTTCCCCGTCCCATAAGTAATAGTATAATTTTATAATACATTTATTTAACATTTAACTAAAGATATTATTTTACCATCCCACGAGTAGGAGTATAACATATAAAGCATATATAATGTTGCATCATCTCATACTCCCCCAAAACCAAAACTACTATACCCATTTCCCACAAATAACAAGTCTATAACAATTTACTACTCCCTCTGTCCCAAAATTACAAGTATATAAAAAGTATACTAAAACATCTTTTTTTTTCAACATATTAAGCATAAAAGCGTGTTATGACCATTTTAACATTTAAAGGGGATTAGTAACTTACTTATTTTTTCGGAAAAGTGTCAAGAAAATAATATTTGACCGGTTAGAAATGGCCTATTCAACGCCCTGATCATTTATATATAGTTAGATTTGAAAATGGAGTAATAAATTAAAATAAGGAAAATTAATAAGAACAAGTTTACCTTTTCTTTCTTTTCTTCAACAATGGAGGTTTAACAATTTTAGGAAGTTTGGTAAATGGGTATGGGAAGGCAACGCAGGAGAGGGAGGGGGTGATAAGGATGGGTTTTGCTATTTTCAATTTTCACAAATAAATCACCCATTTTTCCCCTTTTTGCAATTAAGCCCCTAAAGGAATTTTTTCTCAAATAATTCACTTTTAAAATTATAATTCCCAAAATACCAACCCTCCCAAACTATTTGCAAAAATGTTCAGTTTTTGGAAACTCGCCACCACCAATGGCGAGTTCAAATTTTTTTCGGTAAAACTCGCCTCTGTGGTTAGCGAGTTTATTTTCTTGAAATTTCTTTTTGCCATTTTTTTTATTTTACAGAAAATGGCAGAAATTAATTTCAAATTTAATTAAACTCGCTACTGTAAATGGCGAGTTTGACCAAAGTTGAACTCGCTATTGACAATGGCGAGTTTGACTAAAGTTGACCATAACTTATTTTGACTAAACTCGCCATTTGTAGTGGCGAGTTTGAGCGAATTTTGAGATAAAGTAGCAGATTCTATTCTGATTGAAACAGTTTTCTAAACACCACAAAATTGGTTCCGAAAAAACCCCATTTTTTTCATCTTTCAACTCCATTATTGGTGAAGACTTTAAGGTAAAACAATAACAATTCATTGATATACTCTTGTCATTTGTTATGTAAACTTGTTATTTTTTCTATTTGGTGTATTACAGGTATAGATGTTGAAATTAGGGTTTGAATGATTTTAACACTATGATTTCTTAATGTAGGGTTATACATGAACGGGATTTCACTCATTTACATGTGCTATTGGGGAGGTGATGATGAAAATCCATTTGATGGTCCTCATTTTCATAAAGGGCCGAAATGTGCGATTACAGCTCATTGTAGGTGGAGATACAATCAATGATTGATGAATTATATAGATTGATGGATGTAGATCGAACACAATATGAGTTGGAAGTTATTTGTAGATATCCCCATTCATTTGATAGCGGGATTGGTGAGTATTTCCCATTTCGTATCAAAGATGATGCAGATATGGATATAATGTTCGATGTTTCTGTTAAATTTGGTGGGTTGAGTAGCTTGCAGTTGTATGTGGTCAAGAAATTCATTGAAAATCGACGTTTTGAAGAGGTTGGATTTGTATGTGGGAATTCACCGAATCGTGATGCAGGCATTGGTCCAAGTACTCAAACCCTTCTATCAACCCAAACATCAAATACTGATTTTGGGGCATGCACAAATGATCAAGTTGAAGATGAGAATTCGGAAGATGATGAAGATTATGAAGAAGAGGAAGAAACAGATTTAGATGCAGAACTAGATGATGTTGATGATGGATATGAAGAGTGTAGTAGTGATTCTGATATAGATTTGGGGAGGGTGAAGATGGCCCGATGGATTACGATGTGGAGACAAATTTGGTTCGTTATGAAGCGCCGGAAAATCGGATGTATGAGAGAGGAGATTATGCTTTTTACAGTGATATTGGTGATCTTGCTCGAGAAGAAGAAGGCTTGATTGATTTTCAAACTCAAACGGGTTTTCCAATTTGGGATCCAAAGAAAGATGAAATTGCTAAAGGTGTACGCTTTTCTACCAAGAGTGAGGCGCAATTTGAGATAAAGAAGTACCATATTAATTCCAACCAGCGGTTCAAGGTAAAAAATAGCACACCTCATAGATGGGTAATAGAATGTCTACTGAAAAAATTTCCGTGCAATTTTCATGTTCGTGTGAGTCGGAAGAAGCTTGGGTATTGGGAAGTGACCCAATACAGAGTCCTCATTGCTGCTTGTATTCTGGAGAAAGTCAAGATCACCCCAACCTAGATGCGAAGTTCATTGGTCGGCAAGTAGTAAGTTTTATTAAGAAGGATCCAGATGTGAAGATTGGGGTTATTATTGCACATATAAATGAAATGTACGACAAGACAATTACCTATAGGAAGGCATGGTATGGGAAACAGAAGGGTATAGCAGAGGTATTTGGAAATTGGGAGGAATCTTATAAAAGGTTACCCCGCGTCCTAGCAGCCATTCAAAAATACAACCGAGGAACAATTGTTGAGTATGCTCTTCTTCCTGGTTGTCCTCTTCCTCTTGATGTCGATCTCTACTTTGAACGTGTTTTTTGGGCATTTGGGCCTTGTATTGAAGCTTTCTCTCATTGTCGGCCTGTCATTTCAGTTGATGGTACATTCCTACACGGTAGATATAGTGGAGTAATACTGATTGCAATGGGTGTTGACGCCCAAGATAGTATAATTCCTCTCGCATTTGCTATAGTTGAAAAAGAGGACCATAAGAACTGGAGTTGGTTCTTAGATCTTGTTTGCAAACATATCATCAAGAGTCGTGAGGTATGCTTGATATCCGACCGTCATTGGGGCATTCTTAAGACTATATCAGAAGATACTTGGTCGCCAAATGTGCATCATCGATATTGCTTGAGGCATATGAGAGCAAACTTCTTGGACAAGCACAGTGGGTCAGATTTGAAGTATTTGTTTTGGAAAGCTGGTAAAGCAAGTCAAGATAGGAAATTGCAGAATACCTTGGAGACTATCCGTTTCATTAAGCCTGAGGCAATTGCATGGTTCGCTAATTTAGATGCCAGAAAGTGGACATTGGCTCATGATGGTGGTTATAGATATGGCATTATGACTACTAACATGTCTGAGGTTTTTAATGGTGTCATGAAAGGAGCCCGTGGGATGCCAATAACAGCAATTGTTGAGACTGCATTTTACCGGTGTGTGGAATACTTTCAGGTTCGACACGGGTTTTCACTGAATGCCTTAGGAGGTAATCCTGATAACCAAAGTATCAATCCCTTGCAACAATTCAGCCAAAAGATTCACTATCGATACAGGAAGAACAGCGAGAAGGCAACAAAACATTTTGTTAGAAGGTTCAACACTCATGAAATGGGGGTGTATCAAGTGACAACCGCACGTCGTGGTGAAAAGGGTGGAAATATCCAAATTGTCCGATTTAATGATCGCACTTGCACGTGTGGTAAATGGGTTGCATATCACATGCCTTGTTCGCATCTTCTTGCATGTTGCCAAGCTCAACATATGGACGGTCGTTCTTTCGTTGATCTATTTTACACTCTTTTCGAATACTACAAGACATGGAAGGGAACATTTGAACCACTACCTCATGAGGACTATTGGAATGTGAGTCATTTGGTGCCAAGTTTTCTACCTAATCCCAGACTGAAACGTGCTGCAAAGTCCGGACGGCCCAAATCTAGACGATTTCGAAACTCGATGGACTTTCAATCAGATAAACGAAAGACTCAGTGTTCAACATGCAAGCAAGAAGGCCACAATCGTCGTAGATGTCCAAATAATAGGGCATAGAGATTTCATGTAATTTCTATTTGAGTTGGATGTAATATTTGGATTATTTTCTTTGAACTTCATTCTGACCTCGATGAACTATTTTATTTGACTTTAATGAATTTCCTTTTAGTTGAGTTTGATTTATTAGTCATTTCATTTCTTTGCGTACTTGACATTAGTCATTTAAGTGCTAAAGTGACTGGAACTTCAAATTTTAGCCTTTTGATTCTCAACCGCATTTGAATTTATTATTTTTTTTTTTACAGAAACAGTCCCAGTCCAGTAGAGAAGAAACAGGTGGGGAATTTCAAGTTCACTAAACTCGCCACTGGTAGAAGCGAGTTTAGTGAAACTCGCCACTACCAGTGGCGAGTTTAGTGAACTTGAAATTCCCAACTGCTGCTTCTACAGATTACCCACCTGCAAAGAAAAAAAACTCGCCACTTGACCATTGCAAAGATATATGACCATTAAAAAGGGTTGATATGTTTGACACGAGCCAGTAAAGTATGTGACCATTTAGGAGAGACCGTTTCTTCTCCAGCATTAGTATTGATCTTGTTCTGACTAGCCGCCTCAGTTGTGGAACCACTTGCTTTAGCCTTAGCCACCTCGTCAGTCCAAATATCCACGAGTGCAGACATTGTCACTCTATTCCCTTCACTCACTTAAACAGGAGACAGAAATTTTCAAGAGAAAGAAGAAAACAGCTGCCCCTTTTTTAATACAAAAACAGCTGCCCTTTTTACCATTGAGACCCAGTAATATTTGGAGTTCGAGAGGGTCCCCATATGTCACTGTGAAACATCACAAAAGGCTGAGAAGGTTTGTAGGCAATTTGTGGGTAATTGTTTTGAGTATGTTTAGCAAGAACACAACTTTCACATTGGAAATCAGAATGCTTTTTATTGATGAACAACTTTGGGTACAATCGACGCAAAGTAATCAAAGCTAGGATGACCTAAACGTTTGTGCCATAAGAAAATATCTGAATCTGACACACTTGAAAGGGAAATGTGATTTTGGATAAGAGACTTGAAAGGAAAACCAGTAAAGTAGTAGAGGCCGTTACGTTCCTCAGCACTGCCAATCATCTTCCCCGAACACTGCTCCTGAAATTCACTATGAGTAGGGAAAAAGGTTACTAGACAATTTTGATCTTTAGTTAACCGACTAACAGAAAGGAGATTATAATGAAAATTAGGCACATATAAGACTGAATTCAACTTTAAATCACAATAAGAAACACTCCCGATCCCAGTAACATGAGAGACTTTTCCATCAGCGACTGTGACAGTGAGAGAACAGTTGCTTGGTTTGTAATCCCTTAAAATTTTCTGAGTTCCAGTCATGTGATCTGAAGCACCTGTATCGACAATCCAACCTTCACAAGTCTCTGTTGTTGATAAAAAAAAAGACAAATTTTTACCTTGATGAGCCACAGTAGCAACAGATAAAGGTGGATGTTGAAGGGATTTAAACTAAATAAAAAAGCAAAAACAACTCTTGATTGTTTGATTATATAAAGAAAACAGAGCAATCAATAACTCCTTGGTTTGGCGAGTGACTGGACACAACTACATATCACAATGTACCCAAACTTCTAACATTTTTTCGTTATGGCCCAAAAAGATGCCAAATGCTCGACCAAAGAGGATCTAAAGCAGAATAAAACAAACTAAACAATACTACTAGATATGAGATCAAATGTTAGAAAGGAAAACACTGACTCTATATTGACAATTGATATTAAAAGCCAAAAAGTTAAAAGAAAAGAGTATCATCTCAATTTCATAACTCCTTGGTATGAATTATACCCAATCTCCATGTGGGAAACTGTTTTAAGATTCCCAAATTCAGGTGGAAGATTCCCAGAAAGATAATTTCCAGCCAAATGAATGAACTCAAGCCTTTGAAACAAGCCATATTGAGAACTTTGAGGGTGGGAATTTCAGAAACATCAACTGGTAAAAAGAATTGTGACTTATGTTGAGATCAACGAGATCAATCAAGAAACTGAAACTATTTTCTGAAAAAACACACCAAATGAACAACTACCAAATCCCACTTCTTCCATTACTCAAGAAATCCACTACTATGCTTTTGAAAGAAAAAAAAAACCAGCAATTATCTTCACACCATCAACACTACTTAAAATCAGATCAAACATAAAGCAAAATAAGGAAACAAATACTAAGACATATGTACATAGCAAACTGTACCAGGAAAATCTTCATTTTGGATGCTGAATTCTTGATTTTGTTGAACAATAGGACTAACACCAAGACCTTGCTTTCTCAATGAACCTGAATTTTTGTGAAATTATAACTAAATGAAGCTAGTGGACTAAAAGACAATAAAAAATAAGGCACGCATTTTACCTATTTGTCCTTGAGGCCCTCCGGCAGGATAGATTTATTTGGGGAAAATCCAGCCCGTTCCAGAATCAGACTGCAAAAAAAATAAAAAAAAAAAAAATAAATAAAAAAAATAAAAAAATAAATAAATAAATAAAAAACAACAAGACTGGGAATTATACAAACAAAATGGGTAAATGGGACTACCTTTTTGGGACGGAAGGAGTATACTCAAATCCAACTTCTACACCTGCAAAAAGAATAAAAAAAAAAAAAAACGAAAACAAATACAGCAATTCCAACAACAAAAGCACTAACATAAAAAATGCATAAATACATGTAATTGTTTCAAAGAAAACATAAAGACATATCAAGTTTCGTGACCACAACCCGGTCACGTAGGGACAATGTCTCACTTCTTCTTGTCATACGCAGACGGGGTGTACTTGTTGGTTGGATGTCGCTCCCTTGACCCTTTCCTTACATATGTCTGTCTCCTCAATTCCTCCCTCTGCTCGTTACTGAGCCCGGATGAGGTCCCAGACGGATCGGCAAATGGTCGAAGTTGTCCCCGTGAAGAAGATGTAGGAACACTAATACCACTCCCTGAATATCGTACTGCCGAGGCTCTAGATGGGGGCTGAAAATCATCATCATCTTGCTCAGGAACACGGGCTCTACTAACCTCCTGCTGCTGTCGATAAACACGAGGAGGTGGGCGGGGGGGACGAGGAGTACGGTCAAAAAGTCGTCATCATCTGGATCTGGAACACGGGCTCTACTAACATGATGTTGTGGACGTAGTGGAAGAGGTAGAGGGGGAGTGGGAAAATCATATCTGTGTCTCTGTGGCTCCGTCCCCTCAAATATAGAAGAAGCTACCTCATCTAACTGACTCTCTGAAAATAAAGGTGGAAATCTGGAAGTATCAATCCCCTCCTCAACCAGTAGCCTAGCCTCCTCCTCCGCCTCCTCCACCTGACTAGCTGTCCATCTGTCTCCCTGCTCCTCGGGCTCCTCGGCCTCATCCTGTAAGTCCATATCTCCATGTCCATGTCCCTGGACATCTCCATGTCCTTGTCGTTGTCGCTGCCGCCGCTGTCCCTGTCCCTCTCCATCTCCCTGTGCTCTCCTCCTCCTCTCCCGACGTTGTGGAGCAACTACCCCCTGAACACGATCAACAGGCGGTTGAGGTGCAGGTGCCTGAAGTCTCTGCTGATGCTGAATAAGCCAGAGAGTATCCCTAATTTGCTTCTTTACCTTACCTCTAGACTCGTCCAGCTCTACCATTGCAGCAGCATCATGTGCAATGCCCTCTTCATTGCTCACATACACATTCTGTAGCGATTGCACCTACAGTTGTAAAAAAAAAATAATTTATTAAGAATCTTTAAAAAAACATTGCTCTGGACAAAATAATACTTAAAATTGCTTACCAATCCCTCTAAGAAAGCGGCAGACGACTGATATCCAACCGGCTGGATATGGCTAGGGTTCTGGACAAATAGGCATGTTATCTTCCTGAACCACATGTAATATGGATGGGTGTAATCCATATACTCAACACCACGAACCCCATCTACCACACGATCCCGCGGGCACGCCATAATTCTATAGACCTCTGGTGGCGTTGACTCCAAACAACAAGTGAATTACCTCGGCGATCAAGCTTGTGCAACTCCACGTCAGTGTCACAAGGGTCGGGAACGGTCTGCTGGATACAAAACTGTCTCAAGACACGGTCTGGGAAGTGCCACTCTACCCTCTCGAAACATATCAGAGGCACCCTCGACCTCCAGACGTCCTGACCCTGACGACAATAATCTGGAGCGTGCTGAGCTCTATTCTTGTATGGACACATGATGACTGTGCGGTCATTGAGCATAGCCAGCTGATCTCTATAGCTAATGAGGTTGTGTGGAGTGACAAACTTATGGGATTTAGGCCCGATCCACCTGAAATTTATTAAAAACACAAAGTATAAGAAAATTGTTGGAAATATGCATTTTAACTAGCAAATTAATCATTATATAAGTATACCTGCAACCCAATGGCAACCCGGTATGACGATCCTCATTTGGCCTAAAAGATTGCGGCTGCGTACAAAGCAACCTATCCCATGCCCAAATCTGTATGCATAAATTAAGTATCAAATACTATCCAAAACAGTTTATGTACTAAATCAAAACTAACATCATAATGCACATTAAAATGAGATAACCATACCTGCAAAATAGTAAGAAATCCACCGCACTGGCTCGTAGTGGGGGAAGTCGCACCACAGAGCTCTCGATATAAGAATGCCAACGCGGCACTGCCCCAACTATACATCGAAATCTTGTCTACATCTCTAAGTAATGGTAGGCAGTATAACTTTACCCTACTGTTTGTCTTATCCGGCATCACAACAGACCCGAGGCATAACAAAATGTAGGCACGCGTGTACCTATCAACAATGTCCTGTGGGGACTCTTCCGCAAGCGTCTCAAACTCACTAAAGTGGGTCAGAATCCACTTAATCTTTAGACTACTCCCCTCAATCTCTCCATCAGGTGGGACAGCACCTAAAAGCTCCTGACACAATGCCTTTCCAATCTGGAAACGGCGGATAGTCAGCATCAGTGACAGGCTCTCCATCTATCGGCAACCCGGAAAGCAAGCCAATATCCTCTAATGTGAGAGTCATCTCACCGATCGGAAAATGAAACGTATGAGTTTCGGGACGCCATCGCTCGACCAGTGCCTCAAGCAAACCACAGTCATAATGCAACCTCCCTATATGGTGGACCCCCACGAACCCAGTCAATATTAATCTCTCCAATATAATAGGAGCCAACCTCGGTGGTAGAGCGGACCGTGTCTAAAACTCAAACTCTGCACCGGCTGTCCTGCCCAATGTATCGAGCTCGGTGATTGTGATGTGCAGTCAAAACGGTTGTCCTCAATAGGGCCAGGATCAACCAAAGCCATCTGTTTAAAAAAAACAACTAGAATTATATGTACACCCAAATACATTTGTTAACAAAACTCACGTTGGGACAGAGAGAGAGTATAACAATGCAAATCCAACAAAAATTGATATACACTTCTTTTATATACACTTGATTTTGTCAAAATTAACACCACAAATGTTGTTCAACAATGTCAAATACATCAGATCGAATTTTTTGTTAAGGAAACCCTAATTTATCATTTTTCATACACACTTTAATTTATCAATTTTACACCACAAATGTACAAATTTTATCGAAAAATTGGAATACTTACACTTGATTTTGACAATGGCGAGTTTCAAGGAGTTGATTTGAACAACAATGGAGTATATTTCGCTAAAACTCGCCTTCTTCTCTTCCTCTACCGTCGTCTCTTTTCTCTCTTTGAATGAAATTTGAAATGAAAATGCCGACAAGCCACTGGTATTTCGCTGGAATTCGTCTTTGCCAGAAGCGAGTTTTAAACTTAACAAATTTACAATTTTGCCACTCGCTGGTGAGTCAACTTTGGTCAAACTCGCCATTTACAATAGCGAGTTTAATTAAATTTGAAATTAATTTCTGCCATTTTCTGTAAAATAAAAAAAATGGCAAAAAGAAATTTCAAGAAAATTAAACTCGCTAACCACAGAGGCGAGTTTTCCCGAAAATAATTTGAACTCGCCATTGGTGGTGGCGAGTTTCCAAAAACTGAACATTTTTGCAAATAGTTTGGAAGGGTTGGTATTTTGGGAATTATAATTTTAAAAGTGAATTATTTGAGAAAAATTCCCCCTAAAGTTACTTAATTCCCTCAACTCTTTAACAACTAAATTATTGGCCCATAAAATTCCACTACCCAACTTAACTATCAAAACAAATGTTACTACTACTACTAACATTTTAACTAACACAAATAATAAATTAAGATATGCAACTCATAAAATATGATGCAACACAAAATTTTAAATTAAAATCCTCAAAATATATAAAATAAGTATAAAATAAATAAAACGGATTTTGGGGTCGTTACAAAACTGCTCAAAATAAAAATATTTTAATATATTTATATTTATTTTATCTCACTATTTAACTCCACTCATTCTCTATGTTTCTATTTCTCACCACTCAATTTATTCAAACAACACTACTATTTACCTCACTCATTTTCTTTCTTCATTTTCTACCACACATATACTCTATTTTTTAATAATTGTGTCAATCTTCTAGTCCTACTTGTAATGAGACGGATGGAATATAATTTAAGTTTCAGCGTAAGAGTATTTTTGCATGCTTATCAAGAAAACAATAAAATATGAATATATATTTTAAATGGATTGTAAATATAATTAGTTAAAATATTAGTTATAATGCAGATTAGTGTTTTTTTTTAACTAATTATAATACAGATTAGTTAAAAGTGGTTAGTTGGGTGTTGATTTATTTTATTTTCTTTATCAGAAAAAAAATTTATAAAATTTTAGACTTTTGTTTTGAAACATATTAAACGAAAATAAGACTTTTATGCTAGGGATGGAAATTCGCCTGAACCCGATCCGAACCCGAGGGTGATCCGCCTCGAGAAAATAGGGTTAGGTTCGCAATTTCTATAACCCGTGCGGGTTCGGGTCGGGCTCGGGTTTAGGTGATCACCCGACCCGTGCACATACTAATGCCCTTTCCTAGTTTCATATCAGCCCTTCCATTCTTACCAATTTACAAAATAATCCAACTATATATTGGAAATTTAAGGTTTCATTTATCAGTTTAACACTTTTTACCAATCACAAATTCACAAGGCCGCCGCACTCGTGTTGAAGGAAGAGGTCGACGCCGTCGATCGTTCCTTCGCTGTCGCCGTCTCCTCTCGCCTTTCTGCCGTCGCCGTCTCCTCTTGCCTTCCTGCGGTCGCCGTCTCCTCTTGCCTTCCTCCCGTCGCCGTCTCCTCTAGCCTTCCTCCCGTCGCCGTCTCGTCTGGCTTCCTTCCATCGCCGTCGCCGTCTCCCCCTTCCTGCCGTCGATCGTTCGGTTCGTTCCCCGTCCCTCTCTCTCTTCATCGGCCAGTCCCTCTCTCTCTCCCTCGGTTTTCACCTTTTATTTTCAAGATTTTTCTTCATTTTTTGTAAATATTGAATAATGTTTTGGTGAGTAAAATTTGAAATTGAAGAAGTTATTATCAATTTGAAACAAAATATCATTGTTTAAGTGAGAAATTTATGCTTTTCTGGTGTTTGGTGTTGTGCTTTTTACATTTGGCCAAGGGAAAGGAAGGGCGGGGCGGGCACGGTGTAGATAAAGCTCGGGTTGGGGCGGGTTCGGGTGAAAGGTTAATTCTCACGGATCGGGTTCGGTTATAGGCAAACCCGCCCCGACCCCGACCCGTTGCAATCCCTATTTTATGCTGATACTAAGATTAGGACAAAAACTCAAAACGGCCACTGATACTAAGATGTGTCGTGTGGCTATGTCTTTTGCTTTTTTTCGCAATATTCACTTCATAAAATAATACCAAATTTTTTTTTGGGGGAAACTAGTTTCTCCATAAGTTATAAAAAGTCATGTTTTTATATGGGATAAAGTTTAGGGTTTAAAGTTTAGGCCCTTTAGGGTTTAAGGGTTAAAAATATGACTTTTTATAACTTATGGAGGAACTAGTTTCCCCCAAAACCAACTCCAAAATATTAGTTTTAAAATTTATCTATTACTATCAATTATCTTGTTCCTTGCAATAATTTTATAGTAAAATTTTAATTTTGCATTTATAGTGACAAAGACTTCTATGCGACCGTCTCATGCCGTGAGACGGGCGCGTGAGACGGCGCCCCCCCCCCCCCTTTCCCCAAAATCCAATCCTCGTGTTTGGTAAAAAAAAAAAAAAACCTCAAATAATTTTAAAATGCTATATCTTGAGATTTTGAAGTCGATTTTTATTTAAAAAAATATCATTGTGTTCGTCTCGACGAGACGAATAAAACTACATAGGTCATGATATGGTTTATTTTATTTTTTTAAAAAAAATTAACATACAAAACAAGTGAGTTGCTCGTCATAATAAAATGTAACACTTTCTTATGAAGAAAGTAACAGTTTGGTCTTAAAAAAATAACACTTTTTATGGTAAGATGTAACAACAGTTTCGCAAATAATATAAATAATTTTTGTGATTAGAAAATGTAACACTTTCTTATGAAGAAAGTAATAGTTTGGTCTTAAAAAAGTAACACTTTATTTGTAAGATGTAATATCAATTTCGCAAAATAATATAAATAGTTTTTTTTTTTGAAAAAAAAAGTGTTACATATGAGAAAAAAAGTGTTACATTCCCCCTATAAAAAGTGTTACTTCTTGGTATAAAAAGTGTTACTTCTGTTGGCGAGTAAAAAATGGCGGGCAAAAAAAATAAAAAAAAAAAAAAAAAAAATTGGCGGGAAACGGTCTCTGTCGCGTAGCAGTCCTGCTCTTTTTAGTTGTCAATTTGACAATTAATAAATGCAAAATTAGGATTTATTTCTAGATTTTTTATTATTGTTTTTCGTTGTTCTTTTGTTGAATAAGTTGCTTACTTCTCGTTCTATTACTATGTCTTTTCCCTTTTGTTGGGACCTTTTGTCTTTTCCCCTTTGTTGGGAATCTTTATCTTCTCCCCATTATTGAGAGCATTTGGCTTCTCTTCAATCTGAGAGTCTTAGAATGATCTTAATATTTTTTCTTGGTTCAATGTTTGAGATGCGTGATTGCGCATTTACTGCCGACTCAAATGCATCACTTGATCGTGTTTTCAAAGCAAAATTCTTACCCTACGGAGGTTTACTAAAGGCCGATATTGAGCCGTGTCCAAATTTTGTTTGGAGATGCATTTGGGCATCACAAGTTATAGTTCCCAAGGACACTCATTGGAGATTTGGTTCGGATTTGGCCATCACTACTCATGTGTTAGGCTTTTTATGTCTAGATCTTAATTGCATTCATTATAATTTGGATGAGCCTCCAACAATTGTGGAGTGCCGTCTTATTGAATTTTATTAATGCAATTATGTGTTGTTTTCTTTCAAAAAATAAAAATAAAAATAAAAAAATATCTATAATGTGTTCTAAGTAAATAAGCATTTATTTGGTGACTGGAGAAATAATTTGTGTAATTTTACAATTTTAATTACAAATAAGTAAATCATGATCTCATAAAGTTCAAATTGTTTAAGAAACTATCTTTTTAAAGCGAAATCAATAGACTTTGATTTTATTCAAAAGACCGTTCATGCAAATCTATGTACATATATATTAAAGATGGTGAGGAGAGTTATGGTGTTGCCACATCATTATCACTCTTATAAATAAGAGACTTTTCAAATTCTTTTTCTTAGCTAATAGTATTAGCTAATATATAGTAGGGTAACTATTATAGTTAACTACTATAGTAACTAATACTTATAATAGTAATAGTTACTATAATAGGTAACTATTATAGTTAACTGTTACTCCCTACGCCCAGAATAAGAGTCTTACTTTTTATTTTTGGTACATCCCAGAGTAAAAGTCTTTTTCCAAAAATAGCAAAGAATATTTACTACTATTCATCTCACTCATTCTCTCTCATACTTTACTTTTATACTCACAAAACCAATCAACTTATTATTCCATCCCACTCATTCTCTCTCCTAATTTACTTTTACACTCACAACACTTACTTCCATCATTTTTTAATCTCCGTGCAAATGAGAGGTATGACGCTTACTCCGGGTCAGAGAGAGTAATATTTAACTACTATAACTAACTAATACTATTAATAGTATTAGTTAATTATAATAGTTAAATATAATTGTTAACTATAATAGTTACTCCCTCCGTCCCGGAGTAAGAGTCACACCCTCAATTTGCACGCTTATTAATAAATATTGGATGTGATGTAAATGTTGTGAGTGTAAAAGTAAAGTATGAGAGAGAATGAGCGGGAGAGAATAGTGAATTGATTGGTGTTGTGAGTATAAAAGTAAAATATGAGAAAGAATGAGTGGGGTGAATAGTAAAGATTCTTTGCCATTTTAGGAATGTGACTCTTACTCTGGGACGGACCAAAAAGGAAAATGAGACTCTTACTCTGGGACAGAGGGAGTACTATATAAGTTAATTATTATTATTAATAATATTAGTTGATCATAATTGTTACAATATATATTAATTATTACTATTGATTATATTATTTAATCATAATAGTTACTATATACTCCCTCCATTTCACTCGAATCAGGAGAAATTTCTATTTCGGGTGCCCCATTCGAATTAGGACAACCCCAAAATGGAAGTTTTTCATTTAATGGGGCCCATATGCACACTCACAACAACTTTTCACTCATTATTCTCTACCCCACTTTCTCTCTCCTATTTCATTTTTCATACTCACAACACCTACTCCACTAACACTTTTTCCTTAATCCCCATGCCCAACCCAAAAATCCTAATTCGTGTGGGGCGGAGGGAGTATGTTAACTATTACTATTAATACCATTAAGTTTTTTGAAATATTCATACAACAAAGTTAAATGTACTTCTAAATTAATTAAAAAACATATTTATTACAACTATGTACAACCAAAGCTATGAAAATGTTTTGATTAATTTAAAATATACATATATATTTTCAAATAAATTATTATGTTAATTTATCAATTAAAAACATCAAAAAAAGAAAATACAAAAACATTAACCGAATAGATTCCCGTGCGGAGCACGGATGACTACTAGTTTTTATAATATCTCCTTTTGAAATGGATTCTTTGAGCGAATTGCAATAACTGAGGTATAAGGCTTATAATAAACATTTATGAAGTGTATGGACCATTTGTATCATCTAGTAAAAAGTACATGGACTTTGAGGCAGTTATCCAAACTCATTAGAGTGTACTCGTCCGTCCTATACTTATTGCTACCAAATGTGAGTGCACGGGGATGAAGAAAGTATGTTAGAAAAGTAAGTATTGTGAGTGGTAGGAGAGAGAGAAAATAAGTTAGTTGATATTTATTGTGAGTAAATATGAGAGAGAAAAGTGAACATTTTGGGTAAGTAGCAATAAGTATGAAACGCCCAAAATGAAAATAATTAACGATAAGTATGTATGGGACGGAAGGAGTATAAATTTGATGAGAACATTTGCTTTTCTAACTTTACAATCTGGCCATTCAAATTACTTTTCGAAATTAAAATTGGAGGGCACGGGTTCAAGTCTTGGAAGCAGCCTCTTGCAAAGCAAGGTAAGGTTTGCCTACATTTCACCCTTGTGGTGGGGACTTTTCCCCGGACCCTCGCTATTCGGGGATGCCTTGTGCACCGGGCTGCCCTTTACTGTGCCTGTGTCACTAAAAATGTTGTATTATACCTTCAATCTAATTACAAGATTACAATTTATAAGTGCAAGGTATACTTCTGTTGCTTGATTGAGCTTCAATCTAATTACAATATTACAGCTTATAAATGCAGTGTTGCTTAATTAAACTGTAGCGATGTAGTAAATCATTAAAATTGACACACGTTTTTTATCCATGAAATAATCTTTTACTCCTTTAGTCCCGAAATAATCTTTTTACTTTTTCTTTGAATAGTAATTTTATGTTAAGTTAATTATCTTAATGAACATCTGAAAATTGTTATTGGAGTAGGTTTTGGGGGAAACTAGTTCCTCCATAACTTATAAAAAAATCCATTGTTTTAATATGGTTTCACCCTTAAAATAGCGAGTTTACGCCTTAAAACAATGAGTTTAGGCCTTAAAACACCAAGAAAATAAAATAGCAAGTTTAGGCTTTAAAACAGCGAGTTTAGTCATTAAAACACAAAGTCCGTGTATTTAAAACATGACTTTTTATAACTTATGGATGAACTGGTTTCCCTCAAAATTTTATGTTGTTATTGATAGTATTTATAATGGTGTATCAATAACAAGTTTTAAATTTTCATTATAATTATATCAACTTAAAATTATTGCTCAAACTACCTCCTAATAACTGGAAAAGAAAAAAAAGTATGATGATTATTTCGTATAGACTGCTGGCCATATCATAAAAGATCCCACCTTATTATGAAGCTACCAATTTGGGCAACTATATAATTCAGATTTTAGAGCATGAATATTATTACGCATAATGCCTAGTTCAACATAATAATGAGGTTCCCAAATGGGGTAAGAAAATATTGAACACTTTCCAAATCATCTTTGTCTCACCCCTAGACTCAGGGTCGGGTTGGGGTCGGGTTGTAAGTAGTTCGGTCCAGACTTAATTGAATCAAACTGACCGGTCTGATTCAATTTTCAACCGATGCTTCGAGTTTCTGCATTACATACCTTGGAATCGAGTTCAGCTTCAAACCGAAGCGGTTTAATTTTATTTTTTGTTGTCATGTCTGCTAAAGATCTGGCCACTGACAAACACATAAGCTTTACAATGCAGATTTCTAATTGACCCAGTAACAGAATCATAATGGATAATATGTGTGATGTCTTGCTCCAAATTCCAATCCCCAGTTACAAAATGTCTCGGTCGCTGTATTGGCCGTTTTCTTCGTCTCAGTAAGGGATTAATACCATTTGTGGGGCCTATATAATGAAGAAGAAGACTACCCTGATGTTTAGTACTGTCTCCGTCCCAAATGCATGTTCAAAAAATAAAATAAAAAAAATAAAAAAAAAAACAAATTTGCTTTTGTTTAAAAGGAAATTCATTCTGGAACGGAAGGTGTAAGACACAAGCTCATCACTCCAAAAGCAGATGGGTTTGTCTAAAGAAGTCAAAAGCAGGCAGAGTAGCATAATGGGTGTTCTTGAAGCTAAAAAGCAGATGATTTTTGTTACTACAAGCAAGGGAAGTAGAAAAGAGGCTGGAAGCAGGGCCGTCCCAAACATTTTGGGGGTCCTCCTCCGTCCTAAAATCTAAGCCGTTGATAGAAAACTTACATCAAAGCTCTCGTATAACAAAACAACAAGTATTTTCCGACAAATTTAGCTTCTTAAACAACAAGTATTCTGAGACAAAATTTAGCTCGTTAAAAGTATCGGGACTAAGGGAGTAATAGACTTGTGGTGGTGTCCAGCTGCTCTTTTTTTGCCTTTTACCTCAAAACTCAACAACCCTTAACCAGAATTAAATGAATCAAAGCTGGACTCTGCTAATATTTGGCCCATTACTCTAAACTACCCATAAGGCCATGTTTGGACCCTTTCAATAACAATCTTAGCTGTGTCTTCAAAGTCCCCATCATGCATTTAACAAATGTCCACTTCATCTCCACCACTTGACATCTATTTACATTATGCCAAACATGTCATTCTCATCCCACATGCTTATTCCTAATCATTTGTTTTTATGGCCCCTTAACCAACCGAAATTCTGGGGATTCTAGGAAGATACATCCAGCTTTATTACAAACTAATCAAAATTTATGTTGACTTTCTTTGACCACCTTCAACTCCATATAAATAGCACAATATTTCATAACTTGTTCACTCATCTTATAGCCACCTCTCTAGCATGGCATCAATGGAAGAAAAGTCTCTTCTGTTGAGTGTCTTGATTTTGAGTTCTATTGTCGCGGTTTTGTCACGTGGGGCCGTCTATAGGCCGCCTACTGTTGA
Organism: Campanula takesimana; assembly: GCA_026119855.1. Classification (NCBI taxonomy): domain Eukaryota; kingdom Viridiplantae; phylum Streptophyta; class Magnoliopsida; order Asterales; family Campanulaceae; genus Campanula; species Campanula takesimana. The sequence goes on from JAOWBW010001467.1 coordinate 72,508, forward strand.
ACGGTTAACGGACCGGTTTAGTCATGTATCGGTTACTCAAGGGTTCTCCCAAGTTTTCGGAGGGCCGAATATTCATCTGAAAAATAATGGGTCTGATGTTGATATCGTTTTAGACAAAACCACGGGCAAGATTACTTGACACATACATACATATATATACACACACGCCTACATATTTGTTTTGTTTTCCTTGTACTCTTTTCTGATGTTTATGCTAATGGGGTTCTTTCGAATAGGTTCTGGGCTGGTTTCAAAGCACAAATACTACTATGGATTCTTCAGTGCTGCAATGAAGCTTCCCTCTGGCTTCACATCAGGAGTTGTGGTAGCCTTTTATGTAAGTTTTTCCATCTATATTTATGTTTGCAGTCATGAAAAAACATCCTAAACATATATACCCATATATATATATATATATATATAGAGAGAGAGAGAGAGAGAGAGATAAATTTGTGTGTGTGCGTGCATTGACATCAATAGTTGACCAAAACAGGGGTGTCTGCGATGTCAGCTTACAAGCAAACTAGTTCATGTGTCAGAACAAGAAGATGGTGAAACAGTTTCAACTTATTAAAGCAGAGAATTAATGTTTGTGTTGCATTATGCAGCTATCTAATGCAGATGTCTATCCCCATAACCATGACGAGATTGACATTGAATTGCTCGGGCACGAGAGGAGAAAAGAGTGGGTCTTACAGACAAATATCTACGGAAATGGAAGTGTTCATACTGGAAGAGAAGAGAAATTTTACCTCTGGTTTGACCCGACCCAAGACTTCCATCAGTACAGCATACTATGGAACAATCATCATACAGTGTAAGTTCATCCTAACTAATCAATTCTAAACATGTGGGCCCGACCCTTCCCCTCCCTGGACCCCACACATAGTGGGAGCTCTTGTAACACCAGGTTGCCCTTTTTAAGTCCGGCTTCTAAAGGTATTTAGGACCTATGCAGTCCGCACGCCATCACAGAAGCCGGACTGCATATCCCTGTTGGTGGAAGGGTAGGGGTCAAAAGACAATTCTACCCTTAAAGAAAGATCTAACAGTCAAATTTCGACTTCTGTGATGTCAAAAATCTCACGGGACCTGGACCCTTCTAAAGGGCCTTCATTTTCAAATAGTTTGAAACTAAACTAGTTGCTGAATATGACTAATGCAGGTTTCTAGTGGATAATGTACCAGTCAGAGAGGTAATACACAACGCAGCTATAGGGTCGGTTTATCCATCAAAGGCAATGTCTCTATACGCAACTATATGGGACGGGTCAGAATGGGCTACACGTGGAGGGAAGTACCCAGTTGACTATAAATACGCACCATTTGTGGCATCCATGAAAGAACTGGAACTGGAAGGTTGTGTGATGGAAGATAAGGATTCAGCTCCACCGTGTTCAAAGAGTTCACTTTCAAGCTTGGACCCTGTTGAAGGTGAACAATTTGCAAAGCTGTCGAAACAACAGTCCGATGGGTTGACTTGGTCAAGAGGAAAGCACATGTTTTACTCTTACTGTAAAGATACAAAGCGGTACAAAGTCTTACCTGCAGAGTGCAACCCTAAGTGATACAAATTACTTCGCTTCCCTGACACATTTTATATGTATTTTTAATCATTCTTTTGTAATTTAAATCAAATAAAATTGGAAATCCGGAACAGAAATGAAGCAGCATCAGATAGCATTGTGTGTTTTCATCAATATCAACCCCAGTAAGTTGCAAACTAACACTCAATATAACAGATGTCAATTATTTCTGGATAAAGATGGAGTTTTTTTTATACATACCTCTTGGAACAATTCGCTAACGCGGGTACCAACTTCCAAGCGAACATGAGAACCGGAAAGTTCCACAGAATAATTTGACCAGAAACACCAGTCAGCTCGTGTCGAGTTTGCATGGTTGAATAGCTTGCCATTATCCCAAGTCAACTGCTGCAGTTTCATTGTTAAGCTTTTCAATCAAGTCAGCAAAAGCGCCAAATTAGTAATTAGACAACAAACACTAAAAAGAAGGGAAGGGTCCGAGTGAGTAGGAGGGATAGAAAAGAGAAAACGGTCTGCTGCTGCGATTCCACAGGGGTGTTGTACCTTGGGTGAAGGTACAACACCCCAGTGCACATCGGTTGATTGTGCGGTTAATGTGAGCAGTAACTCAAACATTTTCCTGTCTATCAAATCCACTCTTATCCAATATAACACTCCATCTCATAACAAGTGATGTAATTCACTTATTATGGGATAGAGGGAGTATGAAAATAGAAAAAATCCTTGTGTCAAGACCAAACAAAACTTTAAAATTAAGAATGTTGAGGCCATAACCATGGCTAAATATCCGGCAAGTAGTTAAGACGAAGCTAAACGCATAGAAACTTAATACAAAACCATGAACCTTTTAGTAGCATCATTTAACTATATCCTTATCCTCTGACAATGTACAATTTACAGTAACCATTCGTATGGGTTCCGAAGCAGGATAAAACACTAGAGAGTCTTCTGGGGTTTGACAATCATCAGATCCTCTTGATCTTTGAAAAGGTTCCAGTTTCTGAAAGTAAGTACTTTGAGTTCCACTACCTAGTTGATTGGCAAGCGCCTGCGGATTTGAAAGTTCTATTCCCTGCAAGAAGGAAATATGGGAAGCGAATCAGAAATGAAAGGCATCAGGGGAAAATGTGATAGAAGAGTAGATTGTGAAACTAGATACAGCAGCAGGCAAATATGACCTTTTATTATGCTACATAACAACTAGCAAAAATATGTGTAATTCTGTCACCGGGATTGGGTTAAGACTTAAGATTACTACTTTAAGTCTTAAATCTTTCAATCCTTAGTCCACTAAACAGATTATTTTTTCAAGCTCAATCTGTGCCCTCATTTTATTTTTTAAATGACCCAAGAATCCAAGATCCCTCACAAAGACACAGACACACTTTGTTATCTCCCTTCTGAACATTCACATACCTGACTGCTTCAACTGGAAGTGTAGGCAGCAAAACTGAACAGATTTTAACGTGATAATTTTACGGTTTCGGAACTTTTTGTTTCTTTTGGTTGGTAGGTGCCTTTTCAAATCTTTATTTCTTTGTAACTAATGTTTTTACTTGGGAGGGGGTGTTCAAGATCACACTTCACCTATTGGGGATTAAAGATCTCTCGTGGAAAACAGGAAAAGTAAGGAAGAAACAAACCTGCACAGGTGTGAAGGCCAAACTTGAGGTCAATCCTGAGGTAGCACCGCCGCTACCATAATGCTTTTCCTTAAACCTGAAAAAAGGATTAAAAGTTGCTTAAGATACAGGACAAGGAGGGCATTAACCCTAACAGTAATGAATATAGTAAATCAAAAAAGAAAAAAAATCTATAACACAGAATGACTTGTTATCACCACATAATAGACCTGACAATTTTTCTCAGAAAACAAGGAGATCCAAATAAACAAAGAAAACAATTCTAACATACTTCTTTGCAACTTTAGCAGCAAGCTTGCTTTGACCAACTGACACACGCAGCTTCCCATTTCCAGCCTGACCAAGCATTCCGTATCCTTCCCCAAGTCCATCACCTATTATGGAACAAAAAACACGTCATAAAAGATGAAATAAAGCTCATAAAGAGGACAATTAGGAGTTCAATATCCAAAGTCTTAATGCCAAGATAAGCTAGACAACGTTTGAAACATGTGCGGGCAATGAAGTAGCAAAAAAGCCAAGCAACTACGCGAGTTGAGGCGAGCTGGCGCCGATTATATATCTAATGTTAGAGCAGAACTGCTATTGTTGAGCCAAGTCGAGCTTTAATACAGAGGGAACTTTACAGTCACAACCGAAGATATCTTTACAAGATACCAAAAGATAATTACCTAACGAGCTCTCTTCGGGCACTCCGAACTGCATTCTGTTAGCCAGCTTCCGCATGTCCGTAATAGCATATCTGAATGGAAGGTGGAAACAACAAATCAAAACAGGAAAATGAAAAATGAAAAGGAAAAAAAACAATACTGAACATTTATGCTATGTATAATATATTATGAGAAACCACATACCTCTCTTTCATTTTCCTTAAACGACGGCCACCTCTCTTCTTTTTAGGCTCAGAATCTGGAACAGGAAGGGGTTTGGGTAGCTTTGCAGGGGGTGGCTCTTGCCACTTTTCAATCTTCCTACGGATCTCTTCACGGTAAGATCTTCCTTGGCTCCCTGTTGGGTCTCCTCTTGTAGAGTCTACACGTGCCGCAAGGGTGGATTTTGCAGCCAAAAGGCGACAGGCACGCATCTTAAGAGCAGGGGGTGTACTCTGAAATACTTCGGTTTGCTCAATGTACCCTACACGGAACTGAGAAGTTGCAGTTGAAAAACCAGCTAAATTCTTCCTCTTTGCACCAAGTAGCTGCACATTACAAGCTGGCATCTTTGCTAATGACGAGAGACCACCAGCAGTTCCCATCAGTTTTGCAGCAACTGCACTCCCGACAATGGCAGAAAGATTGGGCGCGATGTAACCCATTCTACTCTCCACAAAGTCAAGAACTTTTTTCTTTGCTGAATCTAAAGCAAGGGCTCTATCACATGCATCGATTGTTTTCTGGAGAACTTCGTCTGGAAGTGGCTTCCCACTGGTTGTTGATGCGGTAACTGAAACCACCATAATGATAGCTGATGGTAATAGACCCTCAAGATCAACAACGGTCAAATCCACTTCATTCCCGATCCTTTTGACAACGCGAGCATAATCAATTGGGTGATGAACAAGTGACTCAAGTTCTGGGAATTTCAGGCGATACTTGTCACGAATAAAGTTGTGGATTATGATAATCTCATTTTCAATATCGACTGACAAAGAGTTACAATCCACTATAAGCTGGTATTCCGGATCATCTTCCAAAACCATCCCTTGATTTGACATATCTGCTCCCTTCTCAAGTGCATCCTCAACTTTCTGCAACATAAATTATATCACTCAGCCCATCCATAGTAACAGGAAGATACGCAATTGATAAGCTTGTATATGTCCATGAATCTTTAAGGAAGAGAGAGAGAGACCATACAGATTAAAGAAAACGCTCTCCCTAGACTAAAAAGCAACACGATCAAATAAAATATCAGTAAAGACTGAATGCAAAAGGTGAATCGTGTCATATGCCATGGCATAATAGACTAGAAATAAGAATTACTACCATCATGCTGGAAAAAAAGTATCGATTGACACTGACGTAATTTCACCAACTGATAAAACAGCATATTTTGAAAAGTTAAAGTGAAGAAGATTTAGGTTGGCAGAAAGCAAACGTCTATCTGGTATTGCAGGGTATTTCCCATCAACATATGAGGTTCGCCATTAACATATTTGTAATAAAAACATTAATATGACCAACCTTCATTATATCCACATAACGCTGTGTGTTTTGCAGTTTCGAAACACTGTCCAGGTCATCATAGTTAAGGGCCTCAATATCAGCCAGATCTCCATCGACATCTTCCTCCATATTTTCAGCATCACCATTATCCTCTTCCTGCAAATTTAACAAAGAGAACTCATGAATAGACCATCCAATAGTGAGACTTATAAAAAGGTAGCAAGCAGTAAATATTTCACACAAATCACAGTAATATTTGTCTAAGGAAATTACTCCGATAAGATATATGCAGGTGTAATACTGAATATTGTAAAGTAACACTCACCAAAATCTCAGCTTCATTATCTGATAGCTCATCAAGATCAGCCAGGAAAGAATCAGCAAGAGTTGCCTGAAATAAACAAGTTTATGTTACACAAAGCTAAATGAAAGAACTTGCTACATGACAAACAACAAATCACATATATCATCTAAATAAATTAAATGTTTCATTAATTCTAACAAAGCATTGGCACGCTGTCCTTTTGTGCTCCCAAGAAGAAAACATATGCAAACCATGAAGAGAAAGATGAAAGCGATATACTGAATAACCTCAAATTAAAATGGCTTCAGCTCATTGACACACAAGTTAACATCCAAAAGCATCAACGCATATGGAACAATGCCAATGCGTAAGATACACTACTGTAATTCTTTCAGAGATAAGTATATGCTGCCTGTCAACTTTCAACTACTCCACATCGTAAAATTTGATTCAGGCAAGTAGCAATTGGGTGAACAAACATGTTTTCAGAATTGTGCAGATCTAAGTTCCTAGTATTTCATTTTCCCTTTTGTCTGTTTGCACAAATCCATCTAAAAGAGCTCTGGGTTCAGACAGTTTGACGAATCAACTTCCATAGAAAATTTCTTTTATTAAAACCTCAATTGTATCATCTGCCTAGAATACTTGGATGTCAAGCACTTTAAGAACAAAACTACCATTTGGTGAGAGAGACTATAGAGGAATGCATGCTGCTGGCAAGTCAAAAACACATGAACATTCTGGAAACAGAAAAGTGGGCATTTCACCAAGAGTACTTAGAGAAGAGAAGAATAAAAACTGAAACAAGGGGAGTGGGATCAGAAGTGAGAAATATGAAATCAGACTGTGAAGGCACTTGGGTGTCCCGAACTGAAGAAAAGAAGGTAACAACTAACGAGAATAGACAACCATCGTACATATGATTGTTCCAATCTTTTATTGTGTTGCATTTATAGTGCAAAAGCAGTAGGAGAGAGGAGATATTTTCACTCATGAATGTCATCTTGAACTGGTACATTACAACAAAGAATTACTTCAAGTAACTACCAAGAACACACAAAGTGAGTGCTAAAGGGAGAGAGCACCAAGCGGCATTAACAAGACTTAGGTGAGAGAGGCGTACTGTAAGAGCATCTATTTAAAGTATAAGATTGCAATGAAGATACTATTAGAGAATGTGAGAAACTAACCATCTTTCAAACAAGGTTCCGCAATACCCGATCAACCTCAGCAGCTCCAATCCCAACTACTCAGTCTGTCAAAACAATCTTTCAGACATTCAAATCCAAATACAAAGAAACACAAAAAACAAAAAATAACTACCTCCATATAATTACAAACAAACTGCTAAGCAATTGATGCACGGAAATCAAAAACACTGAGAATGGATTCCAAAATGATCAATGTTCAAAAACTAGGTCTACTACTACAGACAAATTTAAAAACAAAGTGTTTTAACAGCCTATCAAAGTGGCGGAAGAGTTGTAAATCAAATTCCAACCCTCAATTAACATGGATTTCGTTCCCCAAAACTTACGTGAATTGTTGAAGCTAATACTATCAACAGTATAAATTAACTAGGGCATAAGAAGAGTAAGGGGGATTTACCTGAAACGAATCAAACGATCGCCGATTTCGCCTATATTTTCCGACGGTGGGTGGAGAGGGAACCGAGATCTTTGAAGCCAATTTAAGTTTTAAGGGTTTAGCCTGAACCAAAGGGAATTCGATTTGGGGCCGGATGGCGGATAATGTGTTGCTACAAACCCTTGAAGTACTATGTTGTACTAGATGCAGTATGACAAGTACGACAGTACCTAAAAAAAAAAATACTATACTTCAAAAAAAAATAGATGCTAAAAACTTTAAAAATTGCAGTTTTTATCCATAAAGTTCAATAATTATTTATGTTGACATCATTTTGTTAAAAACTTTACAACTCCTAAAATTATATATATACTGCCTCTGTTCCAAGGAAGTTGCAACATTTTACCATTTAAGGTATTTCACAAAAGTTGCAACAATCCAAAAATGTAAGCTTTTTATTACTTTTATAATCCTCCGATCATTCTCTCTATTCCTCCCAACCACTCATTATTCTCCACTCATTCTCTTTCCACCCCCACTAATTCTCTCTCTTCCTCTCTACCTTTCATTCTTAATATAATATTATATCTTTAATTTCCCAACTCCAAAGTAAATATTTCAACTTACCTGGAACGGAGGGAGTATATATACATTATATTATATTAATAAAAGAATGTATATTTTAATTAACCAAAAAAAACATAATAAATATCAAAGTAAAATTTGTTTATCATTCAAAATAATACATTTTTTGAATGGTAGTAAAAATTATAAAAATAAAAATACCTTACACTAAGGTCATTTATAATTATAATTCCTTAAGTAAAGGGGCTAAAATTATGTTTAGAAATAAAGTAAAGGGCTAAATTTAGATATTAGTCCATAGTTTAGCCTTAAAAAACTTCTTTAACGTAAATTTGTTTGAAAAGGGAAAATAAAAAATCAAACCTAAACTTCTACCTTCTCTGTCTTCTCCCCCCCCCCCCCCCGAGGGAGTATATATACATTATATTATATTAATAAAAGAATGTATATTTTAATTAACCAAAAAAAACATAATAAATATCAAAGTAAAATTTGTTTATCATTTAAAATAATACATTTTTTGAATGGTAGTAAAAATTATAAAAATAAAAATACCTTACACTAAGGTCATTTATAATTATAATTCCTTAAGTAAAGGGGCTAAAATTATGTTTAGAAATAAAGTAAAAGGCTAAATTTAGATATTAGTCCATAGTTTAGCCTTAAAAAACTTCTTTAACGTAAATTTGTTTGAAAAGGGAAAATAAAAAATCAAACCTAACCTTCTACCTTCTCTGTCTTCCCCCCCCCCCCCACCGCACCTACACACACACATATACCAGCCACCCTCACAACTCTTCTTCTCTCGTGCTTCTCTTACTCCAACAACGTCAACTTGCCTTTCTGGGTAAAAAAAAATGCAATTTTAAAGAAGCTCGCTAAATCTGTTGGGAAATAGGGTTTGTTGATAATCTTGGATAATGATTGAATTGTGTATGTTCACTTTCCGAACAAAGTATTTCGACCCTTTATGCCTAGGTTACACGAAATCTTTGTATGGGATAAGACAATCAAGCAATCTGATTCTAGGCAAAGAGATCAGATCAAAACTTGGAGAATTTGTGTGTGTTTTCTATCTTTATTTGAGTCCAAATAATCTGTTTATAAACAGATTTTCGTCTGGAGCAGAAGAGAGACAATGGTTACATTCACAACAGTCATGACTGTCAACAGAAAGGGCACCTTTTCACTGATTCAGTGTCTGCTCGGCGCGTCAAGGAAATGTGCTCGGCCGAGCAGGCCTTTTTTCGTGACTTCTGTTTACTGTGAAAATCATGCTCGGCCGAGTTAAGGAAGTCCTCGGCCGAGCAACTCCTGTTTGGCCTGTCTCTTAATTTTCGGGTAAATCTAGGGGTAAACAATACCACGGGACCCCAACAAGGGGCGCTGCCCCTTGACCCCGCAAGGGGGCGCAGCCCCCTTAACCCCTGCTTCTTTATCGTGGTCGAAAACATATTAACTCAAACGAGTGTGTACTCCACACTTTCCCTTACTCGTATCCGAGCCGAATATGAAATCGCATTGGTCTCTAGTAAATCACAATTACATAAAATCGTTGATGACACTAAAATCACCAACATTTCCCCCATTTTAGTGTAATCCTCGATTTACTAATCATATAAATATATAATAAACATAACGAAACAAACGAATGCATAAATGAAAATGTCTTGCGATTGAATTTTCATCTTAGTATAATACACATTTCAAATACTCGAGAATCGGGGTGTCCTAACGATTGAACCCGTCAACTCATATGAATACCTGAAGATACTATACACATAAGTTTCTTACAACTCTCTAAAGTTTATTCCTGACACTATTACAAGCCATGTGTCCCTATCCATTAATGAACATATAGAAAGCCAAGTCCTAGCTTCTTGAAGCGGCAAAACTTCATGTTCACATAGGTAGTTCTTTTAGTCTTGCACCTGCATTTGCAATTTTTCATATGAAACTTTGGGGCACTAATGTGCTCTTTGCCCCAAAAACTACACCAAACTTTAACACATTATTCAGAGCTCACCCGGTTTTTTTTAAAAAAATATTCAACCTTCCCAACTATGCATACTAGTTATACACATCATTAAAGTCTCAAAATATTCAACTTTACCACTCAATTAACTGAAAACATAAACATGTGTATGTCCCCAAAGATAGATTTTCACTAACTTTTTTTCGTTACATGCTTCTTTTTTTGACAAGTTAACATATCATTTCATTCCAAGACAATTGTCATCGTGTTACAAACTCCAATGAAGTCTATTACAGATCTATAGCCTAGTCTATTACAAGCTCCTCCCCTATTGGAACCTATTACAGTGAAACGATACTTCGATCTACAAGCTGATTGCTCGTACACGTCCTAAATTCCACTTATACTTCTCTATAGTAGTCATGTACATTTTCTATCTCTATGTAAGAAGACTTTAAATTTATTTATAAAAAAACAAATTTGCTATCAATGTATATTTTTTTGAACTTTTAAACTGCAGCCTAAATCTTTTTAATTTATATCACTATTTCATGTTTGATTTTAAATTTTAAATATTGCCAATAAATTTCGATTTAAAAATTTAGAAATATAAATATGTTCAAAGAAATTGAGTGGCAATGTTGGAAACTTGATTGGCCTATATAAATAATGTATCAGAAAAGTTGGTGGCCTATGTGGTAGTTTTACCCAAAATTATTAGTAACGACTACTGATTCGAAAGTTATATTCTCCTTTTATTTTTTTATAATCAACACAATTTCACTAAACATTAAAGTTAATATAACTATTTAAAAAAATATATCAATAAATTACAATATTGATAATAAAAAATAATTTTGAGACGAAAGTAATATATAAAAGATAATCTCACATCAAATTTAATTGTCAAATTGGATAAACTTGAGAGATTAGTTTAACATTATCAAAGTTGATAAGCATCCGCATGGAAAGAAGGCGATTCATGATTTTTTTTGCCCTTTAATTTGGCTTTCCGTATATCAGCGTCTATGAAAACTATAAATAGAGGATATCACCCTCACTTATTTATAAATTCACCAAACATATTTTTTTGAATTGTTTTCACTAAATTATTTTTCACTAAAATGTATTTCACTTAATTATTATTCTTAAATATTGTTTTAAAAAAATTCTACCCCAAAATCAGTATCCATAAAATTAGAGCCACTGTCGCTTCACCAAACCTACGTCGACCACCCTCCCACGCATCATAAGCATCACCAACCCTCCCACGCATCATAAGCGTGAAAAAAATGAGATATATAATTAAAACAAGAGTAAACAATTGCGAGGGTGGTGGGAGATATAATTTTAGTGATTCTCTTATTCCAGTGTTGATTATTTTAGCGCAATGCATTTTTCCATAAAAAAATAGTGTGTTTTTTTAAATAACCTAGTGAAATAAGTTTGTAAGTAGTAATGACTTTTTAAAATAAATTTGGTGAAATGTTTATATAGAAAAATAATTTGGTGAACTATATATTAGTGAAATTTTATTTTTAATCCTTTACATCTTAAACTATTTATTTTATCAAAAGTACCTTTAATTTCGGTTAAGTACCACACACATGTTGATTTAAATGAAAAATCTTTCATTTTTATCAAATTCTTTAATTGATAGTTTTTGTCATCTCTAAACTCTAACTTGCGAGTTTTGATATATCAGCCCCCCTTCCGACCCAAAACTTAATACTCCCTCCGTCCCAAAATGATATTCAACTTTGACTATTCAAACTTTTTAAGGATATGCACACTTGATTCACTAGTCATGTTTTGTTTGGGTACTTCTAAGCCTAGGTTGTAGAAATGTGAATAATTTTTTGGGACAATGAAAGATGCCAAATGAGAAGATCATTTTGAGACTGAGGGAGTAACATTTATATGAGTTGTATGAAAAAAAAAAAAAAAAAAAGTTGTCAAAAGTTGATTCCTTTCTTTTTTGCTTTACTTTTCTTTTTCTATCTTATCCTTTAACAATTTTCCAGAATTCTAAGACTAGAAGTATATTGACTACTAGAGAAAGTGACACTTATCAGTAAAGGATCAAATAAAAAGAGAGTTGAAATTTTTCATTGGATTCGTGCGCATTGATTTCAACCAAAACTAAATTAAATTCGAAGTCTAAGTGTTACCCATATTCTGATAACACTTTATAAACCCAAATGAATGTATATTTGAGAAATGAGATGTTAACCCATAAATCTTTATTATTCAACTTATACATAAATTATACACAGTGACGTATCTAGGATTTCCAACCGCCGGGTGCACAATTTACACTAAATAACTTCATACTAAAAAATTTCAAAACGCAATTATATTCAAGTACATAATTAAGTACATAAGTTCAAAACAATTGTCTCATAAAAAAAAACAATACAACTAACAAATTAAATTTGTCCCTTACGCGTTTTCATACCTTGAAAACGTTTAATAACATCCTCCTCCTTAACTTTCTTAAGCAAGTCTTTTTCAATGAAACACAAAAGACAATCATTCATAAATGCACATGAACCAAATCTTTGATCACACGATTGATCTCTAAACAAGTAACAACACAAACAATATGCTCTGTCTGCCGAAATGCTATACTCCAACCAATCATGAAATTCACCGAACCATTTTGGATTAAAGCGACGCATTTTACTTCCAACTAATGGACTAGGGGTGCCGTCGGGTGCAAGCATTGTTCGCAAACGAACATTTCCAATCCCAGTTTCGAACTCAAAATTGTAATATTGTACCCCCACTGTCCTAAAATTGTACTCCTTCAGTTTTGAAATAATCTTTTTATTTATTATATTTCAATGTTTCAAAAATTACTTTAATTTTTACAATTTAAGCTTAAAAATACTACATGACTAATGTAGCAAGTATTCATATTTTAATTTTTTTTTGAATAATTAAATGAAATATTTTGGGAAGTTTGAAAATTTACCTCAAATCAATTGCAATTGTGCAATATTGACAAACATACGGGGCCAATGAATAAATAGCATCAAACATAGATAATCTGAATTTCTGACAGAAATTGAGTAACTAAATTACCCCACAAGAAGGGGAAAGGAGAGAGATAGAAACCCTAATTGAGTGCCCCATGATTTAATATTTGATATTTGTACTTTAACAATTCCCCACCCCTCAAAATTCAAGAATCAATCCTTTCAAAAAAAAAAAAAAAAATCAAGAATCAATCATGTGGACATACCCAATTTGCCCAGCTTTATTAAATTAATCTAATCACCAAAAGTAGAAAGACACTCAACGCGTTATTCCTAAGCAGATTCTTTTTGTGTGTGCGCGCTTTTATGTAACCCATCCGTCTCATATCTATTGTTACTAAAATACTTGTAATTCTAAGATTTTTACACAAATTAAGAAAAACAATCGATGCATGTCTAATGGACTAAATTCTTCTTGAAATTTTTCAAGTACCAAGAAAATTAAATGCTTTTATAATGACAACTACCATCATAAATAAGAGTATATTTGACAAACAATGTCAAAGATAAAAGCAGAACTACAAACATTTTGGGATAAATTTCAACTCCTTAAACTACATGTATTTTGAGATGGAGAGAATAGTAAATATTGTGAGTGAGTAGGAGAGAGAAAATAAGTTAGTGGATAGTTGTTGTGAGTTAATAAAAGAGAGAAAAATGAACATTTTAGATAAGTAGCAATAAATATGAGATGTTCAAAATGAAAATAAAAATAAGTAGCCATAAGTATGCATGGAGGGAGGGAGTATATGATTATCAAATATATTCCAATTCTCTAACTTGTACCCTCTTCATATACTTTCTACCATTAATGCCCCTTATTTTTTTTGGAAAGAATATACCCTTTCTTAATACATCAATAAGGTTTATAAGTATTATAATTAAAAAATAATCTACACGAGCATGTCACTTTTTTTTCTGATGAGAAGTAAGACTTCAGTATACCAACTATGTTCAAAATAAATATCTCATTTTAAAAATAAAAGTTAATAGTAGTACAATTTATTGTGATACAAATAATATACAAATAAATAAAACATATTTTTATTAACATTGATACTATAAAAATGCAATTTAGAGTTTATTTTTCGGCTAAGAAACATAAAAAAGTTTGTAACCAAATCAAAATCTTTACCACCAAAAACTTAGTAGATATCATGTGCTATCACTTTAATATATTTAATCATAATCATCATTCGTGACTTCATCATGATATTAAATACAGCGTTACGCTGCAACTGAACTGAAGCTATTCCTTATCCTATTGAATACCATTCAAAAGTAAAAAATAAGAAAAGGAACTAATATCATCAATTTAACTTCTCTCCTTTATTAGAGTCTCTCATTAAATTCAATACATGCATTGCTAGATACAACTACATTTTTGTGACATCCAACATTTCCAGGGTAGTTTAGTCAATGCACCATTATTAATAGGGTTCCACAATAGAAACATCTTTAAATGGTGAGGTATTTGAAACAGTGACGGATCTAGGATTTTTTGTAAACGGGGGCAAAAATTGCATAAGGGGGCAAAAAAATGTTAGTTTATTTTTTACTTCACATTTAGGGGGCAAAGTATACTAAATTGCACTAATACCTCAAACCTTTAAAAAAAATTGCACTTGTAAAAAAAGAAAAAAAAATCAAACGGGGCACCATGTAGGTCCGCCCCTGATTTGAAATTCAAGGAATGTAAATAACAAATAGAATGAGGTAGCTAAGTGTAATTTAAACACTCTTGATTTTTTCTCTCACCTATGGCTCTATATATAAAAAAAATGGAGAGACTGAGATTTGTGAGGTCACTTTCTACCCATAATCAGAATTCACAAGATTTCGAGAGAGAGGGAGAGAGAGAGAGAGTTCATGGCCGAGGCTGCTGCTGTTATTACCGATTTGCCCATCAAGAGGCCTAGAGAAGAGGAAGAGAAAATCGTAAACGGCGCCACCGCCGCTGACGGTTCTGTGGACATGGAGGAGGCGAACAATAGCAAAGAGCCAGCGGGTATATCTTCGGTCATACCCGGTTGGTTCTCCGAGATTAGCCCAATGTGGCCTGGTGAGTTTCTTGTTCTTCTTTGTTTGTAATTCATACTATATATTTTTGTGGTTCATTTGAATTGTTCGTAAAGCTGTTGTTTTGTTTAAAATTTGGGTTTTCATTATTGGTTTTAAGCTGGTTGATTTGATATATAAGAGATTATGGGTTTATTAGTGCTTGTTATTTGAGCTCCCTGTTTTTTGTGATTTGTGTATTTGTGGGGTTTTTTGTTTAATAAATCTTTAAGCTTCTTGATTATGGTGAATTGTTAAAATAATGGGCATTTGAAAGATTAATGCTTTATCTTTTGGTTATGAGTTTTATTTGAGTTTGAGCTTCCAAAGTTCTTAAGTTATGAGATTGTGGGGTTCTTATTATTTTTATTAAACCGCGTGGGTTTTTGTGGTTTGTTAGTCATGATAATTGATATGTTTTGGGTTGTCAGTTAACCTTCCTTCACAAACTCTTTGATTGTATGATCTTTGTTTATGCTCTTTGTTTTTGGTGATGATTTGGGTAAAAGTTGAGGTTTTTATACTTTCTTTAAAGAAAGTGGATGATTTATGTATTCATACACGGAGGATGAGTGGTATAAAGTTGATGGTCTATGTCTTCATACTCGGAGGGATGGGTAGGTATTATTTTTATTTTATTTTTTTGAACTCGAGGCATGATTTTTTTTCTTTATGTTACTGATTGTGCAAAGCTAGAAGATGACACTCATTTGGGAGGAGCATATAATAGTATGTGATGGGCATATGGCTTCCTCTTCAATTTTTATATTAGGTTCCCCACTATGCTTGATGTATACCTATCATAGTTTGCTTTAAGAGATACTGGTTTTTAATACTCCCTCCGCCCCATCCGAAATAGGATATTTTGCCATTTTGGGTGTCCCACCCGAAATAGGACATCTCAAAATGGAAGGTTTTTATTACTTTTTTATTAATATGACCCACATGCCTTACTCACAACAACTTTTCATTTATTATTCCCTACCCACTTTCTCTCTCCTTCATACTCACAACACTTACTTTTCAAACCACTTTTTACAATAAAAGATTATTATTCCTTAATCCCCGTGTCGAGAACAAAAATCCTATTTCGGGTGGGACGGAGGGAGTATGTTATTATGTGATAATTATAGCTGTTCTACAGATGGTCCGCAGATAACCCTAATAAAAATTTAACTTCCAAAATGAATTGAAATTAAAACGATTCTGTTATTAATTCTTGAATCTTCTGCGTATGGGGGTTATAGTGGTCTTACATAAAGCTCCAGAAGAAAAGAATAATACTAGGGGCACAAAAAAGTCACAAAAACTTGCTCACAAAATCCTAGGTGTAATGATGTTATTGGTGTTTTTAATTAGTGTGTGGCGGGTCCATTATCGATGCAACCAATAAAATATCGCCACCTCATGTTGTGAGCAAGATTTTGTGACATTATTTTGTGTCCCTAGCATTGGTCAGAAGAAAAACACCCATGTTTTGCTTCTTTGATTTGAAGGTTGATATGATTATTGTACCTTGAAATGTTTGGTGGGTTTCTTCAACTTGTTTTGATACAAAAACTTTTAATATGCAACTCCCTCTACCCCGGAAAGTTAGTCCATCTTGTTCGTTGTTATGACGAATGAATTTTGAGCAATAATTTAGGCTACTTTTAATTATCCCAATAAAAAATTTCAACTTGTAAATGATACACCGTTCTAAATACTATCAACACCAATTTTAAGATTTTTATTAAAATGATTTAAAGTAGCCTAAATTATTGCTTAAATTTCATTTGAAGTAACAACAAAAAAATAGGGACTAACTTTCCGGGTCAGAGGGTGTATTTATTTGTATCATCTTAATAGTAGTAGAAGCATGGAGTAGTTAAGTGTTTTCATGTGTGTGCCTCATTGGGCAGTGAGGGTGTGTCGTTTGCTTGACAGCCTAATTTCATGATTGTTTATGAGTAACTAATTACCAGCTACTGTTGGATACCGTCTTCGTGTTTATGTGAAATGTTGTGTTCCTGTGGCTTACATTTTTGGCATTCTTTACATTTCGTACTTCTATAGTTCTATTAGAAGTGCCAAAGCGATAAGCATTTAACTACTGACTAGACAGTTGTTTCGAAACAGTTGTTCGAAACAGTTGAGTGATGTAGATTTCTCGACCAATATAAGTGGTTTCAATTTTTATTTTTTTGAAAACTGATATACTCCCTCCGTCCCATTCGAATTAGGACAAATTTCCATTTTGGGTGTCCCATTCGAATTAGGACAACCCAAAAATGGAAGTGTTTTATTTAATGTGACCCACATTCACACTCACAACAACTTTCCACTCATTATTCTCTACCCCACTTTATTTCACTTTTCATACTCACAACACCTACTCCACTAACACTTTTATTTAAGTTCTCACGGTTCTCACAATATTTAGGTTCTCATTTGAGCACCTACCTATATATATATATTTATATATATACTATATATATATATATACTATATTTTATTTTTTTGGAAGAAACTGATTTTCATTAAGTTAATCTCTGTTTGCCGTATTAACTTTTGCAGGAGAAGCTCACTCATTAAAGGTGGAAAAGATTTTATTTCAAGGGAAATCAGATTACCAAGATGTCATGGTTTTTCAGGTATCAGATGCTGCGAGAATTATATGCTTTGTTTCTTGTTTATTCTCTTGTTTGTTTGTGTGTGCGTGTGTGGTTTTTCTGGAAATGGGCTTGTGCTATTTTCTTGACATGACCAATGACCTCTATCGACCGTTCTTGTTACAGTCTGCTACATATGGAAAGGTGCTTGTTCTGGACGGGGTTATTCAACTCACAGAGAGAGATGAATGCGCTTATCAGGAAATGATTGCTCATCTCCCACTTTGCTCAATCCCAAACCCAAAGAAGGTCATAAACGCTTCTGATAACTATTTTGTCATAAATCTCTCTCTCCCCCCTCCCTCCCTCCCTCCCTCTAACCTTCTATTTTTCAGGTTCTGGTCATTGGAGGAGGTGATGGTGGTGTCTTGCGTGAAGTAGCTCGACATTCTTTGGTTGAGCAGATAGATATATGTGAGATAGACAAAATGGTTGTTGATGTGGGTATCTTGACTTCTTGACCTTCATTTCTCATTTAATCTATAAAAATACTCTTTTCTTAGCATCTCTTTTTAGTATTATTAGCAGTCAAACAACATTTCTGACAGAATTTTTTTAAACCTGAGAGTCTGAACTCTGAAGTAATCCAAAATTTGCCGTTCTATGCTTTTCAGGTTTCTAAACAGTTTTTTCCTGAAGTAGCTGTTGGGTATGAGGATCCCCGTGTCACACTCCATATTGGTGATGGTATATATTCAGCATGCTTAATCTTTTATGATATCGTATTCATCCATTTTCTTACCACTCGCAAAATCTCACCTTTATGACCTCGTGGGTCCCTCCCGACCTTGTAGGAGTTGCATTTTTGAAGGCAGTTCCTGAAGGAAGTTATGATGCTGTTATAGTGGATTCTTCAGACCCTATAGGTAAGTATATCCAGGAACCAGACATTCCTCTTACCCTTTTGGGGGGGGGGGGGGGGGGGAAGAAAGAAAAGATGATGAATTTCCTTCCTCCACCCGATTATGATGAACCTAATGGTAATTTAAATGCAGGGCCGGCACA
The DNA here is from genome assembly GCA_026119855.1 of Campanula takesimana. Lineage (NCBI taxonomy): Eukaryota > Viridiplantae > Streptophyta > Magnoliopsida > Asterales > Campanulaceae > Campanula > Campanula takesimana. Next base: position 91,069 of record JAOWBW010001467.1, read on the forward strand.
AGAACTTTTTGAGAAGCCATTTTTTGCATCAGTAGCAAAAGCTCTTCGACCGGGAGGGGTTGTTTGTACCCAGGCTGAGAGCATATGGCTTCACATGCACATCATTGAAGATATCGTCTCAAACTGTCGCCAGATATTCAAAGGCTCCGTCAACTATGCTTGGACTACTGTCCCTACCTATCCTAGGTAATCTCTCTCTCTCTCTCTTTGTGTGTCTCATATTGCATAATGATATGAATACTTTATTTGAACCCTCTTGTCAAAGATCCTTTGGATGTGTATCAATTTGATTGGTTATTTTGTGATCTGGATTTAGTGGGGTTATTGGCTTCATGCTTTGTTCTACGGAGGGACCAGATGTTAATTTCAAGAACCCTATCAGCTCAATAGACGAGAATGATGTTAACAACAAATCAAAAGGACCCTTGAAGTTCTACAATCCAGAGGTGTGTTTACATGAAATCTTGCTACCATTTGTTCTCGTAATTTATTTTACTTTTAGATCTCTTAATCAACCTCCTTTACCTACCTCGTTTCTGCAGATTCATGCTGCTGCTTTCTGTTTGCCGTCTTTTGCAAAGAAAGTGATTGAATCAAAAGCTAAATGAGAAAAAGGTACGGAAAAAGTAAAGCAGTGTCATGAATCAAGATTAGCTGTTGTAGCGTTTTCAGGCTAATACATTCCTCAGTGAGATGGTCCATTTTCATTGGACCATGAACAAATAAATTTGAGGTTGAGTTTATGGATCCGGTTTTGAAATGAGACGAAGAATTCTATGAGGCGAGTTTTTAGCGATGAAAGTCTTCCCATAATCTGCTTGTACTCAGCTGTACCTATTTGAGTCTTGATTACAGTAGAAGCTTATTTTTGTCTCGAAACAGATTGGATTTCATCTTCTAAATTTATGAATCTTCTTTTTAAAGCGATTGTGTTCTCTTCATCAACCATCTTCCTGTAAAGTATCATCTGCAGAAACTTCACCTGCACCGACGTATTGACTTTCCCAAAATGCGCGTTTTTTTTTTTTTAAAAAAAAAAAATAAATTGTTTTTCCTAACTCGTTTTTTGTAATACCCGCTCGGCATATATTGATAATTGTAGTATTGAGTATACTTGACTCTTATAAGTAATTTGATTACACATAACTTTAGCCTACCACCAAAATATGAATTTAGTTACTAGCAACATGAGAAGTTTTGGAGTCTATTTCGATGCATCAAAATAGCAATTGCTCATTGATGCTCTCGTTCCGGGATTTCATCTCCAGCATCAACATTTTCGGACGCTCCTCTTCCTTCATCATCGTCAGACTTCTTTTCCAGAACCTGAGCTTTGCAGTCAAAGAAGTAGACAGTGCAAACTACCCATTTCATCAAATTCCCTACACAAAACAACCCAACTTGACCGACGATTCCTCTCTCTCTGTCCCAACCAAACAACATCGACAAACATCTTAAACCAAATCCACATACAAAGAAAACAAGCATCAACATAAACCCGCGACCCTCGCTCCCTCTCCCATAATAAGCTGATTTTCTCCGTGCCTCGGCCCATTTTCACTCTCCAATATCGAAACAACAATACCCATATTCCACTTTGCACTCAATTCCAAGTATTTCTTCAACAAAATTAAAATCCCCGACGCAGATAAGAAACTGAAGAAACAACCACTGTATGATCTATATCTTGTAATGAAATAGTGGGTCGCGGCTAACAATACCGACGACCCAAGTAGTATGAAAGTTGAGATAACGTGAGTATAGAAGGCCGTAGCACAAGCGCAATCCCAATTAACAGCCGCGAAGGCTACAATGATCATTTCTTTCATTGTCAGACATCTCTCTCTTTGTCTTGTATAAATCTTTGATGCCAAAACGACTGTCACGAGTATAGCATAAAGCTCTGAGAAAAAGAGAGCCGTGAAGTAGAAGGAAGCCATATCAAGCCAAGGACGATAATATTTCTCGGTAAGAATATCAATTAAAGAAGTCGGTATAGGCAGCGCGTAGGGTATAGAACTGGAGTGATGGTTTTGATTGGAGATGTTCAATGCGTAAATGAGCGTTGTTTGAAAGAAGATTTCGTAGACGAACATCATGTAAAAGAAAGGAAGAGAGGTTAAAAGGTTGAAGAAGATGAATTTCGGGTTGTTGTAAAGAATTTTTGTGGCTTGTTTAAGTATGCCTAGGGATTGTAGGTTTTGTTTGTGGAACAAACGGATTATCTGTAGATTATCCATGGTTGCCAGTTCTGAGGTTTCAGTTCAGAAACAAGGCTAAAATTTGGCTTATCAGAATTGTAAGGAGTGTCAGTAAGTCAACAAAGGGACCGAGTTGACTTTGACTTTTGGCTACTCAGTCAAGCCTCTTATTTCCTTTGTGTAAAGTGATAGATGAGTCGGACTTTTCCAACTATGCTTGGGTAGTTGTGTGTAATATGCATGAGGATGGAAAATGATTCAACATCCATCATCATCCAAATCTTTATCACAATATAAAAACACTCTAACGATGTGAAAATGACAATATTTTGTAAAACATTTTCTGCACAATGTAAAACGTTCACTACCCAATGCAAAAAAAATAAAAATCAAATGCGTTAGCTCCCGTCTTAGCTCCACGTTGTACAAAACGTTATTTGTATTTTACATTTTGATAGTGAACGTTTTACTTTGCATACCAAACGTTATCTTGTTTTCACACGTTGGAGTGTTGGAACGGTTCGAAATCCCAATATAAGCAACGTACTAACAATCAAATTTTAAATACTTGTAGTAATATTTATAATGTGACACAAAGAGAAATTAGGGGTCATAGACAATTCAACTGCATAACAAGCAAACTCAGTCACACGATGTTTAAATAACATAACAGGAGGGGCCATACGATGCAAAAACACCGGGAGAGACGCGCTGGTGGAACGATTGAAATAAGAGAAGGTCTCTGGTGCGGCGGTCGCATGGGGTGCGGCGCCGACCATACCTCTTTTTTTTTTTTCCCCCCACAACCTTTTTTCCTCCCACCAAAAGTAACACTTCTTATAATGAAATGTAACACTTTTGTTTTTCAAATGTAACACTTTTTTTTTTTCAAAAATGTACCACAATTTTGATGCAATAGATTAAAGATAACATAAAAATTAACGACTAAATTAATGTAACACTTTTTATAAACGAATGTAACATTCCTTTTTCAAATGTAACACTTTTTTTTCAAAATGTACCACCCATACTTTTTTTCCTTCCAACAAAAGTAACACTTATTATAACAAAATGTAACACTTTTTTATTCAAAATGTAACACTTTTTTTTAAAAAAAATATACCACAATTTTGCTACAATAGATAAAGATAACATAAAGATTGACAACTAAATTAATGTAACACTTTTTATAAGGGAATGTAACACTCATTTTTTCAAATGTAACATTTTTTTTCTCCGAAAATAACATAGGATTGACAACTAAACTAATGTTACATTTTATAAAAAATGAATGTAACATTTTTTTTCTCAATTGTATATGAAATGTAACATTTTTGTATTGAGAAAGTAACAATTGAAATGCAAACAATTTTTTTTTTTTTTGTAAAATTGATGTTACATTTGACAGTAGAAAAAGTGTTACTTTTTGAAGATGAAAGTGTTACTTTTATCAGAATAGAGTGTTACATTTCAGCTGGCAAGCACCTCAAACTTTTTTATGTGTAAAAAAATGTTTAAAAAAAAAAAATCAAACCATATTATGACCTATGTAGTTTTATTCGTCTCGTCGAGACGAACACAACGGTATTTTTAAATATTTTTTTTTACTTATAAATCTCAAAATATAGCATTTTAAAGATTTTTTTTTTTTAACACACGTGGAAAATGGCGCGTCCGTCTCACGCGCCCGTCGCACGGCGTGAGACGGCCGCAAACGAGAATTTGCCTTGAAATAAACATATTAGACTAGTTTGATGTTATAATAGACTAGTTGCATTTTTTTGTAATTGATCGGACTGCGATACAATTGAACGGCATAGATCATCAAGATTTGATCACAAGGCATTCAGGCTCATTTCAGATGCAAACTTTGAGCATTATTTGCATAATTGGGGTAAAAAGAGTAATATGCAAAACATTATTTCCTCAAGAGATACCATTGGAGATGAAAGCTAACAATGTATCCTAACTTCCCTCATTGTAAAAGTCAATGAGGTGCGCAATATTAATCAAACTGGACAAACAGAATGCATATTCAAAAACATTACACTGAGAATAAACAGCCATTAATACGACAAGACGGGATTACAGACAAGTAAATAGCCTGTTGAGTATTGTTTTGGTCTGTGCACGTTTTCGCTTACAAGATTCGCAGCTATTGAAACAGAAAATAAAGACTAAAACTCCAAGGCTGTGAGTGGATTTTGGTGCATTAACTCGCTAAGCACACTGTAAAATTGGACAAGTAATATCAACATAGACGACAAGCAAGCAGGAGCGGGTGGATATGAGCAGAAAAAAAGAGTGAGAGCAAATAATAACCCTTGCAGCTCTGCTTACATCTCCGGCAAACATATACAGGACCAAGATGTGTTTCAAACAGACAGCAAGTAGTTTCACTCGACACGTGAAAAGTCTCGAAAATCCTGACGGATGAGTAGTTCTAAAAACGAATGCAAAGTTCGGTTCTCAACTTTCACTTGAGGCGATAAATAACAACAAACCAGAAGCTCAGTTCTTAACCAAGATTTGCAGCTTCAATTGCCATTGAAAGTAGTCGATTAGAAACCACAAGGCACGACGGTATCAATATGTATGGTGCAGAAGAAGATGCATAGCTAAACCAAGTATAATGCATGCAGAGAGTGGAGGGCCACGACAAGCTCTCAGCCGAAATTTGAAGTTTCATTAGCCATTCAAAGTTGTCATTAAGAACCCCACAAGGAGAAACGACATCAAGAGTATGGCGCAGAAGAAGATACGTAGCTAACCCGAGTAGGATGCAGAAAGTGGTGGGCCCTAGTCGAAATTGATGGCGTAATCAAATTTTGAAGTCTCATTAACCATTCAAAGTAGTCATTAAGACCCCACAAGGTGCGACGAGGAGTGATATGATGCAGAGAAGTTATGTCGCTAAACTGAGTAGTAGACTAACATGCAGAAAGTGAAGGGTCGAGGCCGTTTCTCAGCAGATGACCAAACCTCAAAACACAAAAATTTAGAGCTGTTTAGGAGCATGTCTACTTAAAATAGCATATATGATATTCATGACAAAATTAAAAAAAGTAGTAGCAATAGGACGCAGATATAAAGTACGAAAAGGACCTTTCAGAGAGCTGAACAGAGCAAACTGGCGCAAAAAGATGGAGCCCAAAGCACACCCTTTTGGCAGCCATATAGCGCAGCCCTCATCCAACATAAAATCCACAACACATCCATAATGTCAGGATATAAGAACTAAAATAACCCTACCCTTGTTTATCAACACTATCACAAATACACTAATGCAGACATCTCAATCTTCCTTTTTGGCTCAGCACCTAGCATCCATGTTCCAGCACTTTAATCTCTGTAAAGATATTCATATTAGTTGTAACTTCAAATAAAAATTTCTACCCACAGGTATCAGTATCAACAGAAACAAACTCTACACTGGAAACGCGTAAAAACATTCCATTTTTAATTCAAATGCACAAGCTTCACTTGTTTTTTTAATGTCCCTTTTGATTAAAATTTCTTACTTTCACTTCTATTGACAGAGCAAACTGAAATATAAAGAGACACAGCTAGCTCAAACTAAAGAGTAAAACAAGGTTTAACTGTAATGAACAATTAGTTCAAGTGATTACTCCCTCCGTCCCAAAATGAATGTTCAAAAATCTTGATCACGTAAATTAGGACATTCATTTTGGGACGAATGGAGTACATTTTATTATAATCCAGGCATTTCACCCTAGCAATGTGACCTCAAGTAGCTCCACGAAATTACCCAAACAATGTACGATACGTTTGAGTATATGGTATCATGACACATACCCATTAAGCATAAGGTAAACTGTTATAAGCACGACCATGTGCTGGTGACCTGTTGTAGCTACTGCTATAACGATTTAATATGCTGCATGTGAGAAATATAACCAGTGTATACTAGTGAACGCATGCAGAATAGATGTTTGTGTGGTGATCAACATACCCATTGGCATAAGGCGAATCTCGGCGAGCACGGCGATACGGAGGAGGTGACCTGCTGTAGCTACGACCTCGGCGAGGTGATATGCTTCGGCGTGGAGGAGGAGATCTCCGACCACGAGGGCTATATCGTGGGCTATAACTCCTGCAAGAGCAAGCAAAAATACAATGTTCACATGTGAGACTTCTCCAAAGTTGTAGAACACATATTATCAAAGCCACTGTCCTAAACAATGTCATACTGAGGCCAAACACACCAAACATGTCAGCCGACGAGTGAGCATAACATGACTTAAAACAAACAAAAGGATACAATGAGTGTAAGAACGTATGGCCCCAAAAGAAATAAACACATCTAAATGAATGTCCATTTTCAAAAACAAATTGTCCCAAAATGAATACCTTCTTAGAAAGAAAAAACTTCTCTAAATGTTTTTTACCAATTTTTTACGAAGTCTCTTTATACTTGCGAAACTAAATGTGGAAGGTGGATTACAAGAATATTTATGAATTTTTGCAAGAATAATACTAGGGGCACAAAAAATGCACAAAATCTTGCTCACAAAATCCTAGGTGTCATAATTTTATTGGTGCTTTTAAATAGAGTGTGGCGGGTCCATTATCGATGCAACCAACAAAATATTGTCACCTCATTTTGTGAGCAAGATTTTGTGAGCTTATTTTGTGCCCCTAGCATTGCTCTTTTTGCAATTAAATTGTATAAAAACTAGAGATTTCAGAATGTTATTTACAATGAAATTTGGTCATTCATTTAAGGACGGAGGGACTACCTCTTTACCAAAAACTTGATAATCCACATGCAGTAATAAAACTACCAAATATTCCCACTAATGCCATAAAAATATCTCTTCTAGCAATGCAACACCAGGGTTTATATACATACATACTAACACTATTTCACATGGGTAGCCACAAATCATAAATGAGAGACCGGCAAAGTATCAATACAAAATTGAAACACAAATAAGGAGAGGATAGACATCATTCATATGCTCCTACGAATTTGGAACGAAAACTTTAAATGTAGGAGTATTAAACATAGATTAACAACAAAATTTAAAGGTGAAAATCACCAATATATCAAATTTGTATTGTTTAAGAATGCAAAAATATAAACATTGGATAAAATTGAAGTCACAAAAATAAATGTCACAAAATTTGATCCGCAAAATGAGGTGTCATGATTTTGTGGTGCTTTTAAATAGAGTGTGATGGGTCCGCAGTCGATGCAACTAATAAAATATCGTCACCTCATTTTGCATCCATCATTTTTTTATAGGATGTATCCATCCTTTAGTGAACTTCTTTCGTGCCTCTAGCATTGCCCATAAACATTAAATTTAGCATAACATAGATAGCATATAAACAAACAAAGAAGGTAAGGCTTCTTAAGTACCTGCGCCCATAACTCGGACTCCTACGACGTCGAGGACTGGGGCTTCGACGGCGCCCACTTCCTAAACCACGTGGACCAACGCGCAAGCGACACTCACGAGCAAAATGACCAGCCTCGCCACACTCATAACACTTCAAATCCTCACCTCCGCCGCGTCCACGACCCCCACCACCGCCACCGCGGTCACCACCACCGCCACGACCTCCACCACCTCCCTTTGAATTGTGAGACAGTTCCACACGCCAGCCATTCTTCCCTGTTGAGACAGATTGGAATTTAAATGCCTTAGGTCACAATGGATGAAAAATACTCCCTCCGTCCCATTTCAAATTGCCAAAAAGCGTCGGAGCACGAGAATTAAGGAAAAAGTGAAAAAAATGATGTGTGCGAGTGTAGATAGTTGGGTAGGAGAGAAAAAGTGGGGTGGGGAATAGTGTGTGGGTTAGTTGACGTGTGAGTATGACAATTTGGTACAACTAATTAAAAATTCTTAAGAACTTCCATTTTTTTGATTTTGCATTTCTAATAAGGCACCTAAAATGACAAATTTTGCAATTTAAAATGGGACGGATTATAAGAATAGTCATTCTTCAGATGATTAAAGAAGATAAGATTATGCTAATAGAGTCGTAAACACAAATGCAGCCTGCACATGGAAGTCTTTCAATATACATGGTAGATGACCCAGAGTGACGCTTAAAAGCTTGTAACAGTTTGTGAACAAGATTCAAAAGGTAAACGGACTTCCATATGCAAATCAATAATAATATTACAAGCCAGCAGACTAAACAAAACAAGTATCAAAGAAAGAGCGGAAACGATTGTAAACAGTGGTTATGATGATTAAAAATAGGTTATGAACTCACCATCCAGTGCACGAATAGCATCTAGAGCATCTCTCCGATCATCAAATTCAACAAATGCGTAACCAGGCGGTCTTCTCGCAACCCACACGCTGCATAAATTCACTTACATAATCACAACTCACAAAACATCACACAAAAAAGTTTGAAGCTCAAACACACAAGTTCAAAATCACAGCCCCATCCCCATATACATAATGGGAAGTGATGGCCAAATGACTGGTTTTACCTCTTGATACTTTAAAAAAAAAAAAAAAAAAAAAAACTAATATATGGACTGTAGAATTCATAATATAATATACAAAAATCCTATAATTAACCTAAAAACAGGTCTCATATAAAGTCAGATAAAGTAGCAGATAAAGATAAAAAATGTCACTTGATAATAAAATCATTCAAGATTCCAAATCATACTCACTTTGTCGCAGAACGAGAGAGTCTTGGCTATCCAAGATAACTAATTGAGTTACTTTTAAGCAAATTAGTATCCTACATACATAAGTACCCTTAATATCACTTTTTCGGAGCCAGTACACATTGAGTCATGATATTTGGCATATGTTTAAATTGTGACTTCTGTTAGACATGGACACTCTCATTCAGGGAGAAAAATGTTTCGAAAATAGACACTCATATTGGGACATAGGAAGTATCATTTATCAAGAACTAAAATCAATAATGAAGATAAGTGTCAAAAAAGAAAAGAGGGTGAAATTAATTCTCAAATCACTATGCAGCACAACTTATCACAATTGACAATAATCAGACTGGGGAAGATCAAAACAGTAAAATTTCAGCAGCGTTTTGCTAAAAAAAAAAAGGGTAATAATGAGACAAGATTTTTAAGAAATAATAATAATAATAATAAGAATAATATATTCAAACAAAAAAACAGTTTTACCTCCAACACAGAAAACATCAACTGTAATTGCAAAGACATCAACTTACTTTCTTAGAACGCCGTAAACGCGAAACTCATCTTCAAGTTCCCGCTCGGAAACTCGTGGATCCAAATTCCCAACGTACACACGAGACATTGCTTTTTATTAACCTGATTTTCACAAGATTGAACCAGAAATTAGGGCTTTTCCGAGCATCAATCGACGAATTTATTGAGAAATTGAACGTACCTTGGCACCGGAGATTAGGGCTATGATCGTTCCAGAAAGAGGGGCGACTCCTAGAGCCCTAAAAACCCTATCAATGAATTATTCTGTCACAATTCGACCTTACTTATAATCCGTTTTTCAATGTAAATGGGCCGGGTCGAGCGGGGCCCGATAGCCCATCTTGCGTTGTCCTCGGTCCGGCCCGTCACGAATGGGCCGATGGCACTTAGTTTACTGACCAAATTGTTTTTATTTATTTCTACATAAATGTCGTTCTTTAAAAAAAAAAAAAATGTATGAAAAAGTTGAGGTTGTTCAAAAAAAAATAGTATTTATGTTTAGAGGTAGTCTCCTGTACACCCGCCGCACCAGGCGAATTTTTCCTTTTTTTTTTTGTCACCCATAACTTTTTTCCCTCCCAACAAAAGTAACACTTATTATAACGAAATGTAATACTTTTTTCTTTGTACCACATTTTTGCTTCAATAGATTAAAAGATAACATAAAAATTGACAACTAAACTAATGTCACATTTTTTATAAAGGAATGTAACACTCTTTTTTTCAAATGTAACCTTTTTTTTTCAAAATTAACATAAGATTGACAAACTAAACTAATGTTACATTTTATAAAAAATGAATGTAACATTTTTTTTCTCAATTGTAACAGTTTATATTCTTAAATGTAACATTATATCTAAAATGTAACAATTTTTTATTGAGAAAGTAACAATTGAAATGCAAACCCAATTTTTCTTTTTTTGTAAAATTGCTGTTACATTTGACTGTAAAAAGTGTTAATTTTTTTAATATGAAACTGTAACTTTTATTAGAACATAGTGTTACATCTCAGCTGACAAGCAACTCAAACTTTTTGTGTATAAAAAAATGTTTTTTTTTAAAAAAAAATCAAACCATATCATGACCTATGTAGTTTTATTAGTCTCGTCGAGACGAACACAACGGTATTTTAAAATTTTTTTTTTCCTGAGTTATAAATCTCAAGATGTAGCATTTTTAAGTTAATGGTTTTTTTTTAAAGGACACGTGTCACAACGGGAGAGGGGAGGAGCTGGAGCCGGGCGGGTTTTCCATGGAGCGGGCGGGCCGACCCGTGGGCATACCCGCCGCACGTGGTGCGGCCGCCGCATTTGAGTTTTTGTCTTATGTTTACAACACCATTATATCATACTACTTCCGTTTCAAATTGATCTTTTTTTACTTATTTTTTCATTAAAAATTTTTTAGCAAAATAAATTGATTTAATTACATTAATGAAATTAAAATTTGTAATTAATACACTATCAATAATGCCATCAATAACAAGTTCGAGATTTTCGTTATGATAATTAATTTTTTAAAAATTATTATTCAATATTTATTTGTAATAACGAAAAACATATGGAAAAAATATACAGTATTTAAGAAGGAAGGAGTATTCTCTTATATTTATTTATTTTTTTGATAACTTTTTACTAATTAAACCAAGTAGCATCTTGAGTAAATATAAGTTTCTCCATGAAAAAAGAAAAATCTTATATATATATATATATTAAAGTTGGTGAGGAGAGCTATCGTTTTGACACATAGACAAACATATGTTAAAGCTTCATTTGTGTGAAGCCACATCATCACCATCCTAAATATGTGTGACTTTTGATATTCTCATTATTAGTTAATACCATTAGCTAATAATAATAGTTATGATATAAGTTAACTATTATTATTAATAGTATTTATTAATTTTAATAGTTACTATATAAGCTAACTATTACTATTAATAGTATTAGTTAACTATAATAGTTATTATACAAGTTTACTATTACTATTAATAGTATTACTTCACTATAATAGTTACTATATTAGTTAACTATTACTAATTACTATTAATAGTATTAATTAACTATAATAGTTACTATAATATATAACTATTACTATTAATAGTATTAATTAAAAATAATAGTTACTATATACAAGTTAACTATAATAGTTACATTGTAAGTTAACTATTACTATTAATAGTATTAGTTAATCATAATAGTTATAAAATACGTTAACTCTTACTATTAATAGTATTAGTTAATCATAATAGTTACTCTATAGGTTAATATTATTATTAATAATATTATTTAATTATAATAGTTACTATAATTATTCATAAGTACTATTAATAGTATTAATTATTTATATTATTATATAGATTAATTAGTACTATTAATAGTTTTAGTTAAGATGATAGTTACTATTTTAGTTAACTATATATAGAAAATTATTTTTCATATAATTATATTTATATTACAACAAAATTGTTATGGTACTTTATTAAATAAAAACATAAAAAGAGTAAAATAATAATAAAAATTAGCAAAAAAAAAAATTTTGAAGGATAAGAAATAGCAAAATTAGTTACCCGTATAGAGCACGGGTCACCCACTAGTTATTATTAGATATTTTTTTTTCCGAAAGAAAGTATTGGATAGAATTAAAATTAGGTAGTTATGAATGTGAAAAGAAAAACGAAATGGAGGGAGGAAGGGAGTATGGAAAAAGTCGCGCCATATGGCTATGTAACCTCGCCGGGGCAACTCATGGTCATGTTCCGTGCACGCGTCATGGGATTGGGTGAGTGACTGGGGCACCGGCTTTGAGTTAGAGAAAAGGGGTGCAAATGTGTAATATACTCTCTCTGTCTTATTTTAAGAGTCAATTTTTTTTAAATGAGTGTCTCAACTTAAGAGTCAAAATTCATAAAAGAAATTTTTTTAATATTTTTTTATTTAGTAGGACCTATATGTCATACACACAACAATTATTCACTAACTATTCCCTACCTTACTTTTTCTCTCATACCTGCTTTCTATACTCCAACACTCTACCCCCACTATCTATATTTTACGATAAAAAAGATTACTCTCCGTCCCAAAACACCTTGCACACTTTTGAGGATGCACGAGAATTAAGGAATGAGTATATATATTCAAAAGTATTGTGAGTGGAAATGAGGTTGTGAGTGTGATAAGTTGAGTGAGATTTACAAGTAGGGCTCAATAGTAGGTGTGTGAGTATGAAAAGTGGGGTAAAGAGAATAGAAAAACAATATATTTTGAACATTTTAGGAAATGGGACTTATCAATGGGACACCCAAAAAGGAAATATGTGCAAAGTATTTTGGGACCGAGGGAGTATTTCTTTAATTCTTATGTTATCTTATTTTTTGACTCTTAAAATAAAATGAGACGGAGGGAGTATGTGGGACTGAGGCCCTACAAAGTAAAGTTGGTGGACGCGGAAAATGGTTATGCCATTTAACTATTTAAGTTTGCCACCTTGTATCGCTTTTTATTATGGTTATGCCATTTCAGTTTCCCTACTCCTTAGCAATTACAATCCACGACAAAAAAAAAAAAAAAAAAAAAAAAATATACATATATACTGTATTTATGTTTTCAATAAAAATTCCCCATAATTTTATTAAAAGAAATGACAAATAAGGGGCTAGTGTTTAGAGGCATGTATCAATCGTAATCATATGTATTTCAGTGTTGTTAATTTAAGGTCTAACGTTAATAATGTTGGTAGTTAAGAGTTTGTTTGTTTGTTTGTTTTTTTTTTTTTTTTTTTTTTTACAAATTTGTGTAAATAATTATCAGTTTAGGTCCAAAGTTTAAGGAGTGCTGTCAATATAGGGTCCTAAATTTAGGCGGTATGTGCGAGTTGCACTCTGACTTAACGGAATTTTCTCTCAGCTCCATCAAAATAAAAAAAATAAAAAGTGAGTAACGTTGTTAATTTCTTACCAAACAGTGACAAAATTAAAAACATGAAACGCTGATTGAGACACACCCTTAAACCTTGAATCCTAAATTGTCATTTGTCTTTTTTTATTAAAATAAAAGCACACACTACGGCAATTACTATATCTATAATAATAAATTATACTCCCCCTGTCCCTAAATGAGTGTCCATTTTCAAGAAATCTTTGTCCCTAAATGAGTGTCTTTTTTAACATAACTTTCTCCCTAAACGTTTTGTTTTTTTTTTTGAAATTTTTTTCATCGGTTTCTTTATACGTGCAAAACTAAAGGTTTGAAAAGGAGATTACAAGATTATATATTGTTACCAAATTGTTCAAAAAGTTGAGATTTTCAATGTCCTTAAAATGAAATTTGGACACTCATTTAGGGACAGCGGGAGTATATTGTATTTCTATTGGTCAAGGCTTTTGTCATACTTGTTAGTCATGACAATATTGCACTTCCTTCAACGCAATTTTTTTTACTTTTTTTTTTGTGTGTTTGTTTAAATTAATTTTAAAATATAAACATTTTTAAAAAAAAAAAAGAAGAAAAAAAACTAATTTTGTTGTTGATACATCATTATAAAATTACGTCGCTTATAAATTTTAGATTTCATTATTTTATGTTTTAATATTGGCAATTTCACACATAGATTCCTATTTAGTTGATCTTGTATTAGTTTGAAACTAAAATTTGTAATTAACTTTGTTCTACAAATAACTTGATTCATTTTGAAACGACTTGTGTTTATCTCACTTTACGAGTCAAGCTTGTTTCGTTGACAGTTTGATAAATTGTGTGAAGCTGTCGTGTTTGATATGGTTTAAATGAGTGTTGAGTTAACATACATTTCAGTGAATATAAAATACTTTAGTTTCATTTGCACTTTACATGTGATCCCTTTGTTATTAGTAAGTTAAAAACATGATTTAGTAAGCTGTAAACGTGATCCCTGATGGCAATAATAATTGCAAACTGTGTCAAATTGTGAACAATACCATCTATATTTGACGTTATCTCAACAATTTGACTGTCATTAGCTGTCAGTTGACGTCACATATTTGTTAGCTATTGTTATGGATATATTTAGTTCGCAATTACTTTAAGTGGTGTCTCTCTTTATACCCAGTGTCTTATCTCTAAGCAACTTTACAGCCTGTAACATACATTTGCTAATAACTACGAGCGTTATCTTCACTTATAACTAACAAGGGGCATCTTCTAAAATGTTTCCTATTTGAAAAATAAAAATTTAGATTCATATTTTTTTACCCAAAAAAAAAAAAAAAATTATTTACATTTCTCGCTTTAATTAAAAAATCACTTTAATTCAAATCTCAACTAAGAAACTAAATCCATTCGAAAAAAAAAACTAAGAAACTAAATAATAATGAAACTACAACATACTCCCTCCGTTTCATGTGAATTGAGACCAAAGCAATGGGCACAATAACTAAGGAATACTAATAAAATAAGGAAAATGTGTGGTAGAAAATGAAGAGAGAGAATTAGTGGGGTAAATAGTAGTGTTGGTTGAATAAAATGAGTGGTGAAGAATGAAGAGAGAGAATTAGTGGTGGGGTTGTGTGAATATAAAATATTAAAAAGTTTGCCATTTTTTGCAGTCTCAATTGAGGTGAAACGGACGAAAAGGGAAATAAGTCTCAATTCACATGAAACGGAGGGAGTATGTCCTCTCCATTAAGAAAGTTCCATTTGTTTATTTTCCCCTAAAATACAAAGAAATTGGGCCAATTAAACAAAGATAAAAAAATACAAAAAATAATTACGTTCACAATGTAAACTCCGAAAATTTAATTCATAGTTTGGAACAGTTAAAGTCCAAAATTTCTCTCATTTACGTTGTTGCCTCAATTTTTTAAAATGAAAAAAATAATACAAAAAGATATATTCTATTCACATATTTTCACGTGCTTATATTACAATAAACATAATTTGTTTTTTGTTTTTTTTAATATATTAGTATTTAGTACTCCCTCCGTCCCAGAAAGATAGTACACATTTTTTCGTTGTTACTACGAGGGAACTTTGAGCAGTTATAAATGCTACTTATAATTATGTTAATGTGAATCTAAAAGTTGATATTAATAGTATTTATAATGGTGTATCAAGAACAATTTCAAAAATTTCATTAGAATAATTAAAAGTAGCCTTAATTATTACTCAAAGTGCATTCGTAAAACCTGGAGACTATCATTCGGGACAGAGGGATTATTATTATTAGTAGTATTTCCTTATATATTTCAAAAAAGTTAGAGGGAAGAAAAGGGTAAAAGGGTAATATAGAGAGGAAAAGGGGGTAGATGCTAGTATTATTAGCCTGATCCGTAACCAAGGTACTATAAATAAACAAACCACGGTGCTCACTCTTCCTCCCCCATTTACATACTCTCTCTGGAGAAATCTTTGTAATCTCTCTCTGTTTCTAGCTTCCGTTCAACACCGGAATTACTTCCGTCACACCGCCGTCGCCGGACTGCCGTTCATCTGTGCTAAAACAATCGACGTTCTGGTAAGCTCAGCGGAAATGGACTTCTGTTCGTCTGATCTTACTTGGTTGATTATTATGATAGTGATTTGATCGGTGGTTCGTTGTGGAAATGAATAGCAGACATTGATTTTGATTGTAGTTTAATTTAGGTTTCTTATATGCTGATTGAGAATTTTGTCTTGCTAGCTGTTTTTCTGCATTTCGGAATTGAATTTCGGTTTGGTTTTGATTTTATTTGTCTTGCTTAATAAATATAGTTAATGAATTTTTTGTTGGATTTTGCAGGGATTGATAGTAGCTCTTGTGAAGATCTCGGTATTTGTTTGGACTGCCAGTCTGACGTTATTTGTTGGTGAGAATCAGTAGCCGTTTATGTTTTTTATTTTTTTCAATTTCTGTTGCTATTTTTCAGTTGAATATAATGTTTTTCTTTATTCTCTATTTTGGATAAAATTGCTAGCATAGATCATTCTATTTTTCTGTTTGAATCAATCTTGCCATTTTGATCATTAGACGTTTTGCTAACCCGTTAACTAAGAGAGAATCAAATGATATACTGTATCATATAGCAGACCGGCTAACCAGTTAACTAAGACAGAACCAAGCCATATACTATCATATAGCAAATTGATGAAAATGGATTTGGATTTTTTTAAAATGAATTTCATGCAGTGAGAATAAACTGATTTTATAATAAATATAGGGTTCCAGATAAAGATTTTCTATGGATGAGGTTTTGTTTTAAAAAAATAAGATAGATTTGAAGGTGATGTTAGTAATGAGAATTTAGTAGGAATCATACTTTTTCAATTTGTTGATAATTATTAATTAGTTGGTGAACTAGGGAGAAAACTGGTGAGGTTGTTATTTTATGGGCAAATTGCAATTTGGTAACCTGAGTTTTACACATAGTTGCAATACCCTAGCTATGTTTTGTTTTGTGCCAATCCGGTTACTAAGTTTGTCATTTTGTTGCAATTAGGTGTAAAAACTAACAAATCGTTAAATTTTTGACGACTTTTAAGGTATGTGCACAACACATGATTTTTAAGAGCAATTTTGTAATTTCTCATGGTGTGTGCAAGGCACGTGATGACTCCAGCCGGTGTCCATCTTCTTCCGGCGGCGGCGGCCACCTTCACCCACCACCCCTTTCCCTCCTCCTCCCCTTCACCCCTTCATTAAAACCAATCCTTTCAAATTCCTTCCCCCTACACCCTCTCTCTCTCTCTCTCTCTACCCACTCTCTAACCCCTACCGTCGCTGCTCTCCCTCACTCCGGCCATTCGATTGGATGGAGTTGCTATACAATTTTTTGGGAGTTTTATTGTGTCCGACATTGATGCAATTAGAAACCCTAGAAAAGAGGGGTAGACGTGCTTGTACAGAGAAATTAAAGGAGGGTGGAGATTTGTCAAGGGTTTCTTGGGTCATGGATCTTGATTGGGTATTTGATAGAGACGGGAAGGAGGAATTGAAATTGAAGGATGTAGATTATGGGGGAGTGGTAGTGGAATGCGGTGGAGGTGGTGTGGGTTGGTTACAGAGAAGTGGGGAGGGGAAAGAAGAGGAACATGGAAGGGGATAACAAGTCTCATGTCCACGCGGAATGACTGAAGTACCCCTTTAAAAGTCATGTGCATAGCACATGGATTTGATTTCGTCAAAAAATTAACGATTTCGTTAGTTTTTACACCTAATTGCAACAAAATGACAAACATAGGAATCAGTTGCAACAAAATGACAAACTTAGGAATTGGATTGGCAGAAATTAAAACTTAACTAGGATATTGCAACTGTGTGTAAAACTCAGGTTACCAAATTGCAATTTGCCCTTATTTAATTGTTTGTTCATACTTTCAACGTTGTTCTGTACATTCAGTTGCAGTTTTGTTACTATAGTCGGTGAGGTATTACTCTTAAGAAGATTTTGAATTGGTGTCCAATGGTGTGCTTTCAAGGTATTTTGTCGTATATGGTTGGTCGCAATTATGTTTGTTTTTACCAAATTTGTTTCTTTTCAATAAGTCTGACGTCGGTTACTATCTTTAATTATTTGCATATGTATTAACAGTTGCATACGTCTTTTGTTATGGCGTACATAGATTTGTATCTCATCTATAGTAGTGTACCTTATCTGACAAATGGAAATCTTAAAAACTATTCACTATATTAGTTTAGATAAACCAATAAGATTTGGGGACTAAGGCTTTGTTGTTGTTGTACAGCAATTGGATAAGTGCAATTTTTGAGTTTTGTAGGAACTTGTCTGTTTCGGGGCTAGCCAACCCTCCCTAACGTACTAATTCTTGTTATCTTTTGATTAAGATTTAAAGAGTTAACTATAATAGACATGAATATAAAATTTTGAGGGGCTTACTGCAGTTTTTGAGGGGTCAACACGATAAGCCAGGAGATCAACTGACACCTGCTAGGCTGCTAAAGTGGAAGTATTTAGGGGGCTCAGTTTACAGTTGACACCTTCCTTCCTTCCTCACTTCTTAGATTTAGGTTCTTCTTTTGCACTTCAATCACTTTTACAGTTTTTGTCACTTGTGTTTGCACCATTCACCACACCTTATATCCTTGTTCGATACCATTTTCATTTGTATCAGACGTACAATGCGCAGCCACCAATGTGATAAAAATATTTTCCACCAATTGTTTAACTTTCTTCTCCTCAATAAAGGGAGACCGAGTGCTTTTGTGTGACTACTGGGAATTCATTGTCAAAAGTTTGGTTTGTCCTACCTTTTTCCCCTTCAGTCCTTTACACTTTTTGGTTTTTTAGGTGCTGGATAATTAAATCAGATACTTTGAAGAAGCTGAAAACAAAGCTGCTTTACCAGTCATGACATCAAAATCACCTGAAAACTTTTCAGACTTGGCTTCGGAGGGGCTACGAGATATGCCTCAAGCTCCTAGGGCACTTCCTCGAGTGTTGACTGTTCCTGGAATCATCTCTAATGAAGGGGCTTCAGACAGTCAATCATCCACTTGTGACGAGCGAAAGATTATTGTGGCAAACATGTTACCTTTGCATGTTCAAAAGGATGAAGAATCTGGAAAATGGTGCTTTAGTTTAGATGAAGATTCGCTCTTACTACAATTAAAAGCTGGTTTTGCTCCCGAGACGGAGGTTATATACGTAGGCTCCCTGAAAGTTGAGATCGATGCTGCCGAACAGGAAGAAGTTGCCCAAAAGCTTATGGATGATTTTAATTGTGTCCCCACATTTCTTCCGCAGGACCTTTACAAAAAGTTCTATGATGGTTTCTGTAAACAGCAACTATGGCCACTGTTTCACTACATGCTTCCCATGGGCCCTGATCATGTTGACCGCTTTGACCGTGTTCTTTGGCATGCGTATGTGTGTGTGAATAAATTATTTGCGGATAAAGTTATGGAAGTGGCTAACCCTGAGGATGATTATATTTGGATTCAAGATTATCACCTCATGGTTCTGCCTACGTTCTTGAGGAAGAGTTTCCATCGAGTCAAGCTTGGGTTTTTCCTCCACATTCCGTTCCCCTCATCTGAAATATACCGAACACTGCCGATTAGAGATGAAATTTGAAAGGATTGATGAACTGTGATCTGATCGGGTTTCAGACATTTGATTATGCTAGACACTTTTTATCATGTTGCAGTAGAATGCTTGGCCTGGATTATGAATCTAAGCGGGGCCACATTGGAATTGACTACTTTGGTCGCACTGTTTACATAAAAATTCTTCCGGCAGGTGTTCATATGGGTCAACTAGAATCCGTCTTGGATCTTCCTTGCACTTTGGTCAAAGTAAAGGAGATTTGCAAGCGGTTCAAGGGGAAGAAAATAATTATCGGTGTTGATGACATGGACATATTTAAAGGCATTAGTCTCAAACTACTAGCATTTGAACATCTCTTGCAGCTGGATAGGAGTATGCGAGGTAAGGTTGTTTTGGTTCAAATTGTGAATCCCTCGAGAAGCTCAGGAAAAGATGTCCAGGAAGCAAAGATGGAGATGTATTCTATTGTCAGAAGAATCAACGGCACTTATTGTTCAGCTTATTACGTGCCTGTGGTTCTGATCGATCGTCCTGTAGCGTGTTATGAGAAGTCTGCCTATTATGCTATGGCAGATTGTTGCATAGTGAATTCTGTGAGAGATGGAATGAATCTTGTACCGTACAAGTACATCGTTTGCAGGCAGCGTTCTTCTAAAATGGATGAAGCATTGGGAATCAAAGCCAATTCTCCTCGCACGAGCATGTTGGTTGTGTCGGAGTTTATTGGTTGTTCACCATCTTTAAGTGGAGCTATTAGGGTTAACCCATGGGACATTGAAGATGTAGCTGAAGCTCTGAATTGTGCTATCAGCATGTCTGACTCTCAGAAGCAACATGAGAAGCACTATCGATATGTGAGCTCCCATGACGTTGCTTATTGGGCCCGCAGCTTTATGCAGGACTTGGAGAGAGCGTGTAAAGATCATTATAGTAAGCGTTGTTGGGGAATTGGTATTGAACTTGGCTTTCATGTTCTTGCTCTTTCGCCTAATTTCAGAAAACTGTCTACTGATTATATCGTCTCAGCATATAATACGACAAATAGACGGGCTATATTTCTGGATTATGATGGTACTCTTGTTCCTCAATCTTCTATTGTCAAAAACCCCAGCCCTGAACTCATCAATGTTTTGACTACTCTGGGTAACGATCCTAAGAACACGGTGTTTATTGTTAGCGGAAGGGGACGGAGTTCTTTAAGTGAGTGGCTCGCTCCGTGTGAGAAGCTAGGATTAGCTGCTGAACATGGGTACTTCATAAGGTATAAACACCTTCTTTGTTACTAGTACTCCATCCGTCCCAAAAAATGTCACACTTTCCATTTTTGTCTGTCCCAAAATAAATATCGCATTTTTAAATTTGGAAAGAGTCTTAATCCTATTTTACCGTCGTACATGCAATTTACAAATAAGTAAAGCACATTTCTTAAAGAAGTTGACAAGTCAACTGTCGACATTTATTTTTGGGACGTAGGGAGTATCTATCTTTTGCCAAAAGTTTCTGTATGTATATTGACT
Organism: Campanula takesimana; assembly: GCA_026119855.1. Classification (NCBI taxonomy): domain Eukaryota; kingdom Viridiplantae; phylum Streptophyta; class Magnoliopsida; order Asterales; family Campanulaceae; genus Campanula; species Campanula takesimana. The sequence goes on from JAOWBW010001467.1 coordinate 112,003, forward strand.
TGATTTGCTCTTCTTGCTGCAGGTGGAATAAGACTTCAGAGTGGAAGCTCAAGCCCCTTTGGGTGCTGACCTCAGGTGGAAAGAAATTGTGGAACCCGTAATGAGGTCGTACACAGAGGCAACTGATGGTTCAAGTATAGAGACCAAAGAGAGTGCTTTGGTGTGGCACCATCAAGATGCAGATCCCGATTTTGGTTTCTGCCAAGCAACCGAATTGTTGGACCACTTGGAAAATGTACTCGCAAATGAACCCGCAGCTGTCAAAAGGGGCCAACATATCGTTGAAGTGAAACCGCAGGTTTGACTTTGACTTCTAGCTCTTCTCTTTTTTTCATCGCGTATTGCTACTGAGTGCCAAGTGGGGCCTAATGTTATGAAATATGCAGGGGGTGAGTAAAGGGTTGGTTGCTGAGAAGGTTCTTTCATCAATGGTTGAAAATGGGGACCCGCCTGATTTCGTGATGTGCGTTGGAGATGACAGATCAGACGAAGACATGTTTGAGAGCATCTTGAGAACACCTTCCAGTCCGACCCCTTTTTCATTTAATCCAGAGGTATTTGCCTGCACTGTTGGACGCAAACCGAGCAAAGCCAAATACTATCTCGATGATGTTACTGATGTTGTGAGAATGCTAACTGGTCTTGCTAATGCATCAAGTCCAAAACCGAGTCATACTGCTCAACTTCAGGTATCTTGAAGTTATAGTAACATGTATAATGTTTGTGGGTATTTTGGTCATTTTAACTGCCACCGGGTGTGCCAGATGAATATCTGTTAAGGGGTAGATTGTTCTCTATTTATAGATGACCCTCAGAGATAGTAGAAGGCACCCATTTTGATTTGTATGGGTGCACCATTGTCATTTCATGATTCCAGTTCAATGGAAAAAGGTTTTTATGGTTTTTGAACTCCTGATTGTTGAGGGTTAAGGAAGTTATTACGTAATTGACCCTTTCCATGATAGTTGAACTCTCATGGATGAACCTTTACTCTTGAAATTTATGGTTAGCTTGATTGCCTTGACTTGATCGTAGGTACTTTGATATCCCCAACCAGCTCAGATTGGACCCTATTTGGGTTTTTCAGTTATGAAAGAAGGCCTGTTTAGTTTGCCCCAGAAAATCACTACTCCCTCCGTCCCATACTTATTGCTACCAAATGGGAGTATACGAAAATTAAGAAAATATGTTTAAAAAATAAGTATTGTGAGTGGGTAGGAGAGAGAAAATAAGTTAGTGAACATTTTGATTAAGTAACAATTAGTATGGAACGCCCAAAATAAAAATAAGTAACGATAACGCCGATAAGTATAAGTATGAGACAGAGTGAGTAGTTTGGTCCCTATCCTAATTTAATTTGGGTCTTGTTTATTTTTATTGCCACCTTGACAATATATTGTCTGGTGGCCAAAAGTAAGGAGGGGTTCTTGAATTGACTGGCCACATGGTAGGACCTGGGAGAATATTAACTATTTGTAATTGCTAGTTTTGATTAGGTCCTGGAAGGATAGTAATTGTTATACTCCCTCCGTCCCCAGTTTTTTTTAAAAGTTTGTATCGGATCAGAGAATTTCTATCATGTTGTATTAATCAATTGCCTAATCTATTACATAGATTCCTAATCTATTAGGAATCCGTACGAGAATCTATAAACTTACAACTGAAACCAAAGTTCTCGACACCTCCCCACCCCAAGGGGAGTCGAACCCAGGACCTCCCTTAAGGAAGGCCCTTTACACACTCACGCATACCGCTAGGCATTTGGTCTCCGTCTCCAAATAAATGTTCATTATTTTACTCTGAAACCCTTTGTTTATAAACATTTCAAGTAATTGAGATGGTAGCTGATTTGAGCCGAGTTATTCTAAGGCAGATGGTTCTAGTTCTATGTTAAAAACTACAAATGGCTTTTTGTTTTTTGTTTTTTAAGCTTAAGAAAAACTTAAGAATCATAAATGAGAGTAGAAGGTGAATACTGCGAAATGCGAATGGCTGGAACCAGAGAGTGGACTATGTTTACATTCCCGTTCTTGCCAAACACGTCCTAAGAGCCTTCATTGTTTTTTTTTGTTTTGTTTTTTTAGCAATGCTAGGGGAACAAAATAAGGTCATAAAATCTTGCTCACAAAGATGAGGTGCCGATATTTTTTTTTGAGCTTGAAGCATGTGTTGTGGCACGTGCTTCAAGTGGAATTTTGACATTACTTGGGCCATGTTTGGCAACTCAAGGATGGGAAGGGATTTATGATTCTCATATCGTGATCTATTCAATCGGGTTAAATGATGTTGTTTTCAATATAATGCTGCCGTAAGAAATTTTGAAATTTGTGCCAAACTTGATAAAAGATTTCTACAGGTGACGTCTGAAGCCGGCGGTACCAACAATTCAAATTCAATCTTTAACAAATGCATGATTTTTATACGTTAAATTTATATGTTAAACGACGCTTGTACGTTAGAAGGAAAAGAAGAAAAGACAATTGTATTCTTTATGAAAGAATGAAAATCTCAAAATAGTACTATTGTATCATTGATTTCACATGTCCCGGATTTATAGACGGTAAGAAAAAAATTGTCCAAGAACCAAACCACGCGCACACCATTCATTTAGAAGTAATTTTTTTTTTATATTAATTCATAATGCCATGAAAGTTACAACTGAACTTATAAATAAGCTAACACAAATATCCTTAACGGGTATCGAACTTGTGTCCTCCACAAAACAAAGGAAACTAACACCGGATAAAGCAAATAATAATAATAATATACTTCTCGGTAAGGATATACTACTTTTATGTCAAAAATAATGTATTTTTTAATCTTAATTTATTTTAATTAATGATGAATAAAAATGTATGAATTTTAAAAGAAATAATCTTACACACATTGACGCACTTTTACCGATACTGTTTACCACTATCACTCGTACTTTCAACACTATTATTACGGCCTAATTTTAAAATGAATGATTATTTTTAAAATATAAATATTAATTTTATAATTTTACAGCAGTAGTACTTGCTTTGAAGTAAATCAACAATCATAACCAATGCTGACATCACAAAATCTAGTGCACAAGCCCACCAATTTAATCAGTGAACTTAGCCAATATAATTATGTGGAGAAGACATCATTACCTTTGCATACACACAGAATCAAGTGACCAAAGCCATAAATTTGGTGAAAATAATTCAGCAATCATGAGAGCAGCTTGTTACACCTTTTTTTTTTTTTTTTAGTAGTTGTTGTTGTAAAAGTACATAAAAATAAAGAAACAAGTAATTTAATAAAAGGCCTTTTATTATAGATATTCATATTATAAAAATGTTTTTATATAAACGTTTTTAGAAGTACATTTTTTCAACAAACATAGTACTCCCTCCGTCCCAGAGTAAGAGTCCTATTTTTTTCGCTGTCAGCACGAAGGTATTTTGAGCAATAATTTTATATTGATCTAATTATTGTAATGGAGATTTTAAACTTGTTATTGATACTCCATTATATGTACTACCAATATCAATATCTAGATGATTATTAAGATAATTGAAATAACCTAAAATTATTGCTCAAAATACTTTCGCGCTAACAGCCAAAAAAATAGGACTCTTGACGAAGGTAGTATCATTTATATTGAGCAAATTGCAAATTGGTAACCTGAGTTTGTGTCATGTTTGCAATCCCTAACATAAGAGTTTAATTGTGCCAATCAGCCACCTAAAGTTTGTCAATTTGTTGCAATGTGGTGAATAAAGTAACTTTTCGTTAGTTTTTTTGACGGATCTAATCTTTAATTATCTTTCCTAAAATGAAAAAAAATGAAATTAAAAACAACATTACACATTAACCTCCCCCAATCTAGATCTGAACTTTTTTTAAGACTTTAGAAACCTAATCTTCTCGATTTCCCCTGCTATCCTTAGAGGCTCCGGCGACTGCCCTCGTTCATGACGCCGCCGTCTCCTCTCCTTTGATTTCGGGATACTCCACCCCGTTCAACAACAACGACCCCGCAATCCCCACTGAAATTTACACGTACCTAACCAACATCTCACAACCCCAAATCGAGTCATAATTGAAACCCTCCAATGGTAATCCTCTGCAACGCCTCCCAAATCTGATATGTGTTTTCGTTCTCAATCGCCCACGAATCAGAAGACGGGAAAATAATAGCTTGGACAAAATCAATTCCAAAAAAAATCCTAATAGATAAACGAACGGCGACGGACGTCCATGGTGATGAACAACGAGGGAGTGAGGGATTGGATTGTTGTTGTTTGAGAAGTTTACAAGCGGGATTGGGTTTGATTTAACGTTGTTGTTGCTTGGTGGGAAAACGCCGACGAACGTCGGTGGTTAACGTAGGAGGAGGAAGATGGGATTATTAACAAGATTGCCCTTGGATTATTGACAATATTGCCCTTTAGGAAGTCATGTGCAAGGCACATGTGTATATGTCTCTCAAAAAATTAATAAAAAGTTAATTTATTCACCGCATTGCAACAAATTAACAAACTTAGGTGGCTGATTGACACACTTAAAATCTTAGGTTGGGGATTGCAAACGTGACACAAACTCATGTTACTAATTTGCAATTAGCCCCATTTATATTTGTGTAACTTGAGTACAAGAATTATAATTTCTCCTTCCGTCCCATATTAAGAGTTAAAATTTTCTCAAATGGGTGTCTCAACATAAGTGTCAAAATCCAAAAAAGTACTACTCCCTCTGTCCTTAAATGAGTGTCCATTTTCAAAAAATCTTTGTCCCAAAATGAGTGTCTTTTTTGAACATAACTTTGTCCCTAAATGTTTTTTTCCGAAATTTTTTTCACCGGTTTCTTTATACGTGCAAAACTAAATGTTTGGAAATGAGGTTACAAGATTATATATGAATCTTTGCTAGCAAATTGTACATAAAGTTGAGATTTTCAGTGTCCCTTAAAATGAAATTTGGACACTCATTTAGGGACAGAGGTAGTATGTTTTTATCTTTTTTTTTTAAAAAAAAATAGTGGGCCATACATGTAATACACACAACAATCTTTCACTAACTATTCCTTACCCCACTTTTTCTCCCTCTACTCACTTTCTATACTCACAACACTCTACCCCACTTTCTATATTTTATAATAAAAAAAAAAAAAAATTAACTCAAAAAGTTTTTACTCTTAAAATTAAAAATTAATGAGATGGAGCGGTTATGGTTTAACTTCATACTTAAATAATTTGATGATTGTTTTAAGTATATTTCACACGGGATCGAATAAAAGGACATAAATTATATTCTAAGTTTGTAATAGAATAAAATTGTGAAAATCTCATAAAATATGTGTTTACACTCGTATTAGCGTAAAACGCATTTTCAAAATGTTGAGTGATATTTTTGTAAATAAGTTGAACTTTTTATACGTGCGGTGGCATTTTTGTATATAACCAGAAGCAAAAAAGAAAAAAAAGAAAAAAAAAAAAAAAACACTAGACGGTTGTTGTAACATGCATTTTCAATATTACAATAGACACTTTTTATCTCTAGGACAGACTTGTTTCGGAACTTATAAAAACTCACCTGACACTTTTTGACACTGGAAGAAGCATTTTTCAATGCTAAAACATTTACATTATACCGACAATCCTTAATACTACCACTAAAAGTGTCTTATTGAATCTTTATAAGTGCCAGTTTGAATGTTTTATAACTGTTATATTATAAGATATACTTTCTAATACTAGAACAGACACATGATAATATTAGAGCAGTTAAAACCCGTTTTTCTATCTCTCAGTGTAAAACAAGATTTTCATAAGAACGTCTCAATAAATTTTTATTTGATTTATGTGAACTTAAACTTCTTTTGGTAATTCTATAGTAAAATAGATACATTATTATTATTATTATTATTATTATTATTATTATTATTATTATTATTATTATTATTATTATTATTTTGAAAACAAATCCCAGTATATATATATATATTTTTCAAATAATGAAAGAAATCACAAGTTCAATTAAGCATCACTGTCAGTTGCCTTAATTGGATTGTTTTAAGTTGCTTACAGTTAAATCATTAGTCATACTCATATCCATTACATCACAAAATCTAATGTACAAACAAGCCTATCAATTTAGTGAATTTAGCCAATAATCCGAAAGGGAAACTTGGTCAATGAAAATACATTATTGCACTTTACTTATTCACAAAATCTAGCAAAGAAATCCAGAACTAAATTGAATGATGAGTGTTGTTATTCACACGCGTAAAATTGTTTACTATACCCGTAAGTATATAGTATTTAAAAGTTTAACTGATACAATATATGAAAAAAAACAGATACGGATATACTAAATAATTTTACGGATGCAAACATTAACACTCTTGAATGAAATGAGACATGAGGCAGTTATTGTGAGGGAGTGAGAGGGAAACATAATTAGACCAAATGAATGTTTTTTTTTTTTAATTGAAAGAAGACCAAATGAATGTTAATAGACCTAGTATTAAGGAGGGAAATAATATGGATTATAGTGCTGATATCGTTGATATAATATGTTTCGATCTTTTTCATAAAATATTGTACTTCTTAAAATAGTATTGATAAAAAAAAAAGATAGTATTGATCAAAGAAATTAATTTATTTACGTTTTTGACGGCAGTGTAATTTAGTTTGCGAAAACCTAAATTCGTAATTGTCAATAACGAATTTAAATTGTGAAAATCTAATGAAAGCTTAAATCTATATATATATATATACATATTAAAGTTGGCCAAAAGAGCTATGGTATTGACATGTGGACAAACAATGGAGAAAGCTTGCATCTGGAGAAGCCACATCAACAACATACTAATAAATAAGTGACTTTTCATTTTCTTTTCATTAGCTAATACTATTAGCTAATAATAATAGTTACTAAAAAGGGTAACTATAATAGTTAACTATTATAGTAACTATTACTATTATTAGTAATTGTTAACTATAATAGTTAACCATTATAGTTAACTATTACTCTTATTAGTAATAGTTACTATTATAGTTAACTATATTAGTTAACTATTACTATTAATAGTATTAGTTACAATACAAGTTAAATATTACTATTAATAGTATTAGTATTAGTTAACTATAATAGTTACTATTATAGTTAACTATATTAGTTAACTATTACTATTAATAGTATTAGTTAACAATATTAGTTACAATACAAGTTAAATATTACTATTAATAGTATTAGTTAACTATAATAGTTATTATATTAGTTAACTATTACTATTAATAGTATTAGTTAACTATAATAGTTACTATATAGTTAATTATTACTATTAATAGTATTAGTTAACCATAATAGTTACTTTATAAGTTATTTTTTACTATTAATAGTATTGGTTAACTATAATAAGCTACATACATTAACTATTACTATTATTAGTATTAGTTAATTATAATAGTTATTATATAATTTAGATTATTAATTTTTAATATTAATTAATCATAATAGTTACTATATCAATTAACTATTACTATTAATAATATAATTTTATTATAATAATTATATTAATAATTATTATTATATAGACTAATCATTGCTATTAATATATATATTAACTATTACTATCAATGCTATTAATTAATTATAATAGTTATTATAATAATAGTAATCATATAGATTAATTTTTATTATTAATAGTATTAGTTAAAATGATTATTACTATATTAGTTAACTTTAGTTAAAATATTTTTTAAGACATAGTATTTGTTTTCCCGTGCAGAGCACGGGTTGCCCGCTAGTTCGCTATACTACCAACTACCAAGAATGTATAGACGATTATTTTGAGCAATGCTCTAAATATGTTATTTCTGATTATTTTTTTTTAAAAAAAACATGTTTTTGAGAGAAAAAATATCTCACCAATTGCAATTGAAATGATTTCATAGGGAAATTGAATGTTTTATCCAATCATTTTGAATACACAAGTTATAGTACTCTCCCTGTCCCTAAATGTGTGTCCATTTTCAAAAAATATTTGTCCCAAAATGAGTGTCTTTTTTTAGCATAACTTTGTCCCTAAATGTTTTTTTTTCTGATTTTTTTTCACCGGTCTCTTTATACTTGCAAAACTAAATGTTTGGAAAGGAGATTACAAGATTATATATGAATCTTTGCCACCAAAATAAACAAAAAATTGACATTTTCAGATGTTCCTTAAAATGAAATTTGGACACTAATTTAGGGACAAAGGGAGTAGCATATAGTTATTTGATTGTTCATATTACCATTACCATGATACAAGTAAATAATAGTGGCGAAACATTTTAAAAAGCGTATAGGCAGGAATGTCGATACAATCGACAAAGAAAATATAAAAGACAAAATTACCCTTCATTATTACATCAACCAATGTTCCTAGGTGTGAAATAACAGACCAGATTTGGGCTTAAACAAAGCACCCAAAAAAAGTAGGAAAAAAAAAACTGCTTTAGCCATGAAAAAACAAAACTTTTGTTCACAATTTTACAATAACAAAACTTTATAGTATTACAAAATCATGACAATTAAGTTTACATAATTAAAGTGTAAAAATCACAGATTCACACAATATGATTCTCTCTCTCTCTCCTCTAACCACTGTCCTCCACTTGCCTTTCTCTCCCTTTTCTTTGCCCCTTTGTCTCTTTCACCCTCCCTTTTTATCCCCGCCCACTTTTTCTCATTCATTCATTCATTCATTCCTGCCTCACTCTCAAAAACCCCACTCCACTATCCCTTTTTTTTCCATCAAAAATCAAGACCACCCCATTTTTCAAGCTAGGGTTTCCATTCTATAATGCACTTCTTCTTGATTCAACTCTCTTGAGCTCAATCCTGACCCTTTCTCGATCAAATGGCAGCAATGGGTAGGAATTTGTTTGTGCTTTCACTCACCCTTTTGCTCTTTTTTACCCATTTCTCATCTGCCTCAGCTACCTCACCAGCAAGTGAGTATATCTATTTTGTATCTGTATGTGTTTTTGTGTGCGATTTGTTTGTTGGGTTTGATCTGGGTTCGATTTCTGCTTAAACATGTACACTTGCATTTTTATTTTATTTCATTTATTTTTTTTCCTGCAGAAATTGTTAATGGGTTTTTCTCAAATGCTGTATCTATGTTGATGAAATGGGTATGGTCACTCAAGGCTAACACAAAGACAGGTATGGATCTCTGTTTCTATGAGTACAATCTGCCATGGATCTAATTATTTTAATTTTTAATTTAGGGGTTTATTTTAAATTGATGGGTGGTTGGGGTTCATGTATTTTTATATAATTTTTTTGTGTTGTAGCAATTTCTGGCCGTCCGATGATGAAATTTGAAAGTGGGTATAATGTGGAAACTGTGTTTGATGGAAGCAAGCTTGGGATTGAGCCTTACTCTGTTGAGGTACTGCCCAGTGGTGACCTTCTTGTTTTGGACTCTGTCAACAGCAATCTTTACAAGATGTCCTCCTCTTTGTCTCTTTGTAAGTTCTGCTGCTTTGCCCTCTTTGTCTACATTTGTTGGTCTATATTTGTACTGCTCAATTTTCCGTGGCGGAATAAAATGGCGAAAAAGGGATTCATTTAGCTGATCCCAATTAATTAGGCCGAGTCGGGTTAAGTTAAGATTTGCTTTTATTTATGGTTAATTGATTCATGTGGTGTTTTACCTACTTCTCTTGGTTATGATTTGGTTATATTTCTTCTCAGCTAATTTCTCGAAATCACATTTCTTGAATGATTTTGGTGTCATCGCTTAGGGAATTGTTTCATGCTTGTCATGGTCTTGTCTTTCTTAATCTAGAGTGGTGTGTTTGTTCATTTTCCCATAATCTGAGGTTTCATCTGATATGGATATACTCTAAGAAGTTTATGCTTGTGAGATCCATTTTATTTTTTCCGTTTTTTTTTTCTGCTTTTTTTTTTTTTTTTTGCTTCTTGTTCTTGTTAATTATATGCATGTTTATACTAGTCTGAATTACTTATTGAATGTGATTAATGGGAAATTCAGATAGCAGACCGAAGCTGGTTGCTGGATCAGCTGAAGGGTATTCTGGACATGTTGATGGGAGGCTTAGAGAGGCAAGGATGAATCATCCAAAAGGACTTACAGTGGATGACAAAGGGAATATTTACATTGCAGACACCGTTAATATGGCAATCAGGAAGATAAGTGATGGAGGTAATCATATAAATACGATCTACTCTTTGCATTTCAAACAATCATGTTAAATTATTTTATAATTTCCATTAAGGCTCCGTTTGTTTGGCGGAAAACAATTTCCGGAAAACACTTTCCCCATTTTCCGGTGTTTGTTAAACACCGGAAAATGGGGAAAATGTTTTCCAAGGAAGTGGTTTTCCTCCATTCCTAAGGAAAACGTTTTCCTTACCTCCACCTAAGGAAAACGTTTTCCGGAAAATGCTAACACTTCGATTGTTGTTTTAACTCCAATTTTTATTTTACGAAAATTATTTTTTAAATATACTCAGTTAATTAAAAAATGTCTAAAAATATTTTATCTTTATGAATATTTTGCAATATGTTAAATTATTAACTTTAGTCCATTATAATTACAATGACTAATTTATTGATTATTTCTTTCTAATATATACTCTAGGTGATCAAAATTAATGTATGTAAAAAAGTTTCCGGAAAGCATTTTCTTAAAATTCACCAAACAGTGAAAATTACATTTTCCGGAAAACATTTTCCAAGAAATCGTTTTCCGGAAAATATTTTCCAAGAAATCGTTTTCCGGAAGTTATTTTCCGCGAAACAAACGGAGCCTAAGTTTTCTCAATCTGCGATTGTGATAAAATCTTCTGTACTACTTTTGTATACCACATTGTTTATCATCTGTGATCCAACGGTTGTGCATCATGATGTCAGCCATAGTAACTTATAACCATTGGATTACTGGTGATTCACAAAAGTGGCACAAAAGATTTTGTCTCTTTGCAATTTGCTGAAGTGGTTGGTTTTCTTGAGCAGGGTTACGACAATTGCTGGAGGCAAAATTGGGCGTGGAGGAGGCCATGTTGACGGGCCAAGCGAAGATGCAAAATTTTCGAATGATTTTGATGTGATTTATATCGGGAGCAGCTGTTCCCTCCTTGTAATAGACAGAGGAAACCAGGCGATTAGAGAGATCCAGCTTCACTTTGATGATTGCGCTTATCAGTATGGAAGTGGCTTTCCTCTAGGTAAACTAGATGTCCGTCTCTTGCTAGTTTTATAATGCTGATCCTTTTTTTTTTTTTCTTTTTTTTTTTTGGTAGGAGTTTTTTTCATGGGCTTATGTAATGTATTTAACTTCTTTGCAGGAATAGCAGTGCTTATAGCAGCAGGATTCTTTGGTTACATGCTCGCATTGCTGCAACGACGGGTTGGTACTATGGTCTCATCTGAAACAGTAAGTTTAAGTTCTTATAAGTAATTGTGATTCTGATTTTTGCTGGATGAATTTCACATTGTACCTATATGCATTCCTGTTTTTGGTGTCATATAAATAGCTTGTGGCATACCTACACATGGAACACACTTTTGTAAAATTTTCAAATAATGGAATATACTCGTTAGTGACAATGTAGTAAACCTACTTCCCCAAATGTTTACAAATAACGCAATGTACTAATTTGAACACTTACGGTGTCAAAAAACTTACGGAACTGCCGCACTATCAGTGCCATGTCAGCAGCCCCAATGGTAACTTTGATGGCATGGCTCTGCTGTGACAGGTCCACGCCGCCATTTCTGTTAGTTTTTTTACGCTGCAAGTAAGAAAAACTAGTACGTTGCATCATTTGTAAACATTTCAGGAAGTGCGTTGCATTACACTGTCACTAACGGGTACATTGCATTATGCGAGGTTATAGGCACATTGCATAAGCCATTAGTTATTCCAAATAGCTTGTGCTCGTCTTTGTATGTTTCATTAAGTTAGATAGAGGGAGATTAGATATCCAAGTATATAACCATTTTCTCATATTTGCTATTGAAGGATCCAATAATAACGAAAGCAAGCATGCACCAATCTCCATATCAAAAGCCCATGAAGACATCAATCCGACAACCACTAATTCCAACCGAAAACGATCCGGAGAAGCAAGAAGAAGGTTTTTTCGGGTCACTAGCGAAGCTCCTAGCCAACACCGGCTCCTCTCTTTCCGAAATCTTTGGAGGTATATTTCCCGGACTCAAGAAAAAACAACTCAATTATCAATACCAAAAGTACCCGAATTCAAACGCGTGGCCTGTCCAAGATAGTTTTGTAATACCCGATGAAGATGAGCCTCCTTCTATAGACACAAGAACTCCTACCCCGAAGAAAACTTACCCTTTCATGACAAATGATGCTGAGAAAATGCAGCAGTTTCGTCAGAGTCGTCATTTTTATAACGGATGGGACGGAGATTATCAGAAACAACAGCAACAACAACAGCAGCACCATAGTCGACATTATTCATCAAAACCAGAGACTTATTATGAACAGAGCTCGGAGAAGACGGATGAGATTGTTTTTGGTGCTGTGCAGGTGCAGGACGGGGAGCGTGAATCAATGGTTATAAAACCTTTGGATCATGCAAGTTCGGTTTACGAGCGTCGGAGTAGTCGATCTCGCAATCCTGGCCGTTGATTAGTGTCAGAATCATATGGTGGTGAATTTGTGGTAGAGGTGGTGGATTTTTTTCCAAATTTATGGGGGTATAGAGGTAAGTACAGAATATAATTTTGTTATATTGAGTTTAGTAAGTAGGGTATCTGGGTATGTGTATTTGCATGAAGCAAAGGTTTATTAAGGATAAAAGAATTGCTGTATGCAATGGGGAGGAAGAGGGCATAAGCATTGCTCAACTAGATCTCTATTGCTGAATATTTCCCTTTACTTTTACATTTTTGTTCCAAGAATTTTTTTTTTTTTTTTTTTTTTTCAGCCTTTTAACACACACACACACTGATCACTCTACACACGTATACAAACACACATGCAAATGCAGCCGAAATTTATGTACTGTACTGCTTTGTGTATCGCTCTCTATACAACTAGTTTTTTTTTTTTTTTTAGCTTACGCTATATAATTCTGACATTATAATAAAGTTTTCCATATAGGTAAACTATAAAATTACGATAAAGTCTTTCATGCATGTAAACTATTAAATTACTAATAATACGTGATGCAGAGTGTGGTACATAAGATTTAAGATTTAAGGTATCCGACCCAACATGTTCATTTAACTCAATTTTGACAGCATGGAAATGGCATCAACTCCAAATTTATTGACAAATATGATAAATTGACAAGAATTATTGTACTCTAGTAACCTTTGATTATTCAATAGAGATTTATTTATTTTACTTATAGTATGATACCAAAATACTGATATTAGTTTAAGACCGAGCAGAACAGAAAGTTGTGTAATTAATTCTTGTGGAGTTGTACTCTGACAATAGTGGAACACTCATCACAAGAATGTCTGACAGTCTATTTTTGTAAATATGTGCTCATATATGATTTAAATAATTTTTTTTTACCTATTTATTAAGATAAATTTAATTAGATATGAATTAATTAGGGTAAGTTATCACGTGCTTGGTTAGTACAAACAAGCACACATGTTACGCACATGATCCACCAACGGTTAACTCGAAGAAAAATAAATCGATCAAGATCCCATTTTCTTCCAAATTGTGATTAATTTTTTTTAAGAGCAATGCTAGGGGCACAAAATAAGCTAACAAAATCTTGCTTACAAAATGAGGTGACGATATTTTATTGGTTGCATCGATAATGGACCCGCCACACTCTACTTAAAAGCACCAATAAAATCATTACACATAGGATTTTGTGAGCAAGATTTTGTGATTTTTTTTTGTGATTTTTTTGTGCCCCTAGTATTATTCTTTTTTTAATCCCCCTCTCCACCTTACTACTACTTGTATTGTTTTGAATTTAAATAATAATACTTCTCCGTTCCATAATAAATGTCACATTTTTTTTTTGGATTGTCTAAATATAAATATCGCATTTCTAAATAAGAAAACAATATTTCTTCAAAAAAATAATAATAAGAAACCAGTCTTAATGAAGTTGTACACTTGTACTAGGGGTGTTCACGGTCCGGTCCGGTCCGGTTTTTGTCTAAATTTTACAAAACCGGGACCAGACCAATAGTGCGGTTCTGTAACAATTTAGAACCAGGACCGGACCAATACTTTTCAGAACCGATGTCATTGGTCCGGTTCTATTAATCCGGTTCAGGTCCGGTTCTACGGTTCTACCTATATACAAATTTTTTCACTCAAAACAATACATCCGTAAGCCAAAAACTAAAATAATTGAACATAGTGGTCTCAGCTCTCAACAATTCAAAGTCAAACCACATGAAATATTAGGTGCAACTGCAAAGCATGAAGTTAATTATATGAGGAAAAAACAAACATTTTTTTTTGTTTAAATTATAAAATTAATGAAACACTTTAAAAAAAACAACTGTGTATATATAATACTATAGATATCAAAGATAAAAACAAGTACTAATGTAATACATACATACATACATACATATATATATATATATATATATATATATATATATTTATACTTTTATATATATTACTATATATGAATGATTGGTCCTGTCCGGTCCAGAACCGTGTATATTTTTAAAAAAATCAGGACCGGACCAATTAACCGGTTCTAGAGGATTTTGGAACCAGAACCCTACCAACACTATTGGTTCGGTCCGGTTTTTATTGGTTCGGTCCGATTCTATTGGTCCGGTCCGGTTCCTACTTTTTTTTGCACAACCCTAACTTGTACTATCGTACTAACAAATAGAGAACATTACTTAAAAACATTAACAAGTCAAACGCGCAAACTGTAGACACCCCTCCTTGGACCTCTCGCCCCGATTGCATACATAGTATTTTTATTTAACTTATTTTCGTTGATTTCTGTTACTTCAGTTAAGCTCCTAACTGATTTCGTTAGTTTTGGGGCTAAACTGCATAACAGAGTTAACTTTTAGGGTCATTCTGTCATTCTGTCCTTTTCTGCCGCGGGTGCCTCCGGCACTGTCAACGGGCCGCGCGCGCGTCTCGCCCCAAAAGCGGGACTCGCGCGCTTCCCATTTTGGCAGTTACGGACTGCAGCATTTTCCCTCCATTTTCTTGATCACAAACACCTCTTTTCATCACATGTTTTATTCTAGCTTTAAACCATTTTTATTTGTAACCTCCCAATCCCATATTCTTAGCATCCTCTTAAAAATAAACATTTTCTTTTATTTATTATTTTATTTATCTTATTTTTTATTGATCAATTCCATTTCACATGGATTGATCATCTTTTCCCTCCAACCTTTCCCTCCTAATTTCACCTATATAAACCCCCTCCTTCTACCTTAGAAAGGGACTTGAATTTTCTTCACAACTACATTATACACATTTCTCTCAAGAATTCTCCCTACAAGAATTCTCCCAACAACAATTCAAGCATCAAAACTCTACTATTTTCAAGTCAAAGTTTAAAGTCCTCTTCTTAAGGTACAACTTCACTTTTCTTTTCTTTTCTTCTCTTATTTTATTCTTCTTAATGTATGCAATCCCCATCAAATGGGACATGACTAAATGACCATTTTACTACATTAAAGTTGGTCAAGGTTATCTCCCAACATTTCAACCTTTACTTCAATTTATTATTCTTCTCTTATTGTAATATTTAGCATGAATTAATATAATAAAACACGTCTCTTTTTATTTTTCTTTTGTAATTCCTCTTTTCTTTACATTATAATTGTTAGCACTTTTCTCATATAAAAATAAGGACATTTAGCATTAGAACACCAATAGTAGTAAGACCCGCGTAAGTGGGGCGGAGTGGGTGTTTAAGTACTTCCCACTCCGTCACCTAACCCCCGAACCCTTCTCTTCCCGAATCTCTAGTTTCGTAATATTAAAATAGGCTATTTCTTTAGGTTTTTCTTATGTTTCCTCAATAACATAGGTGGCAACTCTACAATCTAAAATCAATTAGACATCCTAGGATAATCCACCCCTCTAGCCAAGTTGTGGTTTTCCGGGGTATCTAGACAAACAAATAGAGCACATTACCTAAAAATATTGACAAGTCAAACGCGACATTTACTACGAGACAGAGGAAAGCTTCTTTCACCACTTAATTTATATGACTTTAAATTCCCGCGGGAGTACAAGTTAAAATTTCCACTTGCAGTTCGTCAGTTACAACCCTTAATCGTTAATTCGACGCGTGTCTGACTGAGATTTTAACTGACGAGATGACAGTTTTAACTAACAATCTGACAATCTGAACTCGTAACTTAGTACTTGAGTAACAATGAAGTCATAAATTGGGGAAGTGATAAATATGTTCAAATATTTACCACCTTTTATATAAATAAAAAAAAACGCATGAAAAAAAAGAAGAAAGAAATACCAGAGGTACACCTGATGTTCAATTCTCATTACTAACCAAGCCTGAGCTTGCCATGCATAATTTAGCCACAGAAGTACTATTACCTTGATCTGCAAAACTCATAATGTTAGCTTGTACTGCATGAGATTATATATCCTTCCTTGACAGTCTGACAAAATACCAACATTCTTCTCTCTATTCTCATCTGCTTGCTCTAACATTTGTCCAACAGTTTCACGCTACCTTTCTTTCTAAATTAATCTTCTAAACCGTATGCTAATAACTACGATTTTGTTGTCTCACTATTGGCATTAAATTACTTGGTACATCACAATAATCTAGCAAAGATGTTTGACACACATGCACCCGCGCAAGGATCCATCGCCTGTGAGGTTTGACATCACAGAAGAAATCCGAACCGTTAGATCGATCATTAAGGGTAGAGTTGTCTCTTGAGTCTTGACATCACTCTCCCACCAACAGAGGCCGCAAATTTGTTCTAGATATCATAGGCCCCAAATCCACCCCCGCGACTAAGTTGAGCCCACACATGAAAGACATATGAGAATAACTCAGTGCTAAAAGGTGATTTAGAAGTTCATAGATATTTGAGCTGGCAGTTGCGGTTCTGATATTGAAGCATTGATCAGGCAACTGTTCAGTGTCTTGACACGAGGTCCTGTCTACACATAGTTGGGTTTGTAAAGTGCAATGGGTGATCTTATAAACAACGTCAAATACACTTACATAATAGAGAAAGGACGAGACGTAAAACCAACTATCAAGCTTAGTTATCCCTCCGCTCCACGTTAAACATCCACTATTCCATTTTATAGATTTGAATATTTAATGTTTTCTGAATTTTTTCTTTCTTTCTTATTAATAATATGATGGTTTTATTTGTAGGAAGAGTTTATAGCTTTACTACAATTCATATTTCATAGAAAATACAAATTAGTAAAAGAACAACATTAAAAGGTCAAACTGTCTAACATGAACTCTTTACATGTAACATAGAGCTAACAAAATTAAAGGACCCCATATCAAATATAGTCAGAGCCTCTGAAACAATCATCCTTCTTCAAATTAATATGCCAGACCAACTGATGAACGCGATCAGATATCATCTGTGCACATCTTTTAGGAATTAAAGCTCGCTCAAAATCATTGGAGGACACATTTTGAGCACGTCCATCTGCATTGCCTGGCTTCTGCATATGACCTCCATCAATTGTTGTTACACCTAAAACATACTATAAGTATTCAAAATAATATTTCGACATTCTATATCAACAATCACATAGAACATATAGATATTTCAGTGATGAACAATATACATAGAAAGGAAAAGGGGATATAGTAGAAAGCACATACCAACATCAAAGCCATATACACTGTCTTGTTTGACATTTATGAATCACTACCAACCATTTTGTATACAGTCAAAATTTGGGGGCTAGTGCAGTCCGATTGCACAATAATTGGATGCACTCAATGGTCCAGATTTAATCTTGTCCAAATGGATGACCCCTGTTGGTGGAATGGGGGGTGTTAAAAGACAACATACCCTAAATGAAGCAGATGAACTGCCACAAATGGACGGACTGCACAGGACCCGGATCCCACTGTCATAGAGATGATTTTACATAACACACACCCCCTCCTCCAACAAAATGTTTACGGTAAGAACCTTCCACCTAAGCATGCGCTTGTTCCTTGATGACAATCTCATAGTCATAGATCAACTAACGATGTTTTAGATTATCTGTTCTTATACTCTCATTATGTATAAAGTTATTCTCGTCCATCAATTTTCATCTCCACCATTTCTACATGTATGTAGCATAACTTTGGCAAACATCATACTATGATCATAACATTTCCAAGTAATTTTTATATCATGCATAGGCTCTATATCACTAGAAGTGATTCAGTTTATCGCCAAACGCTTTGCAAAGTGATGCACCGAAGATAATGCTGAAGCAATACTTGATGGGAATTGAACTTGTAAGTAGACAAATTTGTGAATTTCATTTCCAAAAGTAAATAAATGTTAATTCAATGCTGATTTTTCTAATGGTATGACCATACTTATCAGCAACATACACATTGCTCTTAAGATAAACAACAAAAATTATTGGCTTATTAAACATTGCAGAAGCCAAATCACTGTCTGAATAGCTAGCAAGCAACGCCATTGCTAGGAAGCTGCCGAAAACAGAAAGGAAATTTACATCAAAATGTAAACACGAACACACATATACACACCAGGAATTTTCAGCGAATGAACACACAACTTTTTAAAATGCGCATGATGCATCATGTAAGTTCTCGCAACAAAAAATTATTCCACAGACACCGAGATTGCCATCACAATTCACAAACACATGCACCAGAAAAGTTCACTAAACATACATACTATAGAATTTTTTTTTGTACACATGCACAACTTGGAAAAATTATATGCGCACGCGCAAGCTTGTGAAGATCAGGGTCGGAGGTAGAGCCTTGCATATGAGGGCAATTGCCCACATTGAATTTTAAAAGCCTATAATCTAGTATTGCAACTTTCACAAAAATATTAGTAGATTTAAGTGATCTAACGCAAATTGCCCTAATTTATGTTTAGAAAAAAAAAACATTATAAATAATCCCCCCCTCCACATTAGTTTATGCAATTTTTGTGAACATAATCTTGTCACCCTTTTAAAAAAATTGGCCCCACCAATTCACTGATGCACATACCGCGGAATTATTCTCTCATGGGCACCAGAAATGTATTCTAACAAGCTTGTTAACATGCAATCCAAGAAATTTTCAACAAACGCACAAAAACTATTTGCTGAAATGCATAACATGAACACATCCAAGGCTGTTCAAGACCTTGGCCATTTAAAGTAAATACATCAACTATATTCTCTACTAATTCAAATCTATTGCGCCCGTACTAGTTTGGGGCTGACCGCTAAATATTTTTATTGGAATTGCCTCTATCAGCTGTAGCATTATTTTGCAGTACTTAATTAAAGTGTCACTTAATCATAAAGCTATTTTTGACAGATTTGTGATCCATACATGTGTATATATATCTATATAAACACATCAACTATGTTCTCTACTAATTCAAATCTATTGCGCCCGTACTAGTTTGGGACTAGGAAATGAAATAAACCTAGCCTATGACGGCATCTGCATCAAATGTGTGAATATATATACACATGTATGGATCTCTCAAAAGTAGCTTTATGATTAAGTGACACTTTAATCAAGTACCACAAAATAATGTTACAATTGATAGTGGGATTTCAGATAGCAATATTTAGCAGTCATCACATACGTAATTATTGATCTTTTTCTTTAACGACGTACTTAAAGTACTTATAATGAAAAATTCTAGTCAAAATTTCCAGAGAAGGTGGTGATAATACCAGGGGAATTGGAGAAGGAGACGGTGTTCAATGTACTGCTGAATGGATGATGATAATAATGATAAAGGTGAAGACAGCGGTGAGACAACCGGCGAAGCCATTGAATTTGATCGGTTGACAAAAAAAGTTATGTACTGTGAACTGCTGTTGTTGGGTATGCTTATTATAAACCACTCCTATTACCTAGATTTGATTGATCCCATAACCTAATTTTATCTTTTTGTGGACTTTAGGATATATTGTAAAAAGTGTTAAACTTCATTTTTAGAATAGTCCACTTTGATAGTATAGGCTTTAGATTGATAGGCTGAAAATTTTCTAAGTCTGGAATTTTAGTGGTCAAGACCTCGACCGTGAATTCACTTGACCGTGGTAGACCACCTGACTGTGGAAGACCACTGGACCGTGAATCACCTGACCGAAAGTCAGTGACCGTGAAGCTTTGTGGCATATCTCGACAGGTCACATTTGACCCCTCGACCGCAGATGCCCTTAGGCATATTGACCGCAAGAGATTCGACCGCAAGTCTTGACCGCAGATGAGCAGAAGTTCAAGAACCCAAGTATGTTCAAACTTAACCATGGTCAAACTATGGTTAGTTTAGAACGTTGCAGAACTTGGATCCCAAGTAATTCAAATTTGAAATTCATCTAAGTGGGACCACCTCTTATCTGCAAAAAGGACAAACTCAGACTGAGCTCCAATCAGAATTCAACAGCTCATTGTCATTCAACTTGGAGCCCAAGTAAATCCAACAGCTATTTTCTCATTCAAGGCTATAAATAGCCCTTAAGTTCTTCATTGAAAAAAAGCTGAGATTCCAAGAGAGAAATTGCTGTTGAAATACTTGGTGATTGAAGATCATACTCAAAATTTCCAGAATCCTTTGAATCTTCAAAGAACTCACCTTCAAACCTTCAAAGATCTCCAGCAACATTCAAGTCATCTCAAGCCTTGTAACACATAAGATTCTTTAGGCTCTAAATCATATAGATTTCAAAGAGCTTCAGATTCTTACACACACTCACCCCAATTGATCAATCACTTAGATTGAATCAAAAGGGATACACTGGTCTAAGTCTAGGATTTGTTCTTCATAGAAAGTAGGTGTTGATTCAATACTTCATCTCTGTAATCTGTACACTCAAGAATCAATATATACCTCCATTCAAAATCCAAGACTGACCATCTTGGTAAAGGACGTAGATCTTTTTAACAGATCGAACCTTTCCAAATACTTGTGTCGTTTTACCTTTCTGCAAATTTACTTTCAAGTATTGTTCATCTTGTTCTTCATTGTTCATATTAACTTTGTTTGTCGTTTAGTGTTTGATCTTACAGATATTCAAACGAATTGTGAATTGTGTTTGCTTGTTCTCTTATTGCCCAAGTTAAAATCTGACTAACTTATCTTTTGCCAAAACTTCCAAGACTACAACTTTGAATCTCAACCTCTTGACCGCAATCTCTTGACCGCACTTCACCCTCGACCGGACTCACGCGACCGCAACCTGGTTGACCGTGAGTGCTGGTATTCCTACTTAGAGATTTTAGTCAAAACCAACCTTTCCCATTTCTAACGAAAACTTCCGCTGTGCATATTACCCCTTGACCGTGTGGTTTTAACTTGACCGCATATTCAAGAGTAAGCACTTGGTTGAATTTGAAAAAGGGTTGAAATTTGAATAGGCTATTCACCCCCCCCTCTAGCCTCTTTTCATACCCTTGTTGTGTCTTTGGGACCAACAAGTGGTATCAGAGCAAACACCTTTATAAAACTTCTATTTTTCAAGCTTAACAGCTTGGGTGCCGATTCGAAATGGCAAGTCAGAAAACTATGGCAACGGTTAACTTCACTCACGTTCCAGCGTTCGACGAAGATAATTTTGACGTATGGAAGCACAGCATTCTAACTCAGTTCTACTCCATGGACGAGCAACTTGGTGATTGTCTTACCATTGGACCATACTTCCCAATGAAAGCTAATCCGGATCCAGAAACCAATGGTGCAAATCCGACTATCAAGAAACCAAAAGCTGAATGGACCGATGAAGAGAAAAGACTGGTTGGAATGGATGTGAAAGCAAAAAGTATACTTTTAAGTACCTTGAGTACGTCACAGCGTCGACAGATCATGGAATGCTCTACTGCAAAAGAACTTTGGGTGCAATTGAAGATTACATCGAAGGATATCAAGCTTGCAAGGAAAGCAAAAAGTTTGCAATTCAAAGAAGATTCAACAACTTTGCTAAGATCCCCGGTGAATCACTAAGAGCCACTTACGATCGTTATTGTGAGATCGTGAGTACTTATACAGCACTCGGAAAGAAGCTTACCAAGAAAGAAATCAATGTTAATTTTCTTGCCGCTCTTGGTTCGCAATATCTACACAAAGGAAACACTCTTGAAGATACCAAGCTACTAGATGACATGTCTCTCAGAAGCCTCTATGCCAACCTCAAGGTCTTTGATATCAAGCTTAACAACATTGCTGAAATGGAAGGAAAATCAAAGAGCTTAACATTGGTTGCTCAAAAGGAAGAAGTGATCGAGGAAGAAGATCCAAAAATCTCCACATCAGATTTACTTGATATGGATGATGATGATTTTGCTATGTTCGTGAAAAGATTCCAAAAGTTCAGAAAGACAGCAAGACCCAGATCAACAAGCAAAGCTCCAACAAGGTTTTCAAGGAGCAGTCTTTCAAAGAAGAAAGAGAACTTCAACTTCTCCAAGAAGAAAGAGGATCTCGTTTGTTTTAATTGCAGGAAACCCGGTCATTTCGCATCAGAATGCCTAATTCCCAAGTATGAGTATATGAAGAAGAAAAGCAACTTCAATCCAAGATACTCAAAGCAAAAGGGGATGGTTGCTGAAGAGGACTCTACCACAAAAGAGTTAGCTACCTGGATAGAGTCAGATTCTGATGAAAGCGACGAGGATTCTGAAGAAGGTCACATCTGTTTGGTCGTTCAGTCCGATGATGAGGATGATAATAAAAGTCGTCGCTCACCAAATGCAAAACCTAAACGGATAAGTTATACGGCCGATGAACTTGCAGAAAAGGGATTCCTAACTCCGGTTCAAAAGAATGGTGATCTTCTATTTTCAAGATGTGATGTGAGTGCAGCAAAGAAGGCTTTACTAAACCCCAAAGTGAAGGAAGTTCTGTCTACCACACCACAAGTCAAAATTGACATTTCCCCCGATGAACAAGAAAAGATGTTTGCAAAAGCTGAACAGGTAATTAGTAAATTCTCTGGCATGAAGGAAGCTTTAGCACTTTCAACTGAAGAAATTTCCCAGCTTAAGACGGAGAAATCTCTATTAAGATCTGAACTCACCCTCCTTAAGGAACAGATCAAGAGTATGACTCCTCTTACTGATCGAAACCGTTTCTTAGAAGAACAAAATGCTATATTTAAGGTTAAAAACGAAGAATTGGTTGCTGAGATAAATGACCTGAAAAGGATCACAAATGAGTGGACCAATTCTCGTGTCACTATGGAACAAATCTTAGAATCCCAAAAGTCTAGTGGTGATAAGGAAGGCTTGGGATTCCAAACTAGTGACAACCTTAAATGTGCATCTTGTTGTGAAAGAGATGAGAAATTTACCCAGCAAACTTTGGAAGAGTCGAAGGCTAAACATCATGTTTCAAAGGGTGTAGGACAAGAACCAAAGAAGAAACTAGTGTTTAATTATGTCTACCCTAAGAAACAAACTGGCAAGGCAAAGTTGAAAGGTATTGCCATGGATGAACCTGCTGCTGCGGCAAGCACCAGTAAGGTTGCTAAGTCTCCCGACCGCATGTACTTACCGCGAGGTCAGTCGACCGCACCTAGGAAGCTGGCGACCGCATCCTGGAAGCCGGCGACCGCAAGTGGCGGCAAGGCAGCAAAGTTCAAGAGGATGAACTTTGTTAAGGAGACCTCATCCATACCAGTAAACAATGTTGTGCTCAAGACTTCAACGAAGTTTGTTAACCCTAAGTTGGGTGGCTTCCACCATTGTTCTGTGTGTGATGGTTATGGTCACAAGGCTGCTGAATGTCTTTTGAGATTTACACCCAATCCCAGAAAGAGTAACCCTCCTTCTGTGAGGCAAGTGTGGGTTGTCAAAAGTTGCTAACCCTTTGGACCCAAACGAATAAAAAGGGGACCTTGTTCTTAAATGTCTATTTTGTAGGTCCTCTGCTTAATGGCCGGACATTCCAAGGATAAATCAAGCTTATGGTATCTCGATAGTGGCTGTTCAAGACACATGACCGGAGATATCAACTTATTGGAAGATGCCCGTGAAGAAAAAGGGCCATCAGTAACCTTTGGAGATAATAACAAAGGAAAGACTGTAGGATATGGAGTCATTCGTAAAGGAAAAATTACCATCCAAGAAGTCTCTCTAGTTATTGGACTACAACACAATCTACTCTCAATATCTCAGTTCTGCGACAAAGGATTGCAATGCCACTTCACTTCAAATTTCTGTCTCATCAAAGATGGCATATCCGGCGTCACTTTGCTCAAAGGGATTCGTAAGAAAAATGTTTATGTTGTTGATTTTAATTAATCTTGCATTTCTTCTAATCTCTGTTTTGTAGCAAAGAATGTTAGTGAGAATAGTTGGCTGTGGCATAAAAGACTAAGTCACTTAAACTTCAAGTATCTCTCCAAGATTGGTAGAGAAAATCTAGTTCGTGGTCTACCCAAAGTAGCTGATCACCACGATGAGAAGTGCACAGCGTGTCAACTAGGCAAACAACCAAAATCGTCTTTCTCCAGCAAGACGACCCCTTCAACTTCAAGATGTTTGCAATTACTTCACATGGACCTGTTTGGACCTGTTACTACCGCAAGTATTGGTGGAAATAGATATACATTAGCTGTGGTAGATGATTATTCAAGATATACGTGGGTTGAAATGATGATCTCAAAGGATGATTGCTATGACATTTTGACCGCACTCTTTAGACAGCTCCAAACACAAAAGGAAGATGACATCGTTAGTGTTCGATCCGACAACGGTACAGAATTCAAGAACAACGGTGTAGCTCAATACTGTGATGATCATGGTATTGACCACAACTTCTCTGCTGCTGGAGTTCCACAACAAAACGGTGTAGTGGAAAGAAATAGAACGTTGATAGAGGCTGGAAAGACAATGATTGCTGAAGCAAAGCTACCTCAATACTTTTGGGCTGAAGCCGTCAACACAGCATGCTTCACTCAAAATAGATCCCTCATCAACAAGACCTACAACAAAACTCCTTATGAACTTTGGAGAGGAAGAACCCCCAACATAGCATACTTCAAGATATTTGGATGCAAATGCTTCATACTCTACAACGGTAAAGAACACCGAGGTAAATTTGCTCCTAAGGCCGATGAAGGTATATTTATTGGGTATGCTAAACACTCAAAAGCTTTTCGTGTATTTAATAAAACCACTCTTAAGATAGTTGAATCCGTCCATGTTACATTTGATGAACATTCTCTCCTTGAGCCACATATGGCTCCAAATGTTGCTGATGATTTTGTTGAGATAAATGAGACAGGTACAACTCAACCCCAAAATCAATCAACACAAGGAAACCCATCTACCTCAACTGCACCTCCATCTACCTCATATGAAGCACCAGAAGCTACCTCATCTGCTGCTACCTCAAATGGAGTTGAAGTTGAGACACCCATAAATGTTGAAGAACCTATCCCTCAAATTACTTATGATTGGGATGGCTCAAATGATGTACCAATAGAAGACTTACAACCACCATCAACTCAACTAGACTTACCTCAAGAAGTTCGTGAGGTTAGAGATCACCCAATTCAGAATATCATTGGTGATTTGCATTCTGGTGTTAGAACAAGAAGATCAAACTACGATGCACTTACAGCATTTATATCTCAAGTTGAACCCAAGAAAGTTGATGAAGCACTCCAAGACTCAAGTTGGGTTGTTGCTATGCAAGAAGAGCTCAACCAATTTGAAAGATGCAAAGTTTGGACCTTAGTTCCAAGGCCACAAGATCAAGGAGTGATTGGTACAAAGTGGGTGTTCCGAAACAAGATGGATGAGAATGGAAGCATCACAAGGAACAAAGCTAGGTTAGTTGCACAAGGATATAGACAAGAATAAGGCATTGATTATGATGAAACATTTGCCCCCGTTGCAAGACTCGAAGCTATAAGGATATTCTTAGCTTATGCCTCTTACAAAAGATTCAAGCTATATCAAATGGATGTGAAGAGTGCATTTCTCAACGGAGAACTTCAAGAAACAGTCTTTGTTGCTCAACCACCCGGATTTGAAGACCCCAAATTTCCAAATCATGTCTACAAACTCCGTAAAGCTTTATATGGACTCAAACAAGCTCCACGTGCATGGTATGATACTCTATCTAAATTTCTCCTAGAGAAAGGCTTCAAGCGTGGTAAGATCGACACAACTCTACTCATTGCTAAATATCATGATCATACTTTATTAGTTCAAATATATGTAGATGATATTATTTTTGGTTCTACTAATGAATTGTTGTGTAAGCGTTTTGAGAAACTCATGAAAAGTAAATTTGAGATGAGCATGATGGGAGAATTGACATTCTTCCTTGGACTTCAAATTAAACAATGTGCTGAAGGCATCTTCCTCAACCAAGCAAAGTACACAAAGGATCTTATCAAGAAATTTGAACTTGAAAATGCAAAGGCATACGACACTCCTATGGCTACTGGTAACAAGTTAGATAAAGACTTGAAAGGTAAGAAGGTTGATCAAACCTTATACCGAGGTATGATTGGTTCTCTTCTCTACTTAACTGCTAGTAGACCAGATATCATGTTTAGTGTTTGCGTTTGTGCACGTTATCAAGCTGATCCTAGAGAAGCACATCTTATTGCTGTCAAACGTATTATTCGATATCTATCTGGGACTATTAACCTTGGACTTTGGTACTCCAAAGATTCAAATTTTGATCTTATAGGTTACTCAGATGCAGATTATGCAGCATGTACCATCGACAGGAAAAGCACAAGTGGAACTTGTCATTTCCTTGGAAATCGACTCGTTTCATGGGCAAGCAAGAAACAAGCCTCAGTCTCTGTATCTACCACAGAAGCTGAATATATAGCTGCTGGAAGCTGCTGCTGCCAAGTGCTCTGGATGAAGCAACAATTGATTGACTACGGAATCAACGAAGAAAATTGTCCAATCTTTTGTGACAATACATCTACCATTGCTGTCTCCAACAACCCTGTCATGCATTCAAAAACCAAACACATTGATATCAAGTACCACTTTCTCAAGGATCATGTGGAAAAAGGTAATATCCATCTAGAGTATGTGAGTACTGACAATCAAATTGCAGATATTCTCACCAAGGCTCTGGATTCCAAGAGATTTAGGTATCTTAGAGGAGAGATGGGTATGCTAGAACTTTAATTACTTGTCCATATACTTTGATTGCGCTAATGTCTTATGTTTTATCCAAGTTCAAAAATAAGTAGGTCACGGTCAACACCCTTACCGGTAAAGCAATCACGGTCGATTACCATCTCACCGGTCAAGTAATTCCGGTCGAAGCATCAAAATCTATCAAAGCCTACTTGACCTCATCAATGCTGACCGCATAAATGTCGACCGCTCCTTTGCCAACCGCCCCATTAACCGCATATAAAGATGTAATTTGTTCAGACTTTAAAGAAGCCGACCGCATGGGAAAATGATGATATTCGTTCACTGCTTTAAAGAAGCATACATAGGCCAAGGTAACATTCTTGACCGCAAATACTCACGGTCAAGCACCTGATCGCAAAAGTTTGGTGACCAGGTAAGTGTTTCTAACTTAGCAATTTTTAGGATCCTCCTAGTCATCCAAAGGGGTAATTTTGTAATTTCCTCTTTTCCCTCGTTTTCATTAAATTCAAATCATTTGCAATTAATTTTATTCCCTTATTTATGTCCGCCGTCACTATCCATGCATTTATGGTGAAAGGACATTACTGGTCAAATCTCTGAGTTTTTGCAGAGTTAACCTCCCACTACTTTCTGCCTAAAACCGTTCCACTACCCCTCAACTCCACCCCTCTGCATTTTTATCAGAAACCCCCTTTTCTTCACTCTATCTCTACTCACTGTCTCTCTCTACTTTCTCTCTCTAAACCCAGTTCATCCTCTCTCCATTCCTTCATTTTTTCACTCTCACTTTCGTCTATAAATGGCACCAAAATCGTCCCAACCAACAAAATCATCTAAGAAATCTCAAGAACAAATCTCTGAAGACACAATGGTATGATTTCTTGACCCAAAACTTTACATTTTTGAGTTCTATGTTTTGGCGGGTTAAACCCATTTGATATGTTTGTCTAAATTCTTTATATTCCTGGGTTATATTGGTTCTGTTTATGCTTATAACTTGTTACTTTGTTGATTTCGAGTTCAATATAATGTTTAGATTCAAATTCCAGTTGATAAATCTCCTTATGCCATGTCAATTTTTTTTCAAAGCTTTTGTTAATGTTCTTCATTTTGCCCTTTCATATTCTGATGATTATTGTGTTCTTGATAATGAAATTGATGATATTTTCGTGTTTAATCGGTTTATGTGTTCATTTTGGTATAACTTTTATGGATTTTCGTGCCCTAACTCGTTTTCTGGGTTTCTGCTATGAACAGTGTTCTTCGTGTTCTTATGTTCTTCATGTTCTTGAGTGCATCACTTTTTGATCCTTAAATTCATTTACACATAGTAATATGGTGTTTGTGCATGTTTTTAGAATTGTCATTGAAATATTTCCAAGTGTTTTCGCCTACCGCCATTTCTGTCTACCGTATGCATGTCGACCGCATCCTCTTGGTAATTCGACCGCATACCGGTTGACCGCACCAGTGTTACTAACTTCTAATTGTTTTAGGAGGAGCAATCATTTATTCCTGGCTGCGTTATTGATTATGAAGACCTCCAGAAAGATGCTATTGGGAGGCACTTGATCAAAAGAATGAAGAAATCAGACATACTTCATTATTTCACTATGAATCAAACCAGTCACTACCTTGCCGCAGTCGGAGAATTTTATTCTACCGCGAAGGAAATCAAAGGACGAGATGAGCAGAACAATTCTCTTAACTGGATTTCCGCAGAAGTTTACGGTCACAAGATAGAGATTGACTACACTGATATTGCCTCCACCCTTGGTCTCGACATTGACAATGAGGCTCCTATCTCTCTATCTGACGAAGAATATGATGGATTGGCTATGAGATTGATTGGATCTACTGACGTATGCAAGCCCTACCGGAAAACCTTTCCAGAGGTGATGTATTACATTGGTCACTTGGTTGGCCACGGTCTGCTCTGCAAGAGTGGTAACCATGGCAATTTCAATACCACTCAATGGAGGCTGTCTACTGCAATCTATCTGGGCAGGAAGATGAATTGGCCCAAGATTCTATATGATCTCCTGTTAGATCACATTTCTGATTATAAGAAGCTGATGTCTGAAAAGGCCGCCACCAAATACAAGAAAAACTCAAGGTTCCTTTCTCTACTGTTTAAGTTCATTCCTGAACTCAGAAGGGATATCAACAGAGATAAAGATGCCAAAGTTCCCATCTCTATATCCAAGGTCTTTGATATCAAGACCATGAGATCTACCTACCGCAACCGTTTTGGTGATGATCAATACCAGGAATACAGAAATCGTGAACCTGAGCACAAAAGAGAAAAATACATCCCTCCTGCCTACACCAAGGCTGCCAGAATAGCCTTAGGACTTGACGCACCAAGGAAGTCCTCATCTGTCCATGATGATGATGATGATGAAGAAGCTGAGGATGAACAAGTATCAAGACGAATCAAAGGCAAAGGAATTGCTAGTGCCTCGACCGCTCCTCCCAAACCAAGACCATTGACTGGAGTTGTCATCAAGGAACCTTCAACCGATAAGTCTCCTTCCAATATTCCTCCTACCGTACCATTGAAAACTAAGTCTACCGCTCCCATCTCCAAATCAACGGTCTCCAAACCAACCGTGTCCTCTCCGACCGCTCCATCCAAATCCTTCAAGTCAAAGTCTTCTGCACTCCCCGCTTCGTCTCAGGGGGAGAAATCCAAGAAAAGGGATCTTTCTCTAAGTCCCGTTCAAACAGCAAAGAAATCCAAGATTTCAAGACCACCTCCTTCGACCGCATCTCCAGTATTTACCCCATCCAGTTCACCTACTCAGGGCGACCGTGAAGATGTTATTGAAATTACTCCACCCCAGCGCCTGAAAAGGCAACCAATTTCTAAACCAACACTCGGTTTAATTGATGAATCTACAGATGAAGAGGTAAAGGATGTATCTGATGATGGATCAGAACATTCTGATCATAATGCTGGTTATAGTGTTGAGATTGATAAGGGTATCAACGCTGATAGCCCGGTGCTTAGTGATGATGAAGTTCCAGCAAATGTTGAAAAGCTTCCTAAGCATGGGGGTCACAGTCAAGAAGATGACCATGAACCCAGTGACCGCGAAGTTAATGATACTGGTAATATGACCATGTCTCCAATCAGGAAATCCCCTTCTGAACCTCCGGTCGATCAAATTGCTCATCTATTGACTGCAGTGGAAATGCTTACACAAATCAATCTGGATTCCCAAACCCAGATCTCAAAGCTGACCGCCAATCAGACCGCTCTTCATGAAGAAATCTCTCAGCTGAAGTCTGCCAATTCAGTGCTTAAAGACCAGGTTGTTGCTCTCCCCTCTCAACTGATTGAGACCATTAAGGGGGAGAGAGAGTACGTATCAAAGGCTATATCAGATGCCCTCTCCGGTCAAGCAGGCAGCAGCTCTTCCAGGCCCGGTCAAGCTGCTGGCTCTACTTCTACCGCTCTTGTTGCTCCAAGTGCCTTCATGGTAACTCCGGACTTTATGAACAAATCTTTCCTTATTCAAACAAGGGCCATCATGAAGTGCTTCTCAAAGGAAGTCTTAAAAGCCTCGGTAGATATCTCAAAATCTATGGAGGATGTTAAAGATGAACTCTCTCTGGAAGTAAAGAAAGTAAGAATGTCGGTGGAAAAAGATGTTGATATTGCCCTAAAAACCGCTATGACCAATCTGAATGAAAGCTTGAGTAGGAAATTGGAAGCATTCAAACAAGCCATGATTGTCCACACCAACCGCCTCAATGACCAATCAAACAAAATTGATTTACTATCCAATCGAGCTAACACTGTGCTGAACAGGATCAACCGCCACGGTAATCTAGTTGCAAATCAAGAGGCAGAAGCAGGCCACGGTAATGTAAATGCTCAGGGTGAAGATGATGAAGATGGAGTGACCGTACCTATTCTCATTCCCGGTCGCTCCATGCCCTCTTACCGCTCTCCCTTCTCTGATCCCACTGAAGATAATCTCCATACCTTCGACCGCTTCTAATCTATCCTCTACCGCAATGTTAATCCCACCATTTGAACTGACCGTGTGTGGTCTTTGAAACAATTTGTTGATGTTTGTCTAAACAATTTTTATTTCTGTTTGTTTTATTTGGGTATGTAAAACTTTAATCTCTTTTGTCTGCACTCCTCACCTTAATGATTATATTCTTGTGGAGTGGCTTTTGAATGTTTGTTTGATGCATTTGCATACTTATTGTTATTTTCTCTAAAAAAAAGCATTCAAGCCTTATATGTCTATCTTGCTAGGATTAGTATCTTTTTATCTTTTTAGGCTGATAGAAATCTATGACACTGGCTTAGAGTGTGCATTGACTTGGGGCATGAAATTAATAAAATATTATTTTCTTGAAAACATGTTATTACCAAGTACAATGAATTAGCCTTTGTTATAGTAGGTAATGGTCTCAATCAAATAGGGAGAGATTGTTGGGTATGCCTATTATAAACCACTCCTATTACCTAGATTTGATTGATCCCATAACCTAATTTTATCTTTTTGTGGACTTTAGGATATATTGTAAAAAGTGTTAAACTTCATTTTTAGAATAGTCCACTTTGATAGTATAGGCTTTAGATTGATAGGCTGAAAATTTTCTAAGTCTGGAATTTTAGTGGTCAAGACCTCGACCGTGAATTCACTTGACCGTGGTAGACCACCTGACTGTGGAAGACCACTGGACCGTGAATCACCTGACCGGAAGTCAGTGACCGTGAAGCTTTGTGGCATATCTCGACAGGTCACATTTGACCCCTCGACCGCAGATGCCCTTAGGCATATTGACCGCAAGAGATTCGACCGCAAGTCTTGACCGCAGATGAGCAGAAGTTCAAGAACCCAAGTATGTTCAAACTTAACCATGGTCAAACTATGGTTAGTTTAGAACGTTGCAGAACTTGGATCCCAAGTAATTCAAATTTGAAATTCATCTAAGTGGGACCACCTCTTATCTGCAAAAAGGACAAACTCAGACTGAGCTCCAATCAGAATTCAACAGCTCATTGTCATTCAACTTGGAGCCCAAGTAAATCCAACAGCTATTTTCTCATTCAAGGCTATAAATAGCCCTTAAGTTCTTCATTGAAAAAAAGCTGAGATTCCAAGAGAGAAATTGCTGTTGAAATACTTGGTGATTGAAGATCATACTCAAAATTTCCAGAATCCTTTGAATCTTCAAAGAACTCACCTTCAAACCTTCAAAGATCTCCAGCAACATTCAAGTCATCTCAAGCCTTGTAACACATAAGATTCTTTAGGCTCTAAATCATATAGATTTCAAAGAGCTTCAGATTCTTACACACACTCACCCCAATTGATCAATCACTTAGATTGAATCAAAAGGGATACACTGGTCTAAGTCTAGGATTTGTTCTTCATAGAAAGTAGGTGTTGATTCAATACTTCATCTCTGTAATCTGTACACTCAAGAATCAATATATACCTCCATTCAAAATCCAAGACTGACCATCTTGGTAAAGGACGTAGATCTTTTTAACAGATCGAACCTTTCCAAATACTTGTGTCGTTTTACCTTTCTGCTAATTTACTTTCAAGTATTGTTCATCTTGTTCTTCATTGTTCATATTAACTTTGTTTGTCGTTTAGTGTTTGATCTTACAGATATTCAAACGAATTGTGAATTGTGTTTGCTTGTTCTCTTATTGCCCAAGTTAAAATCTGACTAACTTATCTTTTGCCAAAACTTCCAAGACTACAACTTTCAATCTCAACCTCTTGACCGCAATCTCTTGACCGCACTTCACCCTCGACCGGACTCACGCGACCGCAACCTGGTTGACCGTGAGTGCTGGTATTCCTACTTAGAGATTTTAGTCAAAACCAACCTTTCCCATTTCTAACGAAAACTTCCGATGTGCATATTACCCCTTGACCGTGTGGTTTTAACTTGACCGCATATCCAAGAGTAAGCACTTGGTTGAATTTGAAAAAGGGTTGAAATTTGAATAGGCTATTCACCCCCCCCCCCTCTAGCCTCTTTTCATACCCTTGTTGTGTCTTTGGGACCAACAGCTGTGTTAACAAAAAAACTGTTGGAAGAAAACAACTACTCTAGATAAAATGTTAACACTGCATAATAGTATTTGTTGACACAATAGATATCGAACTCGATAAGACCTTCTAATGAATGTCTTATTTTGCAATCAAACGTCTTATAAACTTAATTAACTATGTGGTAATGAATGGATTTATCTTTGTTAATACTCTAGTTTCACCAAAGCACTTTCATTGTCGCGTCAGTGTCCATTCGTATGGTATGCATCCAATCACGACATGCAGTTGTTACACAATGTCCCGTGTAGTCTGCAGGCCAACCATGAGCTGACACATGGATTTCCAGACAATGCTATTAACCGGACAATGGCTTGTCTCTATACGGTAATTGAAAGATATATAACATCTTATTCTCTATCTCCTCAGGTATGATGCCTAACATACACACACTCAACGCACATAGAGAACCCTAATTCTATCCCAAGGCATTCCACGCCTTGTTCTTAGTTCTCTCTGAGATCTTACTCTCACACCTGAGGGTCTAAGATGGGATCAAATTCAGCCTTGACCTTAACGGTGTTATTTGTTGTGTTGTGATCGTAGGAACACAGGTACAAAGCCCAAATATCCACACTTGTAGTGACTCAAATTTTGTGGCGTGATGAATAATGATTACATGTGTTTGACTGACGACGTTGTTATGGTATGTCTTTTTATGGTTGCTCGAGGCGTCAATCTTATGCCTCTTGTCATATGGTGGTGAGAAGTAAACATTTGGGTTGATTTGGATGGTCACAATATGCCAAAATAAATCGTAGCCGCTTAATCCGGGCCAATACACACAAAAACATGTTTGATATACACAATTAAATTGAATTATACATTTAGTTATCAAAATGAATACGTTTAAGGTGTAGTACTTGTATTTTGAATAAAACATTTTGCATATTAAATCAAGTTTATCTCACACAAAGTTACTCAAACTAAGTACAAACATATAAATTTGGAGAATGATACACATAGTGAAAAATTATGGTGAAACTCTATAATCCGTTGAACGAGTTTTTATCAGTACGTCCACTAAGGTTTATTACAATCCAACGGATTACAGAGTTTCACGATGAGATCCTTTCTCTATACATATTATATTATCCCTAAATTTTGAGCATGATCTGGCTCGACTCCAAGCTACAACTTCACAACTTAATCTCGACTCGACTTTTGAGTCCATGTTTTGGCATGATTTTAACCGCGGTTTTTCTTTAGAGAGAAGCACGGGATAGTAAAATTAAGAGTAGTGAGTTGGTTCGATGTTTCAAACCACAAGGGACTAATATGAAACTTTCATAAAACTCTGGCCTATGGGGCAAGCGAAGTTAGTGCTCCGTAGGAAAAAAAACACACACAGTAAAAACACACACAAGCCATTTCCTGAGTAGAACAAATAGAGACGAGAGAGAGAGAAGAGATTTCATTGATTACACAATTAATCGCCTCTCTTATCAGATCCAATATAGACATCAGCAAATTCCTGTTTCCAGATCCCCACAAAATTCTACCTCCCAGCTAGATCCCGATCCCGTTGATTCGTACTGATAGATACGGAATTTCACGTAATCAGTGTAAACTTTGTGTTTGATTTGATCGATTTCGGATTTGATTTTTGGGGCTACGCTCCTGGATCTGATCGAGATTTCTCGTAGTTTTGAAAACGGACCCAATCATGAATCCCTTCTCCTCCGGGACTCGTCTAAGGTGAACCACATCTGCCCTGCTCATAATTTTGAATTTCTATAATGTGGTGGATCATCGTTTGACCTGATATTGTTTAACTGTTATTGAATTGACGTCAAATTTTACCCAGTTGCATTCTTTGAAAATGTGATCATTTTACTTTTTTTTTTTTTTTTTTTTTTTTTTTTTTTTTTGTGTAAGGCGCACTTGATTACTAAGTTCTCGGGAAATGGTAACAAGATAGGATTTGATTGATAGACAGCAACTTTACTTAGAAATTTAGCAGAGGTTCAGATTCCGGGTGCCTTCTTAACTCGAGCAAGTAGGGCACTGGCTTGAAGTGAAATGTCTTTCTTGAATAAGGGTGTACAGTACACACTAACATTATGCCTTCTAATCTCATCCATGCGTGCGGAAGGTGTGTGAGTGGTGATGGTTTGGGGTAGCCTGGCTGTGAGATGGAGATATATGAAGTTATTGGGGACATGGTCTTTTTTCTATAGACATATATCTTGCACATTTCTACCCAAATGATGTAATGCACGTTTTACCTGCATTATGGAGGGTCGCCACATACCCCCACGTCAAATGAGTTGTGGAAGATGACGTGTTGACTATGCTCATTAGATTAGAAGTAGTGCAATATGAAAATAGTGAAGGGGAAGAACAGATAGGCAAATGTCAATTTCGACATTGTTTTTGTGGCAACTTTTTTTTGGCATATAGTTTTGTCTAAGGAAGTTCACATAATTTACGCTCAGCCGTATCATTCATAATTAGTTTCATCTTGTACGGGTTTGGTCTTTGCCACCTCTACCACTGCTCTCACCTGTATAACTTGTGGTCTCATCTGTCCCATTCTCTATCTACAACCATTTAAAGAGACATTCTCTAGCTTTATCTCCTATGGGACTACTTAGACTACAACACAGGAGCCCCAGCCCCCAAGCCCCACTGCCTCTATTTTGGATTATTGTTTCTAGTTTAATTATTGAGTAATAGAAGCTCAAATTCTATATATCATAGCCTTAAGAACACTGAGTCTGTGGAGGCCTAAACATAAAAAAGGGCAACATGATGCTGTAAGAGCTAACTCTATTCATGGGTCCAGGGAAATGCTGGGTCCACATGTGCTTAATGTAGACATCCTCCAATTATAGACGTACTTAATTTAGTCCCTTGATTGAAGGTGAATACCCTACAAATGGAACGACTTAGGCTACATCCTACGAAATTGAATGCATAGTTAGATTTCAAGGACACCGCCTCCATAGTAAAGAAGCCTATCCTTCCAAGACGGCTTTCCTATCTTTAAGGTGATGAAAATTATATCTTATTCACCAGATAAAATAATGAAATGTAGAATAAGTTCCTAAGACAAGATAGATTCCGTAGTAGAAGGTGATAATGTATCTAAATACATGGGAATATATGTTGATGTGTACACTTGCTTGATCATGGTATAGTTAAATGGCATTGGTTGGTTTTGTCTATATTAGTTCAATAAGCGCCCTGAAGCTCTAGCTACAAATGCTATACATTATTCTGATCTGAACTAAAAGCCCTCCCCCCTCATCATACTTTAGTTAAATGTGAATGGTTGGTTACGTCTGTATATTGCCTCTCAAAACATTTGAATTCATACAAGGAGACTGCATTTGAATCAAACTTGTCGGGACTCAGAGATTAGAATAGTCAATTGGTTAAAAAGGGAGGGTCCAAAAAGCAAAGTTACTCTTCAAGTGGGACTGTTAAAAAAGTTATACACGCCTCTTCAAGTGGAATGTAGGTAGCATCATTCTTTTTTAATCTCATTGATTCATATGGTAAAGAGGGGGGGGGGGGGGATGTAGACTAGTTGGAGGATATAATGGTAACATATCACTCAAAAGTGTATTTAGGTTTTTTTTCTTCTTGATAATTATGACCAGAAATAACATGATCCGTTTGAATCCTTTTCTTAAGTATGCGGCATGAGCTTACTATATTAATGCAGGGACATGATTCGGGCTATACGTGCTTGCAAAACTGCAGCAGAGGAACGTGCCGTCGTAAGAAAAGAAAGTGCTGCTATTCGTGCGGCAGTTAGTGAAAATGATCAAGATTATAGGCATCGTAATCTTGCAAAGCTCATGTTCATTCACATGCTAGGTTATCCCACACATTTTGGTCAAATGGAATGCCTGAAGTTAATTGCAGCTCCTGGATTTCCTGAGAAGAGAATAGGATATCTCGGTCTTATGCTGCTGCTTGATGAAAGACAGGAAGTTTTGATGCTGGTTACAAACTCATTAAAGCAGTAAACATCTAAACCTTCTTGTCATTTACATGTGGTGATCACAAGTTACGGTCACCTCTTTGTAGATGCTTAACAGCAAATATTAAATGATGAAGGTCTATTTAAGATACATAATCTATTATGACTGTTTTCATTCTCTCTGCAGAGATCTTAATCACACCAACCAGTATATTGTGGGTCTCGCACTTTGTGCACTGGGGAATATATGTTCTGCAGAAATGGCTCGTGATCTTGCACCTGAAGTTGAAAGGTTGCTACAATTTAGAGATCCAAATATTCGAAAGAAAGTAAGTTTGAAACATGGAGTCATCTTATTGCCACTATAAAGGGTTTTACTAGACTCTAGTTACTAATTAACCTGTTGTATTATGTTCCAGAGATGATAGTGGCTAGTTTATCTAAGTTTCTCCATTTATATTGACTTAGTACTTGTATTTACTTCCGATACAAATCCTTAATCTTGGAAAATTGAGACTTGGATATTCAACAGAATTAGATCCAAGCAAATTCATTTTATTTTGGAAGGGAGGTGACACCACGGTTTCACTATTTCTCTAGTACTCCCTCTGTCCGGAAATCAATGTCATAGTTGACAAGTCATTGTTTTAAGCTTTTAGTTATGTTTCCTTGATTGCCCCAATCTATTCATATGAGTAGAGTGACACCTCCTCTGGCATTGTAATGCTTGTGCCTATTATTAGAATGGGTAATATAGGAAGATCACCGAACTTCATACCCTATTTTTAGTAAGACGACATTTATTTTGGGACAAACGAAAAATGGAAAGTAAGACATTTATTCTGGGGCAGAGGGAGTATCTGATTTATTTTGGAATTGAATACCTTGTACACCTTGTACTTTTGTCCCCTCAAGTGCAACTTGGTAAAATTAGCAAGTGCAAACTGGGGAAGTCCTTACATTCTCAACAGACTGAATGTAGACTGTTTTATGTATTTGGTGCAATTTTTCATGCATCCAAGTTCAACCCTCAGTTATAATCCTCTTGACAGAAAAGAGCCAAGAATTGGTCTGCTTATGTTTCTCACTTTTATTTTATGTTTAGTCTGTTTTTCAGAGACAATAGATTCAAAACCACTTTGTTCTGTTTTACTCTCTTAAATGAAAGGAGGATTATGAGTAAGCACAGACCATTCCTTGTAGCATCATCAGATTGAAACCATATCCATATAGGAACCTTTCCAATTTTCATATGGGGTAATTGACCTTTGCTTCTTTGTATTATGCCAATGTTTCCTAATGCGGCACAAGATAACTAATACTCTGAAATTGTTTTGGCTTATCCAATGTCAACTCATAGCACTCTTATCTTTCCAGTAAGTGTACCGCGTTAAGTTATCTTTTTTACTGCCTTTTCTTCTTTTGCCATGATTTTTGGTATGATTGTTCTAGACTTTTTGTGTTACTCAACTCTTTATTCCATCATTCATTCATGTGCTTCTTTTGCCAGGATTTTGTTATGATTGTTCTAGACTTTTCGTGTTACTCGACTCTTTACTCCATCATTCATTCGTGTCTGTGTGTGTGTGTCTGTGTATTGTATTTGTCATTCTCTTGTGTGCTAGAAACAAATAAAGGTTTCTCTATGTTTTATATATTGAAGTTTGTATATGTCCTACTCAGTTTGTAATACTATTTTTCTTGTACTCTTCAGCTATTTGTATTTACTGAAGTTTTTGTTATATAGGCAGCTCTATGCTCTATAAGGATCATAAAGAAAGTTCCGGACCTTGCAGAGAATTTTATAAATCCGACTGCTGCCTTACTTAAGGAAAAGCACCACGGAGTTCTCTTAACTGGAATTCAGCTCTGTGCAGATCTATGTTATCTAAGTGAAGATGCCCTTGAACATTTTAGAAAGGTAAGTCAACAATTTCCTTCTCAGTTATTCTTTTCCAATCAAAAAAAAAAAAAAAAAAAAAAAAAAAAAAAAAAATTCCTTCTCAGTTTATTGATTTGAGGGGGAAACAGAAAAGCATGGTGTGCAACATCTTTCAGCTTCAAAGAGGTGCCTGCACACCAAATTAGAAGTTTGAACATCTGCATTAAATTGTTGCTTTAGCTATTATCAGTTGCAGTGACAGGATGACCATCTCTCTCAGGATCAAGGTGTTACCTATAAACCTAGCTTACATGCCTTGTAACATCGAGTCTTTTTTCCTACTTGAAGCTTTTGACACTTGAAAAGTCTTCCCAAGATCCATCATGATTATTTTCTTGAATTTTAGATTTCAGTAACCCCACTAATTCTTTTGCATGAATATTTGCAATTGGAGACGGGCAATCACTTTACAGAGATATGAATTCAGTGGTCTATAGTTGCATAGTGAATCAAGTGATTGTGGAGATATGAATTCAGTGGTCTATAGTTTCGTCTTAAATTAAATGATTGTTATAGTTGTATTGCTTGATTATTGAAGGTTTCCTAGTTTTTAGATTCCAGATATCTGAATTATTTTACGGAGAGTCACAGCAGTTGTCAGTTCAATGTTACTGACTTTCCTGTTTCTCTTTGTATCTAGAAATGCACAGAGGGATTGGTAAGAGTATTGAAGGATGTCGTGAACAGTCCATACGCACCAGAATATGACGTTTCTGGGATTACGGACCCTTTTCTCCACATTCGACTGCTCAGACTTTTGCGAGTCTTAGGTCATGGAGATGCTGATGCTAGTGATTCCATGAATGATATTCTTGCTCAGGTCAGCTTGCAGCTCTTGCGATCTGTCTTAAATATATCATGATCTTTCAGGTCACTTGCAATCTTTGAATTGGTATTAGTTTATTCTTTGGAAATTTGTCAACACCAACAAATCAGCTTCTTGCAATGATGATTACATTTATGTATTTATCCTCGAGTCCTTCTCAGAGGCACAGGATCACATGTGATGGCTGTTTATAGTACAATCTATAGCAGTTTTGAGTACTTCAAGCTTCCTCAGAATCTGGCACTTTCCCTGTTATATGGAGTGAAATATATTACGTTTTGATATTTCATAACACTCTAGAAATAGTCCATAACCATTCATCATTTAGGAAAACCTTCTTTGGGATTTCTTCTTCCCCAAAAAGCAGGAGCTAAAGCAGCTGAATTTACGCGGACAATATATACTCCCTCCGTCCCACCTGACTTAGGATTCTTGGTCAAACAATTTATACTTTGACCAAATATTTGAAGAAATATAATGATGCTAATAAAAATTTAAAACTTGTTATTGTATCACGATTAATAATAAACTAAATAACTATTTTTAGATTTTCATTAAGATAATTATTTTTGTTCAAATTGTTGGTCAAAGTATAAATTGCTTGACCAAGAATCCTAAGTCGGGCGGGACAGAGGGAGTATATAATATACTAATATGTAATAAGGTTTACTCACATTTTTTCCTTGCTTCAATACCGATCCAGGTGGCAACAAAAACAGAGTCAAACAAGAACGCAGGAAACGCCATTCTTTATGAATGTGTAGAAACAATTATGAGCATTGAAGATAATAGTGGCTTACGGGTACTTGCCATCAATATATTGGGAAGATTCTTGTCAAACCGTGACAACAATATCAGGTTAACTTTTTGAGTGTATTTATTTCCTTTGGTTTTGTTTACTTGTCTTTGTGTAATTACAAAACAAACTATGATTCACACAAAACTAGTTTCATCATGGATAAAGAATGGACTCTGGCTACAATTCATGTGACTTTTGCTTAATCGTCTTTCACTGCCTTCCTTCAATTTCATGATGTTATTCTTGTCTCATACTTCGTGCTGCAAATTTCATGTGTGCGATTTGATTTCCAAGCAAATGTAATGTTTAAACTTCAATCTTCTAACTTCTCTCGCCGCTACTAGCTTAGATTAAGGCATTTGCGATGTCAATGCTATTCTCATGTGGCCTTGTGGGTTCATGTTCTTTTCAACATAATTGATTTAAATAACTTAAGGGACATGAGTACAATAAGCAATTGGTATGAGAATCAATTAACAGTGTTCAAGTCCTGTAGCTTTCATCGGTGACTGAGAGATGTTCAAGTGAAAAATTCTCACATTATTTAGCAGTATAGGATTGATTAGGATTCTTACCGTGAAATTTGTAGGTGATACTTCTGCAATTCATTCATCTGTATCTTTCTAAAGTTTTGGGTAAGAATTAGATAGTATGCTAGTTTGGTTGTTGCAAATACATATTCTTTGAACTTTTTAGCTTTCTTGGTTGATATTCATATAACCATATAAGATTGATTTACACTAAACCTGTGGCTAGCTTATCTGTTTGAACCTTATAGATATGTGTCACAATTTTGTCAGGTATGTTGCCTTGAATATGCTGATGAAAGCTATTACAGTAGATAGTCAAGCAGTGCAGAGACATCGGGCCACAATTCTGGAATGTGTGAAGGTATCATATGATTAAAAGCACAGATGCAACTGATAACTATTTCCGGTCTTGATCTTTTGTGCAATTAAATTTTAGTACTTGTCTTCTGCAGTTATTTTGTAGCTTACTGAACTGTCTGTCATCCATTGTGCCTCTTTTGCTGCGTATAATGTACATCAGTTAATTATGTTCCTTCACCTTTCAATATTTGGATGTTATATTCAAATGATTTGCAGATCTAATTTTTGTTGTCACAATTTTCCATCCATGATTTTTAGCAAATTGGCATATGGACTATAGTTTTAGTCTCAGGTTCCTTTTGAAGCCAATTGTGTTCCACTAATTGTTATTGACATGCGATCTGTAGCATTTTTCTCTTCTTTTAATCTATGTGCATTAAAATAATCAGGTGGTTATGTGTCTGTGCTAAGGCTCTCTTCCCTCACATGTTTTTTCCCTCTGTTTTTTTTAGCTCTCTATCTTTGGTAACTGACTTAACTTAACCATAACCCTCCTCTCCACAATCACTCACCCACACAGCCTCAGCTGGCAACTACAATAGTTGACCTCCAATTCACACTTGCAACAAGTTCACAAGTTGGCAGAGATAGAGATAGTGAGAGAGAGATGGCTATCATTAAAGAGAATCAGCGATCAGTGGTGACAAAGGGAAAACTGAACATCAATACAGAAGAGAAAAAAGTGTCAAAACCCCCTTTCCCTCTCAACTAACACCAAAAATCCAATCAAACTACTTGTCATTAGATCCAGCCCATCCCAGCTCTTTTGACCGCAATGACCACTTCATCCCAAGCCCTAGTCACAAGTTGACCCAGAACCAGATAATATTAGTTCATTCAAAATCAGATTTGGATTCATTACCTCTC
The DNA here is from genome assembly GCA_026119855.1 of Campanula takesimana. Classification (NCBI taxonomy): domain Eukaryota; kingdom Viridiplantae; phylum Streptophyta; class Magnoliopsida; order Asterales; family Campanulaceae; genus Campanula; species Campanula takesimana. Next base: position 154,647 of record JAOWBW010001467.1, read on the forward strand.
TTAGTCACTCCCTACTTATTCGTAGCTTTTCATTAAGTCAATGAATGAAAATTCATCGTAATACGAATAAAAAGGGGAGATTAGAAAGAAACTATAGGAAGCTATATCTTTCTTGAAATGGATGTGCATGTTTAGCTATAGGGATATAGATTTAGAAAGAGAGATGGATGTTTCCAAGTATAAAATTGGAGACAGAAGGGAATGCCAGAGACATGCAGTAGGGAGTCTTTCACTGAAAGAAAGAGTCACCTGGCTCTTTTAATGCTTATAATTCTAATTGAAGCTAAAAGTTGAACCACAATGCCAAGTCATCCGATTCGCTGAATTGAAAAGAAACTTTAAAACTGAAAGTAAAGTACACCTATTGATTTATCGAAAATAGTATGCAAATAAGAAGCTGATTCTATGCTGTTTTGGTTAGTATTCCTATCTCTTGTATATAGTTATTGTTGAAATAAATTTATTCCCGTCTCGCCTGTTATCAAGTCCCCAAAGACTATGGTCTCCTTGAAGAGGTTCAATCAAATAATTTATTTGAAATGCAACCTGCATGTTGCCACTGGTTTTGTATAGAGGGTTAGGATCTTCTTTTCAATTTGAAAAAAACCTGATGCACAAGTTCATGCTTATATTCTTTTCAGTTTGTGAAGCTCACAGCTTGTATATTCCTTTCGCAGGATTCAGATGCTTCTATTCGTAAAAGAGCGCTTGAACTTGTGTATCTTCTGGTGAATGAAAGCAATGTAAAACCTTTGACGAAGGAGCTAATTGATTATTTGGAAGTAAGTGATCAGGAGTTTAAGGGAGATCTTACGGACAAAATATGCTCTATCGTAGAAAAGTAAGTTAAAAGTTTTGTTTCACATCTTAATCTTGCTAGAGGTTGTGGGTCTGCGGTTAATTCTGGGTCATTCTTAACTCGGCTATTTCAATCGAAACCGGAAATTCAGTCTTGAATACAGTTGTAATAACAGACGGGCTACCCTGTACCCAGCTATTGACCTACTAAATGCTATTCCCCTTGGACCAAGATTTGCAAGCAGATTAGTATAGAGTCCGTCTCGCCACTTGAGCCAGATTGACATGGATAGTCGCATGTAGCGGTTCATGTTCTACTTGACTTGACCTGACTTAAAAGTTAATACTCCCCACCCCCCCACTTTTCATTTTCATTTTAGTTTTGACCCAAAACCAAAAGGTTTCTCAAAATACAATCTGCCAAGCATGTCCCGATTTAAAAAAAAATATATGTTTTCCATTTTTCGCATACGATGCTGATTTGGGAGTGTGACCCATTTATTAATGGAGTAACCAATCTAGTGGAGAATAGTAAAAAGTGATGATCCAAAAAGGTGAAGTTCGTAAAGTGGACATTTTCTTTCGAATAGAATAGTAAAAAATGAAACACATGAGAGCAACATGCTTTTTTAAGGAATGGAGGGAGTACAAAGTAACCAACAAAACTGAAGAAATAATTTTTTGATGAGAAGCATACAATGCATTATGTCTTCAAACAAGCCTTGGTAGCAAGATCTTCCTCAAAGTTTCTGCGCTTCCCATCATTATATGAAGATTGGACCTCTTGAACTCCCCAATGTTTTTTAGGTTATACCGTTAGTTAAATCAAACATAACTTCCAAAACAATAGGTTTGTCATTTGACTGGTTATATAAGTTAGGGTTTTCTTATTTTATGCAACAGACTTTGAGTTTTGGGCTTAATTTAGTCAGTTTGGGCTATAGTACTTCAAATAAAGGATTATTCCTTCTTGTGCAAGCTGAAAGTTGGGTAGGCTTGTGTGACTGGGGTTCTAAGCTCAGGTTTTCTTCGCGCATTCAATTTTAAGCCCAATCCAACTTGATGAAACCAAGAATGTCTACATATCTTCAAAGTTCGGCTCGAGCTCAAGAAATCTCTGTCTAACCTCTCCCCCATCTCTTCATTTTTTCCCTAGTTTATCTTCATTGTTTTGGTTAATGGGTTCTCCATTGCGCCCAAAGTACCTGAAACTGCATTGTCAAATGCTGCGGTATGATGCTTTTGGAGGATATTTGATTTTTTTAGAATTTTATTTGAATCATTTAGATGGATCAATTATATTTATCTCATTTCATTTTTGGACATTATATTTATCTCATTTCATTTTTGGACATTGACGTTTGTTCTTTGTTGCTCAGGCTTTCCCCAGAAAAAAATTGGTACATTGATCAGATGCTCAAGGTTCTCTCTGAGGTACGTATTAAGACATATGTGATCCAAAGTAGTTAAGTTTTATCTGCTATTCTGTCTAGTATCTTGAACTTACATGTATAATATATCAAGAATGTGTTATGTCTGATTGATTTTTTTTACTAAACTTGTTCTATGTCTTTAGTTATTGTTGCTGCCAATAATAGGCACCTGTGTTTTCAGATTTCATAATTTCCTTTCTATCCTTTGGGTACATTGATGTAACTACCATATATGGTGTTTCTCATGTTAGCCCTAATCCTTAGTGAATGCTACCTTGAACAAGCATTCACTTTTCATAGACTTTTTTCATTCTTTTATCCACTGAACTCACCCTTCTTTTGCAAGTGTTTGTTGTCATATTTGTTCCTTCCTTGTATGGCGCAAAGAGAGGCATGCATGTGAGCCTTGACTCTGATCTTTTTAAGGAACCATATTTGGTATCTGTAGCTGGAATGTACAAGTTGCATACACTTTTGCGCCATTTTTCATCTGAACCTGTTATTTCACTAGGGTGATTTATTTTTATTATCTCTCATTAATGCAAATGAATTTGCATTTTGTTTGGAATATACTGATCTTTGTGATATGCTTAGTAGGCTGGAAATTATGTCAAGGATGACGTGTGGCATGCCCTTATTGTCGTGATAAGCAATGCGCCTAATCTCCATGGATACACAGTACGGTCTTTATACAGAGCAGTCCAAACATCAGGTGACCAGGTATTCTGTTCCTACTAAAAAGCAAGCCTTGTAGTTGTTTAATGTGGAACTTTTTGATTTTCCCTATGATTTTTCTCTCGTAGAGTAACTCGGCTATGAATCACTTTTTTGCTTTCATCAGGAAACACTTTTCCGTGTTGCCGTTTGGTGCATTGGAGAATATGGTGATATGTTGGTCAACAATGTTGGGATGCTTGACATAGAAGAGCCTATTACTGTGAGTGTTCTTTACACACACACACACACACACCCATTAACTAGAATTTGGTTTTATATGTTGTATATCATTGCCTTTAGTTTGTTGTCAAACAAATTCATTTGATTGTGCTATGCCTGGTGAGGTACTTATCATAGAGCCTGTAGCTGGTTTGTGTCATAACAATGAACCTCATCACTTCTAGTCTTTCCTTTTCCTTTTACCAGGGCTTGTCTAAGTCGAACTTTTCGTGGAGGCTCTGGGGTTCTTGCTGCGCGTTACAGTGTGCTAGAAGAGAGACAGAGTGAGTGTGTGTTTGGAAAAGGGGGGCAAGGGGTAATGCTGTTAAAAAGTGGATAATTTATTTTGGCTGTGCTGGTTTAGTATATGTGACAAGACAAATATGTGTAGAAAACATTTTATGCACATGGCTACTAAATAATTAACTTTTAAGGGAAAGAGAGGGACTAAAGCAAGAAAAGCTGTAACGATGCAACTAAAATCTTGAGAGCTGAGGGAGCATATCTGGAGCTCTAAATTGAGTTAAGGATCTAATGCTGGAAGTTCTTCCTTGCGTAAAATTTTCTTCTATTAGAACTTTTTTCTGTTTCTTAGTTCTGACTGAGAGTCTCTTTTGTTTATCTGATGGTTGATACATATATTGATTTAAGGATATAAAGGTTTGTGATATGATGATCGTATTGCTTAATGAACTTGGGGTTGTTTAAAAAGCTGGACGTGGCGGCGTGTTTAATGAACTTGGGTTGTTCTCGTCACTTTTTTCTTTCCTACGTTTATGTGTGAACTTGCATTGTTCTGAGCAGGTAACAGAGTCTGAGGCAGTGGACGTTGTGGAGATTGCTATCAAGCGCCATACATCAGATTTAACTACAAAGGCAATGTGTTTGGTTGCTTTGCTGAAGTTGTCTTGCCGCTTCCCTTCTTGTTCACAGTAAGTTCTTGTTGCATAAAAGGTTTTTAGTTAATCATCCTCTATTCAAGATTCCAGATGTATAGTTAACTCGAAACAGCAGTAACTCTCATTTGGCTTTGACCTTTTCTTCCAGTTCTCATTTTTCATGTTCTCATCCATTTTAAAGAATTTGTTCCTCTGATTTATCTCTCAGCCATGGCTTGCGTCCAGAAATTTACATGTTCATTTCATTTCCAATTTGTGCTCATATTATGCATCTCTACATTTGCTTGTTTTTTTCACGACGTCCCTTATAGTCAACTTAGTTACTTCTGAACTGTTGCTTTACAACTTGAGATCCTTTCCTCGAAGATTCTCTTTCAATTATTTTTGAGTTCTCAGTTTTCTAGATTGTTTCATGGATGACTGAATCCTACCTGATACCTTTAGGAGGATAAAAGAGATCATCACTCACACTAAAGGAAGCCTACTGCTTGAACTGCAGCAGAGATCCATCGAATTCAATTCCATAATTGAAAAACATCAGAATATAAGGTATGGGTATATTTTCCTAGAATTTTTGTCCTTGAATGTTATTTTAATCTAGCTCAGCGATTTTCCGTGGTTCTATGGATGATATATTTTAATTTCACTGTTATCAGGTCAGCCCTGGTTGAGAGGATGCCAGTTCTTGATGAAGCAACGTTCAGTGGAAGGAGGGCTGGTTCTTTGCCTGCAGCTGCTTCAAGTTCACAGGGTCCTGGACCAAAACTTCCAAACGGAGTTGCCAAACCAGCAGCTGCTCCTCTTGTTGATTTACTAGATTTAAGTTCAGATGATCCTCCGGCCCCTAGCTCTTCAGGGAATGATTTTCTTCATGATCTTCTCGGTGTTGATATGTCACCAGCTTCATCACAATCAGGTTAGTTTGCGACATCTACTAACTCAATTTCGCCCTTCTGCTAGCAGTTCACCAATATGTTCTTACTACTTTGTTTTTTGGTTTGTTGATCTCTTTTCTGAACTAACAAGTGAGTTGACGTTCTGGAATTTGTACTGATTATTGCACTAAAAGGTGCTTGGTTAAGGCTGATACTTCTAAACTGGTTTGGGACTTCATCCTTTTACATATCATGACTCAAGAATCTGTTCATGCTATTGCGGATAGCACCTGCATTTATCAATTTATACCATCCAGCAATATTGGCATTTCATGAAATAATAGCTTCATTAACAAGAACAGACAAAAGATTTTGCTTCAGTGTGGCATGAACCACCATTTCTGCCTTTTCATTTTTCCTAAAAGGAGCAGGAGATCGTCTCGTGGTACCTTGAACAATACTCCCTCCGTCCCATTTCAAATTGTAAATACTAGGTTGGCACGGGGATTAAGGGAAAAAGTGAAAAAGGTGATGTGTTGTGAGTGTTGATAGTTGAGTGGGAGAGAGAAAGTGGGGTAGAGAATAGTTAGTGGGTTAGTGGATGTGAGTGTGCAAGTGGGTTAAAACTTGCCATTTTTAGATTTTGCAATTTTAGTTGGGACACCCTTTTTGGCAACTTTTGCAATTTGAAATGGGACGGAGGGAGTAGATTACTTGGTATTTCTAACAATTTCTGAATGTTATGAAAATCCAGATTTGATTTATCATCAACCACCAGATCCTGGTTATTTTCTTGAATGATTTACTTTAAAAAAAAAAAAAAACCCGATTTGCTACTGTTATAAACTTTAAAGTGATGCAAAATGATAATATTATGGTTTCTGCAACTACCTCTCCAACCTACAGAACCTGATATTAGCAATCAGATGAGCTAAACTACTTTTTATCCTTGATCAAATCTACATTCAGTTTGTGCTGTCACCTAAAATCCCGAATCCATCTAACGTTAACCATCCAACAATTATGAGTTAACATAAACTGATGTCGTGGATGAAGTGGAGAACAGAGTTTAATTCTCTGTGGCAAGAGCCAACGCTTTTACGATTTCGTTTTTGCCCTTCAAGTGTCTCTTGCAGCAGATGCACCAAGAAGAATAGACTGTGTATATTAATGGCATCTCTGACAGTTTCTTGAATGGTTTCAAATGTCAATCTAGCTCGGAGAACTCTGCAGTTCATTTTTGTCGTTGAGAAAGTCTCCTGTAATATATGCTGTCATGTGCTGAATTAAAAACTCCAAAAAGTGTACGGTTTAATTCATGCGTCTATATCTAGAATTCACACTCACAGCCACATCATCTTGTTTTATTGTTCACAAGCAAAAATGAAGACTCTGGGCAACATAGGCTGAAGTGATTGACCATTTATTTGATTTTAGGAATCATTTTATGGTTTCCCTATCATAAAGCATTTTCTTCAAACTTTTCCAGTAACTTCTCTAATTATGTATAATCAAACGGTGCTATTTTTATTTCAGGTACTAGTCAGGCTCAGAAAACCGGTACGGATGTTCTACTGGATCTCCTGTCGATCGGCTCACCTCCGGCTCAAAACAACTTTTCCACAATTGACATTTTATCCTCTAGTCAATATAATAAACCTTCAGTTAATGATTTAGATAGATTGACATCGCCATCTGCTCCTTCCATACAAGCCTCACCTCCAGCTGGAGGTTCCCCAGTTATGGATTTATTGGATGGTTTCGGCTCTACCCCACTAGTGCCTGGTAAAGTATTTATCATATCTTTGTTATAGTTGGAAAATTGAATTTCTTTTGAAGACGCTAATACCTTTTACTTCTTGAACAGAAGATAATTCTCCTCATTACCCACCAATAGTTGCATTTGAGAGCAGCTCATTAAGGATAATGTTCAACTTTTCAAAACAACCTGGAAGTCCACAGATGACAGAGATTGAAGCAAATTTTATGAATAAATCTTCTGATGTCTATACCGATTTTATTTTCCAGGCAGCAGTTCCAAAGGTATAGCAAGATAGCTCGGTACTTGTTTTTCATTTTCTAGTATTATCTCTTGTACGTACAATAAATTGTTTCCTTATATTCTACCTGATTTTGTGAATGCTAGTGAACCTCTCTCTAGCAAGTCATGATCGGTTGATTACTACTCTCTCCGGTCTATAAAGTGTCGCACTTCCATTTTTGGCCTATCCCAAATTATTGTGTTTCTTTGTAAGGAAATACTCTTAGTGCAATTTTACCATGATACAAGCAATGTACAAATAATAAGTAAAGCACATTCCTTTTAAGAACGTTGACAAATCAACTGCGACAGTTATTATAGGACGGAGAAGAGTATGTTTTCGTGGTTAGAGCAATAATTTCAGTACCTTTATAAGTCTGTTACTTGCACGCGTTCTTTTAGTGATCCCTTTCTTTCATGTGCAGTTTCTTCAGTTGCATTTAGACCCTGCTAGCAGTAATACTCTCCCCGGAGGCGGTAATGGGTCAATAACACAGAAGTTGCGAGTTACTAACAGTCAACATGGCAAGGTATGCAAGATGCTTACCCTTAATCTTACATTTTCCCCATTGCGTTTCTTTTGAGAATCTTATTTTAGACTTGATTAATGTATTGAATTTTATATTTTTCTGTAGACATGAAAATAGTACTCCTCCATAGTGTTTTATGCTCACTTTTTTAATAAACCGAGCTCGTCTCAGCTTGTGCCGAAGCTCGGCGTAGTTCAAATCACGATGGATTAAGTTGAAATCAAACGAGGCTTATGGTTTGGAGTATAGATGTACGCAATCAGTGGCGAAGCCACGTTACGTAGAAGGGGGTCGAGTGATCCCCTTCAATTTTGGAACGTGTCAATTTTACCACCTTCAAGATTTAAATAATGTCTTTTTAGTGCTAAAAATGATGAATTTATACATATTGACCCCCTTGATTTTGAGTAAATTTTGCCCTAAATTATAATTTCGACCCTCTTGTATGAACCTCAACTATAATATATATCCACAAAACATTGTTGACCCCCTTCCCGATTTTTTCTGGCTTCGCCACAGTACACAAGCACAGCTCGGCTTGGTGTAAATATGATCACTTTATACTTCATTCGTCCCCTTTGAGTGTCCATTTTCATTTTTTCTTTATTTTTTGATATGTAGTCTCATTTTATAAGGAAGTTCCTACTATCACATTTGCCAAATATCATGTACCAACATGCAAAAGCCAACTTCAGACAACTTGAACACATTTTGGCTTTAATAATTCACTTGGCCGCCTGTTTAATCACTATGAAGTAACTTATCATGCTTCTCTTCTTCTCAGAAATCTCTGGTCATGCGCATACGAATAAGTTACAAGTTGAACAACAAAGATGTGTTGGAGGAAGGACAAATCAGTAACTTCCCCAAGAATTTGTGAAGACGAAGGCCCCTCAGAAAAGAGATGACGCCGCAAGCTCATTATACGCCCCCTCCCAATCAGACGTGCCTTCACACTGTCTGTAGCGCCTAGTGCATTTTTTTTTTTTTTGAGGACATAATGGAATGTAGCAAATCAGGGAGTTTTGCGATGCATGGAAAAATCAGAGTCTGTCATTTTTCTTTTTCTTCGTTGAAAGGTCATTTTTGTAAATTATGAAGGGAAAGAATTTTGTGTACGCAATCCGTGCGGATCAATTTATACCATTGAGGCGGCATTGACAGAAGGACCTCGTCTCGTGATAAGAAGTTTTGAGACGCTGTCAGAAGTTTTGATTATGGGCTTGATTGCTGAACAAATTGTCAAAATAGGGTTTCAGTTTAGTGAATGGATGTTGAGATGTTTGAAGGATTGTGGAACTAAAATGAAGAAAAATTGTGTACCTTGATTGTCAAGTATGGACCTCCCTATCATGAAATGATAATATTATAATACCAATAAGATTTTTGTTAGTCTTGTTATGGTGTTGGTATAACTTTTCTGATTGAGACATTAAGGGGATTTATCCTTTTGAATCACTGTATTAATGTAAGCAATTTTATTTGTTTATTTATTTTAGTATTGAGAAAATGGGTGGAAAATGTTAAAGAGTATTTTGCATGTTTTGGTTGCTATCAAAAGCAAGTTATCCGTACACATTTATTTGCCCTAAAAAAAAATTTCGACAAATTTACCTACTTATTTCATTAAGAAAGTCGGCTCACGGCCGATAAAGTGTTGATACATATTTCTAGCATAATTTGCATTTAAATGCGCAAAATTAACAACTTTCCTATATACTTTAATAATATTAAACATATTACATTGATTCGATAAAATGGTGATGTCTGAAATGATAGCTTCAAGATTGAAATCCCGGTTGGTTGGATGTTTGATGTAGTCTCGGGCTTGTTTCGAATCAGTAAGGACGATGATGTAAGTGTGGTTGTTGAAGACTGCCCATTCTAGACCTTTCCATATGGCAAGGATTTCGGTCTGCAAGGGGTGGTAGTCTTACATGATATGCTTCCGGTTGCTAGTCGTCCGTCTTTTGGGTCCCATAACTCCCATCCTAGGCCTGCCCATCTTGTGTTCTTCTTCCATGATCCATCAGCGATTAGAATTTGTGAAGTACCAACACTTGAGTTTTTTTAGATATTCCCCAAGAGTCTTTCCATTCAATGAATCAAGACTCGGGTTTGTTTCAGAAGGGTTTTGAAACTGTTGGGTTGAGGTTTTGGAGGTCTTGCTGTTTTTGATTTTTTGAAGGTTTGTGGAGGTTAAATTTAGAATGGTATCTATAGATGGGTTTGCAAAGTTAAAAACAATGTCATTCCTATTTTTCCAGATTTCCCAAAAAGCTAAGATAGTGAAACAGATGTCATCTTCAGCGGGTTGGATTAAGATCCAAGAATAAAACCAAGAGAGTAAGGAATGATTGGAAATATGGGTCGGAGAAGAAGGAATTTTTGTTTGTGATTGATTCCAAGTGATTTGAGCTAGAGGACAAGAGAGAAAAAGATGAATTTCATTTTCTTCAAAAGATCCGCACCGGTTGTAAACTGAAAGATTGGTACATTTCCTATGTGCTAGTACTTTTTGTGTGGGGAGGATATGGGATAACGCTCTCCAAGCAAAAATATTGATTTTCGGTTCTAAAGGGAGCTGTTGGTCCCAAAGGGGCAACAAGGGTATGAAAAATGTTAGGGGGGGTGAATAGTGTTTTAAAATTCTTTTCAAACCCTTTTGCAAATCAATGGCTTATGCGCACAGTTCTCAAATAAGCTAAGTATAGCGCGCAGAGAGAGTGTGAAATGCACAGCCGAAATTTAAGCAGCTACTGCGCAGAGATAAAAACGCACGCGCTAAGTTTTGGCTTAAAGTGTTGGTTAAAAAGGGATTCTAAGGCAATAAGCAATAACAAACACAGCAGCAATAATAGCAATCTGATAAGATCAAACAAAGCAGTAATTCAGAAATGATTAAGCAGGAAATAAATAGCGAGAATAAAGAACAAGCTATTTGGAGAGGTTCGATCGAAGAAAGATCCACGCCCTCTACCAAGATGGTTAGTCTTGGATTTTCTAATGAGATTTAAATTGAAATGAGGAGATTTTACAAGATTACAAATAATCAAAAACTCAAATCAAAATCTAATCTATGAAGAGCAAATCCTAGACTAAACCGGTGTATCTCAAGAAGTAAGATCTAAATGATCAAAGCTTCAAGAGGTGTGTGTGTGTCAGAAATTCTGGGCTCTATGAATCTATGAGATGAAGAGCACAAAGAATTCTGGTGATATAAGGCTTAGGATCTGGGCAGGAGTTTGAAGGTATAAAGGTTGAAGGATGTTCTTGAATCTAGGAATAGTAAGCAGCAATCTTCAGAACTTCAAGGATACTTAGTAAGCACAAACTCTAGCAACTTGGAAATGAAGATGAGCAGGCTATTTATAGCAGAGAGCTTAATACTAGCCGTTGGAGCTCTGAGCAAGGACAATGAGCTGGCACTATATGATTGGTGCACAGATATCCTTTATAGCCGTTGGGGCTCTGATCAAGGTTGATGACCTGGCACAATATGATTGGTTGGCAGGGATCTTTGAGCCGTTTGAGACTGAGCATGAAGACCAAATTCAAAAGCTTCTTCTAGAGGGTTTGACAGCTGTCTTCATTTGAAATATTTCGTTTGAGTGCATCTCCACCGTTAGATATGCTGAGTATGCTTGATTTGTCATTTCTGCACACCTCAGCACTTTAATAAGCGTGCATCTTCTAAGCGTTTTCCAAGTTAGGTGATATGAATGCATCGAAAACTGAGCAAGGTAGAATGCTGCGCAGGAGAGACCTGCGCAGTGGTGTCCTGCGCAGAGAAGTCCTGCGAAGAGACCACAGTCTTGCTTAGTTCTTCATTTCTTTTCGCTCCAAGTCTTATATTCTAAGCCTATAGTATAAAATGAACTAAGCTAAAAATTGAAGTTATAAAACTTCTTACATAGGGTCCTAAAGTCCATAAAATACTCTTAGGTGATGGTATCAATTAATTCTAACATAATTAGGAGGGTTAAGAGATAAGCATACCCAACATTCCAGAGAATTTTCCAAACTTTGGAAAAATTATTATTTGATCTGTTCTGGATGAGTTGCTCAGTGTCTTTGTGCTTTGATAAAGAAACAAAGTACCCGAGTTTGACAGAGTAGGTACTATTATTTGAGAGCTTCCATAAGAGTTTGTCTTCCCCATATCTGGGAATGTGAATTGATAGGATAGAGTCAACGATGTGAGGTGGGAATAAGGATTTAATCAAAGGGGTTCTCCATAATTTTGTCACAGGATGGATGAGATCAGAGACAACGAGGTTAGGAAGGCTATTCACAAGGTTATTAGAGGGGCGGTAGAAGGGGTTGATGGGAATCCAAGAGTCTGAGAAGGCCTGGATTTTGTTTCCATTTCTGACAGTCCAAATTAATTTGGAGGAGAGAAGATCTTTTCCCCACGAAATGCTTCTCCAGCACCAAGAGGCTTTGCTGGATATGCTCGAATCTATGAAATCTCTTCTAGGAAAGTATTTGGCTTTGAGGGTAGAGCTGATTAGGGAATTTGGATGGGTAAATATTCTCCAAGCAGTCTTAGCCAGGCATGCCTGATTGAAAGCTCCCATGTGTCTCAGTCCTAGACCTCCTAGATTTTTAGGGAGGCAGAGTTTGTTTCACGTCATCCAGTGTATCCCAGAAGATTTGTCAAGACCAAACCAAAGAAATCTGTTGACTATACGGTGTAGTTCTTTAATGAGATAAATGGGGATTTGAAGACGTACATAGAATATCCAGGAATGGTGGCAATGACATGTTTAATCAAAGTAGATCGTCTTGCTAGCGAAAGAAATTTTCCTTGCCACCCTTGCAGTTTAGAATGAACTTTGGATAAGATTTCTTGGAAGATATGTTTTTTCTTTCCATAGAACATTTGTTTAATGCCAAGGTATTTTCCATCTAAACCAGAGTTTTGGATAGAAAGTATATTCAGGGTTTGGGCCTTAAGTTTAGAGTTGGATGATGGTGAAAAGTAAAGGTCACTTTTCTGGAAGTTAATTTTCTCATCAGCTTGGGCACTAAACGAATCTAGAGTCCATTTTAGAAAAAAACAAGCATTGGTATTAAGTTCAAAAGATACAAGATAGTCATCCGCAAAAAGAAGGTGGTTGATGGGTAATGCTGAGCGACCAATCTTAATGCCTCTAATTATTTTTGTCTCATTAAAATGGTGAAGAGTGGCTGAGAGAGTCTCTGCACAGAGAATGAATAGATATGGGGAGAGGGGGTCACCTTGTCTAATACGTCTGGTAGGAATAAACTGGCTGGAGGAGGATCCATTCAGAAGGATGGAGTAAGAGACTGAGGAGATGCAAGAGTGGATGAGACTTATCCACTTAGAGGAGAAACCCATTTTTGCAAGCACTTTGAGAATGAAGTTCCAATCCAGTCTGTCATAGGCTTTACTAATATCTAATTTTGCAAAACAAAAGGGATTTCTAGGATTTTTGGCTTTCCTAACGTGCTCAGAGATTTCATGGCTGATAACAATATTGTCATAGATGGAGCGGCCAGGAATGAAAGCGTTTTGATTGTTAGAAACAAGGGATGGGATGATAGGCTTAAGTTTGTTTACTATAACTTTGGATAGGATTTTGTAGAGGGTGTTGCAGAGACTAATAGGTCGAAATTTATCGAGGGTAGAAGCATCTGAGGTTTTTGGTATGAGGGCCACCAGGGTTTCATTTATAGTGAGCAAAGGGTACCCAAAGTTTAAGATATTAAGGAGGGCAGAAGTTACCTCAAATATGATCGTATGTCAATTTCGTTGATAAAATTTTGCTGTGTACCCATCTGGACCTGGTGATTTGAGGTGCCCCAGTTGTTGGACAGCTTCGTCCACTTCTTCGGGTGTGAAAGGCTTATCAAGATCAGTTGACTGCTCGGTTGTGAGTCTTGATTTGATGTGGGATATGGTGTCTATCTCTAGTTGGGTCGGAGATTGACTGTTGTGTTGTTGTTGTTGCATTTGAGGAGGTTGTTGATGTGATTGAGGAGCTGGTTGTTGATGCGATCTCTGATTATTTGATTCTCTGTTTGTCTGACTAGGTGGAGCTAGTATATCCTTGAAATATTGTAGGAAAGTATTCTGAATTTCAACTTCACTTTATGTCCATGTTAAATCAGGTCTTTGTATTCTATGGATACATGTGGATTTGTGTTTGATCGAAGCTATTATGTGGAAATATCATGTGTTCCTATCTTCCCTAATTAAATTAGGTTATTTCTTTACTTTGTTATTTTCCTTTTTGAATAGATTATTGCTAATGTATACTCTCTCTCGTTTCGTTTTAAGGTTCTTATTTTCCTTTTTAATCTGTCCTAATTTAAAGTTCTTTCTTTACTTTATTACTTAAAATGGATAATGGGACCACTCACCATTCTCACAACAAAAACTCACTACCCACTTTCTCTCTCCTACTTTATTTTTCGTATTTACAATATTTATTTTTTCTTAATTATTGTTAAATTAGGAACTTTAAATTGGGACGGAGGGGTAACATTTTTGTTCAAAAGAGTCGTGAGTTAAAAAAGTCAGAAAATGTATCTTGGATTCTTGAACAGCTCATCAATCAATACTCTTTGAGTGCATGTTCAAAATCTACCAGCTCTAAATTTAATTGCTTATTAAAACTAAAAATAATTTATAATATTTTTAACCTTTTGTTTTGGATGTTTGCAGTGAAATAATGAGGAGGACTACATAGATTTAGGAGAAAGGATCCAAGAAAAGACCAATGTCACACTCACATGCTTGACTAAATAATACGGGACTACCTTGTGGCTTTGGTCATTCGATTACCTCACCCAACTGGCAAAACTATTATGTTGTCGTTTAGGATTACTCCAACCTTCTCGGTTTCCATCTCAAAATAAAATAGATGTCGTTTTGAGCACTTGCATGTGAAAAAGTCTCATATACCTCAAAAGTACCCAATTACTTAGATAATTAAATATTTGTGCAAGAGATAATTCACTACCATTAATAATTATTAAGGGTAGATTTGAAATATGTAAAACAACGAGTATTTTGAGACAAAAATCAACTCCCAAAACGACATCTATTTTGAGACGGAGAGGGTACTCACTTTGTCCCGCTTTTTTCGTGAAAGAATTTGAACAATAATTTTAAATTAAAAATTTATTACTCAAAATTCCTTCTAACTACTCCCTCCGTTTCATAATACATGACGTTTTAGAAGCAATTTTTTGTTCCAAAATACTTGACGTTTACTATTACCAAAAAAGAATTACTCTTGTTTACATATTATACCCTTATTCATTAATTGTGAACTATTTCTTGTATAAGCATTTAAATGCCTAGGTAATTGGATATTTTTAGGGGCACATATGTCTTTTTAATATGTATTAATTGCATTTCTTACTATGTGTGAAGGAGTCTAAAATGACCTGTATTATGAAACAGAGGGAGTAACATTAAAAAAAAATTGTGACATTTTTTTTTTAAAGTCTAGGACGAGCTTGGGATCAACAACTGGTACGTTTCCTCTAGGAGTTTCACCTTTAGAAGACACAAACTTACAACTGAAACCAGAGTTCTCCACACCTCGCCAAAAGGAGTCGAACTCATGGACTCCCCTAAGGAAGAACCTCTACACACTCACACATACCGCTTGACCAATAGGCCTTTGGTAAATTGCGACATTTAAGATAGAGGGAATACTTCAATACAAGATTATATTCATATATGTCCCCTTCCCCTTCTCCACATCAATTGAATTCCTAATCAATAGTTTTATGCTAATTTTAATTTTGCATCATCAGGTACACATAATCACCTATACCCATCAAAAGTGGATCACATCTTTTTTTGTCAAAAAATACATACCATTATGTTGAATAATCATATCCATTACTAGAAAAGGGTAAATAATCAAAGTGTGTCTAAATGTATAAAAATTTGAGACCAGATCTCCTGTACCCATCTGGTGTGCTATCCATGTGCCCAAAGTGATCCGGCCGTTAATATATTTGAATAATATTAATAAAATGTTAATCTTAAAAACTGTGAGCCGTTGGATCACTTTAGGCACATGGAGTTGCACACCGAATGGGCACAGAAGATCTGCTCTCTAAAAATTTACCCGCCAAATTTGTAGGGTCAGTGACACTGATGCAGAGGACAAAATATTCCCTTGAGATATGGAGGCATCATCAATTTCATCATTGGCTTGTGGCCTGTGGGAAACAAACTAATGTCCGTACACTCTTTGACCCCACCCTTTGGATCTTTACTCTTGTCCACCAAAATAAATTGTGAAAATTTCCTTATAACACTGTTTATATGTCACATATCTAATGTGACAGTTTTCTAATTTATTAATATATCGAAAAAAAAAATTCAACATAAATGAATCAGTTACTTTGAATTTGAGACTACTGCAACAAGCAGAACAAGAAGGCCTATCGCTCTATGAGGATAGAGGGTTGATTACTGTGATGTAACATAAAGTTGCTACTCTGTTACACGCCGAGATGAAATCACTTTTCCCTATTATTTCAGTACCAACAGTTTGAATTAATTTGCCTTGACGAAAACCTCATATATACATAAATTTGATATGATCAATAGCATGATGCCGGGATGCAAACAATGTTGGGATTAAAATCCTAAAACAATAAAGAGACAAGGGGAAGAAGGAGTCCGAGTCAAGGAGGTGAAAGAGTTGAAGCGGAGTTCGATTGGGAGAAGGAAATAATAGCAGACGGAGGAGTTGGCGACCGCCCAACTGTACTGGAAGGGTTTAGGGCTTAAATAGGGAATAGTGGGCGGCCGCACACCTTAAAGTGGGCGACCGCACACCTATTTCGGGCCCAGAACTGTTTCCTGATTTGTTTCCTATTTTGATGGTATCTCTTCCAAATAAACCTAGGACTTCCTTGTACATCTATATAAGCATAGTTCCGACCCAGAACACATTGTAGCACCATATTAAAGAATATTTAATAAAATATTAGCTTGGTGTTGGTCTCAGAAGGGCAACAAGGGTATGAAAAATGCTAGAGGGGGGGGGGGTGAATAGCGTTTTAAAAATTCTTTTCAAACCCTTTTGCAAAACAATGGCTAATGCGCATATGTCTTATTTTGGCTAAGTATAGCGCGCAACAAGAGTGTGAAATGCACAGCGGAAACTTAAAGCAATCACTTATCCGCAGGGAGAATGCGCAGAAGTGTAAATACGCACGCACTAAGTTTAGCTTAAAGATTGGCGCAAAATGGAACTAAGGCAATAAGCATACAAACACAATTCTATCGAAGCAAGACAATCTACAAAGATCAAACAAAACAATATATAAGTAAAGCTTAAATGTAGAATGAAAAGCACAATAAATAAACACGCTATTTGGAGAGGTTCGATCGGGAAAAAATCTACGTCCTCTACCAAGATGGTTAGTCTTGGATTTCTAATGAAGATCTTATTATATGAGAGAGTTTACAAGATACAAAGATGTAGAACAAAACTTTCTCAAAGATCTATAATCTATGAAAGAACAAAATCCTAGACAATAACCGGTGTATCTCTAGAAGTACGATCGATGAGATCGGAACTTCAAGAGGTGTGTGTGAATCAGAAATCTGGGCTCTTTGAATCTATGAGATGGAGAGCACAAGAAATTCTGGTTATACAAAGGTTGTTTAGGATCTGGGCTTGGATGAGTATGAAGGTATGAAGGTTGATCTTGGGAATTCTGGAAATGAGCAAGCAATCTTCAAATCTTCAAATCTTTCTCTTTGAAAGCAAAAGCACAAGCGGCTTGGAAAATGAGGAAGAGCTGGCTATTTATAGTGGAGCTCCAAGAACTAGCCGTTGGGGAGCTTCAGCAAGGATGATGTGCTGTCACAATGTGATTGGTGCGCAGCTGTCCTTTATAGCCGTTGGAGACAGCAAGTTGACAGCTTTCAGATATCTTCTAGAAGGGTGACAGCTGTCTTCAATTTGAATTTTCAAACTGAGGCGCGTCTCTCCATCAACGTGTATGCTGAGTGTGCACGTTGTCGATTGTCCACATCAGCACTTTGACTCATACCAAAAAGCGTAGCTTTACCTAATGCTTTCCAAGCTATACAAATGTGAGGTCAGGAAATGAAAGATTTGACTAAGGTATATCTGCGCTGCGCATGAAAATCATGCGCATAGGTATGCGCAGATGGTGCTGCGCATGAAGGTCATGCGCATCACACTTAGACATTTGCTCATGAGACCTCAAATCCAAAGCTTCAGACCTAAATATTAAGCCTAGTCTATAGAGAGGACTTAACTAAAATTGAAGTTACAAAACTTCTTACATAGGGTCCTAAAGTCCTTAAAATAAACGTAGGTGATGGTATCAATCAATTCTAACATATATAGGAGGGTTAAATAATAAGTGACACGCCCCCAGGTCCCGGGATCCCCTAATAGAACCTCGAACCTGGATGGGAGTGCCTAACGAGGAACAAGAAACTTAACAAGAAACTTAATGACATTTGTTTAACAAACTGACATGATATATATACTCTAGAGTAAGGAGCTATACTAGCTCACAACACGAGTTCTAGACAAGAAAATTAAAACCAAACTTAAATACATACAGCGGAAGATATGCCTAGCACATAAGCTGGCATCAAGAGTACTATACAAGATGTCTGGTGACAACAAGAACTGAACAAAACTGTCTACCCCAAAATAAGGAGTTACAAACCCATAGAACATCGTCATCGCCAAATGTAAAAGGACACAAGCCCCAAAATAATCACGACCTGCGAAGTAAGCTCCCAACTATGTCGAGCCTCACTGCGCACTATCCTTCCTTTCCTGGGGGGGGGAAACAATTAAACAAATAAAGGGTGAGATAAATCTCAGTAAGCTATTAGATGCAACTACATGACATGTTATCATGCAATTCAAGTAGATACTCAAGTAATCATATATCAAGTATCATCAAGTAACAAGTATATGAGAGGCTAAGCCACTCATCAAGTAGCACATAAGGCTAAACAAGCAAGTTATAAGGATATTGCTTCCTTCCTTATTCCTCCCAATAATACCATTATTGTCGTAGCTTGTATTACTTTGACAATCACGATCAATAACAGGAACTGATTATTCAGTATGTATCAGAAGACCCGGTAACCAGTGTCATTCCCAATATCAAGACTCATGAGTATTCACGAGGTGTTCATCAGGAGTTTAGCATTCACTTAAGTCAGGCTTATTGCTCCAACTAAGGAAGTTATGCCCTTACTATGGCCGGTAGTAAGGGGTCAGGTGGAAATACATAGGGACCCGATTGTCACTTAAACCCCAGCTCTCGCGACAAGCGTGAACCTATACATTTTCGAACAAGCAAGGAGAACCAACTGGACTCACACAAGAAGGTACAAGTAGATATTTACTTGAACTACGGGAGAAGAACTAATTCAAAAGTAGTGGACTAGCTCAACAAGGAACATGCTTCAAGTAATCAAGAAGTCACCTTGTATCAAGCAAATGTATGCAATGTTTGCACATACACAACAAGAACATGTCTCATACACGTTAGTGCTTGTTCATAGCACTTCCTAGTTCACTACCATACATATGTACTGGTGTCAAGCCATGTACAAGATTTTATTATCTTATATTCAAGTCTTAATCTATTTCTATGGATGTTCAAGCCATGTAAAAGATTTTAAATGTCTTATACTTCAAGTTATAATTCCAATCTTTGGACATTCAAGCATGTATAAGAGTTATACATTTACTCTTACCAAATCCCAATCCTATTCTTAGGATGTTCAAGTCTAAGACCTTGTTCTAATGCCCCTAAGGTGCACAATCATTGGATTCACAACAAGTATAACACATTAGTGCTTGTTCATAGCACTTTCAAGACATAAAGAAGAGTTACTACTCTTATACTTAAGTTCTCATTTTAATTCAATGAGTATACATGTTTAAGACCAAGTTCTGATGCCCCTAAAGTATCACAACCCTTGCTAGGACATCTTATACTAAGGTTATATACCTTAACTAGGGTTACTTCCAACTTATACAAACTTTAAACAACATTTTTGGTTTTTCAGATAACTGTGCGGTCGCCTAAAATGAACTGTGCTGTCGCACACAAGCAGGTCAATTTCTTTGAAAAACCTTTCAGAAAGATGTGCGGTCGCCCAAGTATTTTTGTGCGGTCGCACAATGTACCAAAATGCGAAATTTTTATTCCTTTCCCAGGTTAAGAAATTTTCCGTCCCAAAACGTAGGAGTAACTTTCCACTAACCATTTCACAACTCTAACAAAGGCATAACATATTCAATCTAATATTTCCAAGTCCATTTATCATTTTACACAGGGGAATTTTACTCCCTTTGTCCCAAATTTACAAGTATCACAAAAATCATTCCAAACACGAAATTAACATTCACAAGTATCGAGAATAACATTTATGCATGTTATTACAAGTAAGGGGGAGCTAATAACTTACCTAGTCAAAATTCAAGTTGACCCAAACTTATTTCTGTTCGGCCTGGAACGCTCTATTCAACGCCACGAATATTAATCCGGGATCAGAATCAAGAACGGAGGGATAATTAAACTCGAGGAGTCGAGAATAGGATAAACTTTTAACCCTAACTTTGAAACAGAGAGAGAGCAACGAGAAACTTTGAGAATCTCCTTTCTCAGAGAAGGCAATATGATGATATACTTAACAACTTTTCAAGAATTGCACTTAGGTCCCTCAAGTTTCACTTTTAACAAAAAGGCCCCTAAAGTCAAAATTTCACAAATGACCCAAAAGTCAAAACTAGACATTTAACCACCTTAACTATTTAAAGCAGTTAAAAATTTAACCCAAGTAAAATTAACACATAATATGCCAGTTCAAATATTTAACAATTAGGTCAAATATTTAACAAGAAATAGGATGGGTGTTACAATAAGCATACCCAACACTTGGCGATTGCCCCCGGACGTAGTTCATAAGTTGAACGAACCGGGATCAAATCTTGTGTTTCTTTGTGTGTGATTCTCTCATATTTGTGCTTGTGGGTATTGTGTTCTTTATCTAAATTGCAACGGGGTACCACTAAATTCCCAACAACTGGTATCAGAGCTTTGGTTAGGAGGATTCAAAGATTCATCCGTTGATTATTTTGAATCACGTTCTTGGGGACTTTGTGAAGCAATCATGATGAAGAACTCAATCGATAAATTCAACGGTGTGAATTTCACGTTTTGGGAGACGCTGGATCGTAAGGCGTTGGGAGCGGTGAGGAGCGCTCTAACCGACGATGTTGCAAGGAACGCGATGGAGGCCAAGGCAACGGTGGGGTTGCTACAGATGCTGTCAGACATGTGTGAGAAGCCGTCTAATATCAATAAGGTGCATTTGATAAATAGGTTTGCAAATACAAAGATGTCGGAGGGGCAGACAGCAGCAAGTCATATCGGCAGTTTCAAAGGTATGGTGGACCAATTGAAAAGTGTTGATATTACTTTCCTGGATGAAGTGCTAACATGCTTTCTTCTAAAATCGTTGCCGGATAGTTGGGAGGTTACTGTCACAACGATTAGTACGTCGAAAGCACCATTGGTGTACACGGAAGTTAGAGATCTCATCCTTCAAGAGGAGTTGAGAAGGAAAGAGAAAAGGGGAGAATCTTCCGCAGATAGGGCTGCACTCAAGGTGGAGAAAGCTAGGGGAAGGGGAGGACCGAAAAAGGGGGGGGAGGGAAATCGGTCAAGTGCTACAATTGTGGCGCGAAAGGTCATATTAGTTATGATTGTCCAGATAAGGATGGTGATGCACACATGGTGGATGATGAAGATGTATTAATCCTAGGAGATGAGCAATCAGGCGAAGATTGAGTGTTGGATTCTGGAGCTTCTTGTCATGCTAGTGGGGATGCAGCGTCAATGGAGCAATATACACCGGGAGATTTTGGGGTTGTTTATCTTGGTGATGATCAACCATTGAAGATCGAAGGTAAGGGGGATGTGATGATGAAGACACCTAATGGGCTGTTTTACAATTACACGATGTAATGCATGTTCCGGATTTGAGGAGGAGGGTGATTTCCGTAGGACAACTTGATAATGAAGGGTATGGTGTAACCTTCATTGGTGGGTCTTGGGAAGTCACAAAAGGATCTAAAAATGATCGCATATGGAGTTAAGGAGAATATGTTTTACTCTACCTACAATTTCGATGTTCGCTCGGGTGGGAGCAAAAGGCTAAAGGACCGGCCTATTGGTGTAGAAAGGAGAAACATCAAGAAACGGTGTGTTAGTGGGGAGAGTGACACAAAGTTGATCAATGCGGTGTGGAAGTCCAAGTGCCCTAACAGAGAGCTTGTTCAGACCAAGAGAAGACGATGCAAGAAACAAGGTATGTCCGAGTTTCAAGGGGAAGCATTGCGAGGAAGGTGGGTCTGGAGGGAGAAGGCGAAGTTAGACTTGCGGGGAGAAATCAAGGTAGAAGCTGATTTGGAGAGGCAAGAACTATCTAACACGGGGGGTTGAAATGTCGCTTGGTTTCAACTCGCCTTAGCACTTAAGCGGGGAGGCAAGGCAACGTCAAGTCAATATGGAGTAAAGATGTGTTCAAAGGAGATTCATTTCGTGGTGGGAGTGATGATCGGTCTTAGCTTATGGTTTTAGTCTCTAGATAGGAGATTGTTGGGATTAGAATCCTAAAACAATAAAGAGGCGAGAGGAAGAAGGAGTCCACGTCAAGGAGGTGGAAGAGTTGAAGCGGAGTTCGATTGGGAGAAGGAAATAATAGCAGACGGAGGAGTAGGCGACCGCCCAAGATGGAGTAGGAGACCGCCCAACTGTACTGGAAGGGTTTAGGGCTTAAATAGGGAATAGTGGGCGGCCGCACACCTTAAAGTGGGCGACCGCACACCTATTTCGGGCCTAGAACTGTTTCCTGATTTGTTTCATATTTTGATTGTATCTCTTCCAAATAAACCTAGGACTTCCTTATACACATATATAAGCATAGTTCCGACCCAGAACACATTGTAACACCATATTAAAGAATATTTAATAAAATATTGGCTTGGCGATTGCCCCCGGACGTAGTTCATAAGTTGAACGAACCGGGATCAAATCTTGTGTTTCTTTGTGTGTGATTCTCTCATATTTGTGCTTGTGGGTATTGTGTTCTTTATCTAAATTGCAACGTAGTGCCACTAAATTCCCAACAAACAACATTCCCTATTTTTTTTAGCAACAACATTCCCTATTTTAGTATTAACATTTTGAATTAATTTGCTTTGACGTAAATTCCATATATATTTATATGATATGATCAATTGATTGCAGCCAAAAGATCTAACTCAAGCAGCATCTAATATAGCAATGCCTCTGTCCCAGCGTATATGTTCACCTTTCCTTTTTAGTCTGTTCTAGAGTAGGGGTGGGAATTTGTATCTAATGGGTATACCCATTAAGATTTTGTCATGCTTTAAAGTGTTATACATTGTATCACGTACAATAATTTAAAGCATGATTTTTTAATGGATAACACCCATTGGGTAACTGTTAGTACCCGACCTGAAAATGAGTTTATTAGGACTTTCCCAAAAATACAAGGACTTTATAGGAATTAGAAACCTTGCAAAGACTTGTCCCGGATTCCCGAAATACCTCATTTATGACAAAATCTATCAAAATAGGTAATAAATGGTTTCCTTAAAACCATGCAGAAACCCTAGCTTGAAAATCACGTCAGCCTGCATCCTTGGCCACGCGGCCAACCTTGCTGCGCGTCGATCTTGGCCACGCGGCCACTCTTGTCACCGGCTTAAGTCATGGCTAGGCGGCCAACTTTGCTCCGGATGATCTCAGTCGTCAGATCTTCCCCTCAGTTTACTATATAAACCAATCTCAGTCTATTGGTTTAAGACCCGATTTTGAGAGCTCTAAGTCCGAATTTTGGAGTTCTTAAACACAATTTTCTCCCTAATTAAGCATTCAAACACTCAAGGAGATCAAGGTTTATTTCTTGCCAACATAGGTAAGTTTTCTAACTTTTTCTTCATGTTCTTGCATCATTTTTAATGTAGATCTTTTATATTCATGTTCTTACATGTTTATTCATAATTTCTTCATGTGCTTTGCATGTTCATTCATATGTTCATAATATGTTCTTCATACGTTCATCATGTTCATAGATTAAAACCTTATGTATGCTATATTTAGGGTTGCGATCTTCATAATTGCATGTTATTTCATAGCTGATGATAATCCAGGGTTCATCAACCCAAGAATGATCTAGGAACTATTTCTAAACCCTAAACTTTAGGTAATTACTCCCATGTTCAATAATCCTCCCATGATGAATGTGATGGATGTTCATCGAGATCTCATTGATGGCATAGTCATTATTCTAGGATGTGAACATCCTGCATGTTTCTTTCTCCTCCCTCTTCATTATGCATGATCCCGATTCTTCTGCCTATTCTAATTCTCTGCGAACTACGCTGACCTAAGCTTCTCACATTGAGAGGAACGTAGGCAATCTTCGGATCCGGTCTAAATCACTAACACACTACTAACACATTCATCATGATAGAAAGACCGATCAATTCGGGCAATAGGAGTGATAACGTTCAATATTCTTCTCTTGTTGTAATTTGACCCCCGAACCCACTAAAAATGCTTTTTTCAATGTTTTGGCTATAATTAAAATGGCGTGGCGACTCTCATAATTTTAATGTTTATGAATATCTCAATTTCAAACACACGTATTCACAGTAACCCAAACACCCATTTTGCCAACCCTATTCCAGAGTATATGTCCACGTCAAAAAATGACAAAAGATCTTTACTATTCCTCTCACTCATTCTCTTTCTTACTTTACTTTTACACTCACGACATCAATCAACTTACTATTTCCTACCCCACATTCTCTCTCCCACCTCATTTTTTATATTCACAACACTTACATCACGTTCATCGTTTCTTAATCTCTGTATAAAACGGAGTTAGTACCTTTTTTTTTATGTGATTCAATCTATACTCAGTACACTTTTTATATGATTCAATCTCTACTAAATACACTTCAGTTTGAAGTGCACTATAGAGCAATCCCACTTGTTTTAGTGGCCCCACCCGACAATGTCACTGGAAAAAAATACCACAGATAGTCAAGCTCTTTGTTAAATCATTGCATCACAAGAGTCCCTATTCCCACTTTTCACGGATCTCACCATCATTGCAACATCACACACACACATATCCCTAATGGGACCTCAATGTGACTCATGAAAAACATTAATCTAACATAAAAATAATAAAATACAACTTCTAGTTCTAGAAATATGTAACCTTGAGAAGAAAGTTCAAATCTTGAGACATTAATGACCCACATTAACCAACATTATCATTCATATCATATCATATCATGAAATACAAACCAAAATTTAGTCAAAATAACAAAAAGATTGCCACTCAAGATCAAGATTTTCCAATTTGAATGAAAAGGAAAAAGCACATGTTTCATGTTTGCCATCCTCCACAAAAAGTGTGACAATGAAAAGAAGCATAACTTCAAAGTATTCTACACCCCACTTAAAATTCAAGAAAAAAATAGAAAAAAAAAAAAGGGGGGGGGGGGGGGGAGCCCAAAGAGGCTTTACCTATTCAAAGGCTAAATTTAAAGAAAAAGAACAAAAGACAAGGTATTGTTGTATACTATATATTGCCTAATAACTGGAATTTTTTTTACTTATTCAAGTCGAAATAATTGGGACAAAGCCTGGTTTGAGTCGAGTTGAGTCGTAACGGTTGTGTTCTACTTACATCTCTTAGTGGCAAATTTACATTCAAAGATGAATTAACCAAATGACTACCTGATGAAGTTTGAAATTTACCTTTCTTGGACCAAAGCCAAATCTTGGAAACAGAAAAGCTCTCACCTTTGCTTCCAATAATCTTCTTCCCTTCACTATCCCCATCAATTGAAGAATTCCCATTTTGTCCCAACCTCACTTTTGCCCTCTTTTCTCTAATGCTAGGGCAAAATGCCACTTGCAACTCTGAATCATTAACCACATATTGACTACAAGACCCCATTGAAAAACACCTCCTTTCATTCAAATTCCCATTACTTGTCTCCCCAATTTCTCTTCCTTGATCATCATTTGAACTTGTTTTGAACTTTCCAAGCCTAACTGAGAACACCCTATGTGAATTTCCTACATTACCCTCAGAAACATCCTTTTGATTGCAAGAACCCCCAATATAAATATTGCCAGAATACCCATCTTCATCTTCCTCCATTCTTGAACCATAAAGATCAAAAATTGGGTTTTCAATGGAAAATCCAGGGGTAAAAAGGGTACCTCTACAAAGTGGGCATGTTGAATTTGACAAAAGCCAAGTATCTATACAATGAATATGGAAAGCATGACTACATGAAGGAAGTAGCCTCAGATTGTCCTGTTCTGTAAATTCACACAAGCAAACAGCACAATCAAATGGCTCCTTCAATCCCATAATCTCTTTGTACAAAAACACAGGGAGGGCATCAATGAAAGCTTGATCTAGGCCAGAATCATGTAAATTGAAGAGCTGTTGCAATTGTCTTTGGTATGTATCAGTGGGACCCATTTCTGGGGTGTTGTTGGATTGGGAATTTGCTCTTTTCTTGATGAAAAATCTAACAAGCAAATGAAGAAGGCCAGATATGAAGAACATGACAGCAAGTATGACTATAATGATTAGAACAGTTGGGCTGATTTTGTTACCAGATGATGATGATGATGGAGGGGATTGTAATGGAGGTGGAGAAGAAGAAGAAGAAGAAACAGAGGAGAGGGAAGAAGAAAAAAACAGGGGAGATTGATAAGGTTGAATCCAGCGCATTATAGCAAATGGGTATGCTACAAAATCATTACTTTACAACTATTTCAACTCAATTCAAATGTTATTTCAAGAAAAGATTTGATTTTTCTTGAAACCCAACTCACGAATTCATTTCAAGAAACCTATAATTATTAGAAACAGCAAATGTTTCTTAACAATAAAAGGATTTGGGGATTTAAGAACCAAAAAAAAAAAAAAACTACAAGTGAGTAGAGTGTGGAGAAGAGTATTGACTTTGTGAAAGTCAAAGTTTTAGGTTACCGACCTTATATTGAATTCATGGAAGTCTTTGTATGTAGTTGAAGAGTGCAGCAAGAAGCCCTAGAAAGAGGAGTTCTCTGAGAGGGTTTTTGGTTTGTGGATTTTGGATTGTGTTTAATTATAAAGGGAAGGGAAGGAAAGGTAGAAGTGACGAGGAGGGTTGGGACTTTGGTACATTTGTAGTAGCTTCTGAAAATGATACAAGGTCCAATTGATAAGTATTAGAGACTCAAGAAGGGAATCAAAATGGAGGAATGCATATCTTATTGACTAAACAACTGGGGGCTATTTATAGCTAATACAAGATAATGAAATAACTAACTCTACTCCTTTCGAGCCTACAGAGTAGTAACTCAAATAAAACAAATTTTATCCTTCCTGGAGAATAGGTCTTATTAGCTGGCTAATCCATAAACAAACTGAACAAGAAATATCCTAACATTCCCTCCCTTAAGCTGAAACATTATGTATGCATTTAGCTTACTTTTGATGCATCAATCAACCCAAGCATGCCTCGTAGTTTCTCAAACTGCTGCAGCTTTAGAGGCTTGGTCATAATGTCCGCAACTTGATCTTGAGAATTGCAGTACTTCAACTCCACAACACCATCATTCACCAAATCTCTCAAGAAATGAAACCTGACATGGATATGCTTACTCTTCCCATGAAAAACAAGATTTTTAGACAGTTGGATAGCAGAGCTACTGTCACATTGAATTACAGTACCTTTTTTCTCCATTTCTCCAATCTTCTCCAGAATTCTCCTAAGCCATATACACTGACAAGCACAAAGAGCAGCTGCTATATACTCAGCTTCAGTAGTTGACAAAGCTACTACAGGTTGCTTTTTAGAAGACCATGACACAGCTCCATATCCTAGCATGAATACATACCCAGAAGTGCTTCTCCGATCGACAAGGTCATCAGCATATCCACTGCCCGTAAATGCCAAGAGTTTCGAAACGCCTTCGCCCTTCTTGTAGAAAATGCCTAGTTCAGTAGTTCCCTTAACATATCTCAGAATCCTCTTTGCTACTGACCAGTGTAACATAGTTGGAGTTGAAGTGAATCTGCTAAGAAGACTAACACTATACATTAAGTCTGGGCGAGTAACAGTTAAATACATAAGACTCCCAACGACTTGTTTGAATAAAGTCTCATCAACCTTGATCCCGCCTTCATCTTTTGACAACTTTGTACCAGGAACAATTGGGTTTTTCACAGCATTGCTATTTGCCATTCCAAACCTTGCTAATACCTCACGAGCATACCTTCTCTGACAAATAAAAATGCCACTCGAATTCTGTAACACTTCTACCCCAAGAAAATGTCTCAATTTTCCCCAAATCGGACATATCAAACTCCATCATCATTGAACTTTTAAATTCATCACACATACTAATATCACTTCCTGTAAATATCAAGTCATCTACGTAAAGGCTTATAATTAAAATTTTACCTCCTTTTGTCTTAGTAAATAGAGTGTGCTCACTGGAACATCTATCAAAGCCTTCATGCACAAAGTACGCCTCAATCTTGCTATACCACGCCCGCGGTGCTTGCTTGAGGCCGTATAACGCTTTCTTCAGCTTGTATACTTTACCTTCCTCTCCCTTCTTGATGAATCCTTCTGGTTGTTGCACAAACACCTCTTCCTTGAGCTCGCCATGAAGAAAAGCACTCTTCACATCAAGATGAAAAACAACCCATCCATACTGTGCTGCGACTGCAAGTATCACTCGAATGGTGTCGAGTCTCGCCACAGGAGCAAATACTTCAGTGTAGTCCACTCCATAGCGTTGTGCATAACCCTTAGCTACCAACCTTTCCTTATGCTTCTCAATGTCCCCATTTTCGTTAAGTTTAGTCTTAAAAACCCACTTAACTCCTATTGACTTAGCACCCTTAGGCAAGTCCATCAGCTCCCACGTCTCATTCTTTTCTATAGCCTCAATCTCTATTTCCATAGCATCTCTCCACTTCTTTCTTCGGACTGCTTCCTCAAATAATAATGGATCATCTTCTGTTGCCATCATTGCGTTCAATCCTTCTTCTTCGGACAGCCCTTCACCCATTTCGTAATCCCTCATCCATGCTGGTTCTCTCCTTATTCTTTCACCCCTCCTTTCAGCTATATCTTCTTGAGCGTCCACTTTTTCTGAAAGTGAATCACTTGAATTGTTAGAAGTACCATTAATGTCCTCAGTTTCTCCCTCATTATACCCCTCTTCGCTGAGCTCTTCATCAGTCTTTTCGCTATCATCTTCATCTTCCCACTCGAGCACATCCAATCTGCATTCTTCTTCAGTCCTGCCCCAATCCCAGTTTTCTTCTTCATCAAATATGACATCTTTGCTAATGATAATCTTCTTAGTAGTAGGATCATATAATTTATAGGCCTTGGATTCATCACTAACACCCAAAAACACACACTTGTTACTCTTATCATCTAACTTACTTCTCTTAGGGTCTGGTATATGAGCATATGCTATGCAACCAAAGATTCGAAAGTATTCCACTGTTGGCTTCAAACCACTCCATGCTTCCTCTGGTGTTTTTCCGTCGACTGCCACGGTTAGACTCCTATTTTGAATATGTACACACCACTTCACTGCTTCAGGCCAGAACACTTTTGGAACCTTCTTCTCTGCTAACATTGATCGTACCATGTTCATAATTGTTCTGTTCTTTCTTTCGGCTACCCCGTTTTGTTGAGGAGTATATGCTGCTGTTAACTTCCTGGTTATGCCTTGAGCTTTACAAAAATCTCCAAATTCATTTGACATAAATTCACCTCCCCTGTCGGTTCTTAAGCAACTTATATTTTTGCTAATTTCTTTTTCAACACCTGCCTTAAAAATCTTAAAGGTAGCAAAAGCTTCTGACTTTTCATGTAAAAAATAAACCCAACTTTTACGTGAAAAATCATCAATGAAACTTATGATATACCTCTTATCACCATTCGAAGCAGGTTTGATTGGTCCGCATATATCTGAATGCAAAAGTTGAAGTTGCTTCGATGCTCTCCACAAGCTCTTTTTCGGCATAGATTCTCTGTGTTGTTTCCCAATCAAACAGGCTGCACATATCTTCTTTGGGTCTTTGAGGAGAGGCAGACCATCTACAATCTTTTTGTAAGCAAGTGTTCTCAAGCCTTTATAATTCAAGTGACCGAAACGACGGTGCCACAAGAATGACTCATTCTCTGAGAGTGCCTCAGCTTGAAAACACATCGAGCTTTTTTGTGCAATAGATGCTAACACATAAAACATTCTATTTCCGCTCATATGAGTGTGCATAATTAACCCTCTTCTCGGATGATAGACTTTACAAGTCCCTTGATGAATCAAGATAGCTAAACCCTTCTCCTGAAGTTGCCCTATGCTTAGTAAATTGCTCTTTAACTCAGGTACGTAATAGACGTCTGAAATTACCTGGGTTATACCATTCACTTGCAGTCGTATACTTCCTTTAGCAACTACAGCCATTTTGGAGTCATTTCCAAGCTTTACCGTTCGTCTAAAACCGTCTTCTAGCTCCAAGAACCAATCCCTATTTCCTGTCATATGATTTGAACACCCTGAGTCAAGAAACCAGACTTCCTCGCTTTTGGTTTGCTGTTGCTCGGTGCAAGACATCAACAGAAGCTCTTCTCCTTCTTCAAGTTCAGCGTAGTTAGCCTTCTTTTCCCATTCAGGACACTCATATTGATAATGTCCCAACTTATGGCATTTAAAGCATTCTATAGTGGCCCTGTCATTAGATTGTCTACCTCTCCCTCGTCCTCGACCGCCTCAGAACGAACCTCTGCCTCTGCCTCTTCCTCTCCCAGCCTTATCATCATAAGAAATTCTTAGAGCTTGTTCCTCCTCATAAGGGCACTGCATTCTTTGTTCGTGGACAAGTAAGCTTCCATGAAGCTCATCAATCGTCATGGTATCTAGATCATTTGACTCTTCAATTGAACAAACAATGTAATTGTATTTGGGTGTCAAAGATCTAAGAACCTTACTCACCAATGTGTTTGGCTCCATAACTTGACCATTCGCTTTCATCTTGGTCACGACTGCTAGAGTTCTTGCTAAGAAACTATCAATCTTCTCTCCTTCCTTCATGACCAACATTTCAAACTCCTTCCTTAATGCCTGCAGTTGCGATCTCTTCACCTTGGTAGAGCCCAGGTACTTCTGCTTCATCGAATCCCAGATTGCCTTTGACGTACTTTTGTCAAGAATTGTTTCCAAGATTTCTCGATCTATTGCTTGGAACAAATAATTCTTGACCTTCAAATCCTTGAGCTTGGCTTCTTCAACACTTTTCCTCTGTACCTCACTTGCTGATGTTGTCCCGATCGCTGGTGCTGGTATCCCATCATTTACCAGATTCCACATCTCCTTACTCCTTAAGAAGTTCTCCATTAACATCGACCAATGGTCGTAATGGCCAGCAAATTTCGGAATAGACGGCTGCACAAAATTCTCTGAGGTTGCCATGCTCCACTCACTCAGTGTTTGATCTCACACAGACTGTTTTTATATTCACTCGTACACTCCTATCAACCCTGTCTTAGCTCTGGATACCAAATGATAAGTATTAGAGACTCAAGAAGGGAATCAAAATGGAGGAATGCATATCTTATTGACTAAACAACTGTGGGCTATTTATAGCTAATACAAGATAATGAAATAACTAACTCTACTCCTTTCGAGCCTACAGAGTAGTAACTCAAATAAAACAAATTTTATCCTTCCTGGAGAATAGGTCTTATTAGCTGGCTAATCCATAAACAAACTGAACAAGAAATATCCTAACACCAATAGGGTCAAAAGGTGCTGCAAGGGTGTTTTTAGACAATTTACATAATAATTTCATAGGCTTTAACTCCAACGGTAGTCCTTACTCCATACCCATGAATATTGGACCCGGAACCGTTCCACCAAAAACCGCTGCACCTCTCTACCAAATAGCTCAGATCGATGCCACACATGCGAGCTCATCATCTGTGCGGCTAAGATAATTTTAGGTTTTTGTGGGTCCCACCGAGCTCGGCTACATTTCATCTGTTGGGTGGAGCTAAAATGAGGTGGCTCCAATCGGAACCATTGAGTGGAGCTAACTAGGGGTGCAGCGGTTCGAAATCCCATGAATATTATTCACATGGGTATCCAAAAATCATCTCCAATCACAGGTATCAAATTTTTGATATCAATTTAATTTTTTATAGTGAAAATTTTTACATTGTTTTAATTAATTATTTTTCTATAAAATGTTAGCTTTGAAAATGTGAATATTTAAAAAGTACATCTCACATGATGGTCCTTAGCAAAGTAGCAAATTTGCTACCTTTGCTAGGACTACACCAAAATTTGATACCTACACTTTTTACTATTGGAGATATTAGGACCTTCACATTTTGATACCCATGGTTGGAGTTGCCCTTAGGACAAGGTCCAACCGTCCAATGGTAGTCTTTGTTTTATGAGTATCAAAACAAATTTTTTGATACCCATGAACATTATTCATATGTGTATCAAAAAATGCATCTCCAATAATAGGTATCAAATTTTTAATATCAAATTAATTTTTAATATCAAAATAATTTTTAATACTAATAATATTATTAATTATTTTAACATGATAAAAAAATTTTAAAGTGTGATTATATTTATTTTATTAAAATAAAATTTTATAAATGCGTAATTATATTATTTTTTTTGACAAGAAATGCATAATTATATTAAAAACACAAAGTTACTAGGACTTTTATATGGGTATCAAATTTTGGTTTTGATACATATGGTTAGAGTTGCCCTTAAGAGCATCTCGAGACTCGAATAGTTACTAATCCCTCCGTCCCATACTAAGATTCTTAGTTTGACTTTACACAAAAATTAAGAAAAAATAAATATTGTGAGTTTGAAAAGGAAAGTACAAGAAAGTAAGAAAAAGAAAGTGGATAGAAAGTTTTTGTTGTGACATGATAAGTAGGTCTCATTATTCATTTTAGGTAATAAAGCAACTAAGAAACTTAGTCTGGGATAAACAAAAAAAAAAAGTAAGAAACTTAGTCTGGGACAAAGAGAGTACTAAATTATAAGTGTCAAAATTAAATTTTGATATCTATGATCACTATTCATAAGATATCAAAGGCCAAAATATGTTTAGCCCCCCAAAGTATCCACCCATTCCCACTTTGCACCCCAAACCCAATTTTGTCCCAAAGTGACCCTCTAATTTGCCATTTGTCCCAGTTTGACCTATGACCCCTAACGGCGTTAGAAAATTAACGAGAAATAGTCATGTCCATGTCACATAAGGGTTTTTTTTTTTATCATTTTCTTTTAAAGAGAAGGATAAAATTGTCAATTTGTTATTATGGTGGCAATTGCTCTCTCCACCCAACCCCACCGGTCAACCACCACCACCACCACCATTTCTCCCGAAACCCAGCAACCACAACCACCATCACCCAATTCCGGCTGCCACTACCCATTTCCGACAACCACAGCCTAATTCTGGCCGCCACCACCAATATTCCTTCCAAATCACCAATTTCACAAGATTAAAGAAGAAATTAGCAAATCAAAATCACAGTATATATTCTCCCAAATCAATCACAATTTAAAAATCCAAGTAATTTATACCCAAAATGAAACAAAAAACAACCCAGTTAATAACCACCACCATCACCACCACCATTTCTCCCAGAATCCGGCAACCACCATCACCCATTTCCGTCACAGTATACATAGCCTTCCTTCACTATCAAACTTCAAAAGAGGAACACAAATTTCTACGGTGAATTTTGTTGTTGGAAATCATTTAATTTCAAAGATCGGCACTAGCAATTAATCGATCAAGCACATGCACACGGATTATCAACGACGACAACTTGCTCATCGTCGCCGCTCCTGAACATCAAGTACCCCGCCGCGAGTCCAAGAACAACAGCGATAAACACGCCGGCGTTAAACGACATGAACGCCAGAGGGGAATCTCAGATCTGGGGATGGGAGATGGCGGAAATCAAAGATGAAGAGGAGCTGGGTTGGCAGTTGGAGTTAGGGAGGATGGAAGGGAGACGGTGGTTGTGGAGGAAGAAGAAAGAGGGATGAAATGTTGGGGTGAAAATGTGACATGAAGGGGGTGCCGGATCTGGATGAAGATATGGACTGGGTTTTCTTTTTTTTTTTTTAATTTTCTTTTTGTTTTGCATTTGCTTTCTTTTTCTTTTTCTTTCTTTTAATTGAAAGTTTATAAGAAAATGACCAAAATACCCTGTACATGGCATGCACATGACCATTTCTCGTTAATTTTCTAACGCCGTTAGGGGTCATAGGTCAAACTGGGACAAATGGCAAATTAGAGGGTCACTTTGGGACAAAATTGGGTTTGTGGTGCAAAGTGAGAATGGGTGGATACTTTGGGAGGCTAAACATATTTTGACCGATATCAAATTATCATCTCTAGTATTAAGGTATCAAAATTCAAAATTTAATGCATATCTAAAAAGTACTAGCATCTCAAATAATAAATAATAATTTTAAATAATAATAAAATAAAATTGTAAATAAATAACTTGTCTTGACACATTACATGTTTTGATACATATCTAAAAAGCATTATTATCATTTCCAATGTCAAATTATGTAGGTATCAAATTTAGTGTGGTACTAAAGAAGTTACCAATTTACGGACCCGGAACCGCTCCACCGAATTTAGCTCCACCCCTCCACTCAACGGCTCCGATCAAGGCCACATAGGCGAGCTCATCATCTGTGCGGCTGAGATGATTTTAATTTTTTGTGGGTTCTACCGAACTCGGACACATCTCATCCGTCGAAAAACAATGAGGTGACTCTAATCTCCACCATTTGGTGGACCGGGTGGAGCTAACCGCTCGGTGGAGCGGTTCGAAATCCACCAATTTACTACCTTTTTTAGTACTCACTACATTTTGTTCGAAATCCACCAATTTACTACCTTTTTTAGTACTCACTACATTTTGATACCTACCTATTTTGATAGCGATTTTTTTTTCCCATCTCTTGTAGGTATGAAGTCTGTTTAGTTCAGACAAAAGGAAAAATCATTCATTTTTTTTCCTTTCAATTTGTGTGCCCCTTAATATTTTTTTTTGATCTTCAAATGTAAAAATAAAACTTGTTTGCTTCTTAAAATTTTTATTTGATATACATCGCTTTTTAAATTAGAATTTCAGATACCCAACAAAAACACTAAATCAACAACAGTTCACATTATTTTTCTACTTAATTTAATGTCGTAAATTTATTTTCATTGAATTCAAACAAATAATAAAATATTCCCTCCGCCCCAAAATACTTGTAGTTGTAGGATTTTCACACAAATTAAGAAAAACAATCAATGCATGTCTAATGGACTAAATTACCCTTGAAATATTTCAAGTACCAAGATAATTAAATGCTTTTACAGACAACTACCATCATAATTAAGGATATATTTGACAAACAATGTCAAAGATGTCTAGATAATTGCAAAACTACAAACATTTTAGGACAAATTTCAACCCCTTAAACTACATGTATTTTGGACGGAGGGAGTAACTTTATAATTTAAAATGTTTAGACACTATCTTTCGTGAATTCTGCCAATTTCAATTGTAAATTCCAATTTAAGGATTTAGCATTTGCG
Organism: Campanula takesimana; assembly: GCA_026119855.1. NCBI lineage: Eukaryota > Viridiplantae > Streptophyta > Magnoliopsida > Asterales > Campanulaceae > Campanula > Campanula takesimana. The sequence goes on from JAOWBW010001467.1 coordinate 189,967, forward strand.
GGGAAAAAAAATAACCCACCTTACATAAAAGTCCCTTCTGATTAACGCCCGCATAGTAAATTTCAATGGCTAACGCGACGCCGCATAGTAAGTCGTAAAGTAAATAAAAACCCTGAACCTCCCGCAGTCAAAATTACTCCGTAAAGACGAATGTGCCGTCGTTCGTTTTCATATACCGCTCCCCTCCGCCGCCACTCCTGATCACCACCACCACCACCACCGTCAGTTATGGATCCAAATGTTTCCAAGGACGATGCATATCTCCAATCTGTAATTCCCAAACGCACTGCCGTCTTTGAAATCCGTCAAATCGCAACAACTCGTCAGACGCCAAGCCGTCGCCGGCGACCCCATCAAGTAAGACCTAACTAGGTTATTATTCAATTATATGTTATATGTACATTTATTATACTCCCCTCCGTTGACTTTTGCGTTTTGAAGCTCGATTTAGCCAATTTTTCGGATGGATAATTAGTCCTAGTGTGACATTTGTTGCCTATACTGAATGTAATTTGAATACTCTGGTCCAAAATAATTGTCGCTTTTGGAATCAGACGTAACTTTGATTAATAATTTAAATAAAAATAATTTAACTTTGACCAATAATTTAAATAAAAAATAATGATGCTAGTAAAAATCTAAAATTTGTCATTGTATTATAATTAATAAAACTGTTAATATCAATTTTTAGATTTTTATTAGGATCATTATTGGTCAAACTTTGGACAAGAGGGAGTATCATGTTCTATCGAAAATTGTGAGAAAATAAGTAAATATGCATCGAATTGTCGTTTGGAATAAGTGATTTTTTTTTTTTTAATAATTGCCGGACGGTTCAGTGAAGGAAGGGAAGAAGTGGGAAACAACGCCCTTTGATATAGCAAAGGGAATATCAAAGAGCTTGGGGTCGAATGCTTTGATTTCACAAGTGGATGGAGTGCTTTGGGACATTACTAGGCCTCTTGAAGGTGATTGTGAGCTAAGGTTGTTTAGATTTGATGATGATTAGGGCACAGAAGAGGCGGAACTAGATCTTTTCTCCAGCGGGTGCACAAATTTACAATTAATTATTTCAATTATAATTGTCTCTTATCACATGCTTACAATACAAATTTCAAATTATGTTACACAATTAAAATATAATTATTGGTAACCATGTTGTATATTTTGCTATTAACCATGACAACGAGAGTATAGTAAACAAACATGCTTAATTTTGTCTTCATTTTTTCTAAATCATGTTTAATTTATTATTAACGTATAAATTAAACTAATTAACTAATATTGGTAAAAGGTAGGAAATGGACTTAACAATTAACAATAGTCTCAAAGTGAAGGGTATAGGTTTATTCATAGGCCCAAATTGAAGGGGCCTAAAAGCATTTAAAAGTGAGTGCAATGGGCCCAAATTAAAAGAGTTGAAAGCATTTAAAAGTTGGGATTGCAATAGGGCGGGTTCGGGACGGATTTAGCATTTCCCAAACCGCCCCTACTCAAAAGTGTCACAACCCGAACCCGCCCCACCCCGTTTACTATGTAACATTTAAAAAAGACTACAATTTCATGATGCAACGGTAATATCTTTTTTAATATTTTCCCATAGTGCATAAAGAAACGTAAAATATTGATTAAAACTAAAAAGTATACATTGAATCATTATATATAAATGGGTATACATATTTACAAGGCATACTATATACAAGGCATAAGTAAATTACTAAACTACCCTCATATATATACTCCAAACCTTCATTTTTTTTTTCATTTTAAAAAGCCAATTTTTTGGTGGGCGATTATTGGGAGAATTTTCGCCAGATTTTTCGGCGGACATATCTCCCGCTCCGTTGATTATTTGGAAGATCCCAACGGTGAAAATGTGCGCAGTGGTGATGCGAACTGGCTCCAGAAGTTTGAAGACGATCCAACGGTTAACGAAGCGGGAATTGCACTTTTTCTGGTCCGATTTTGCATTGCAGTTTTTTGTAAGTTTTTCGTTTGAAGGCCTTTTGGCCGGATTTCTTGGTTGATTCTTTGTTTGTGGGCGGCGCCTAGATCATCCCTAGGTTCGATCATGGCAAAGAAGGGGATTGGAACTGTTTTGGTTGGGGTTGGAGGTAATAATGGCGAAGCTAGGGTTTTGAAGGGCGATTCTATTGTTCTGATGGTGTGTGGGCCTGAGATGGGGATGCGGTTGAGGTCGCCGGATTTGAGGACAGTTGACAGAAGAATGAATGGCGGCTTGGGGGTGGGGTAGGTAGAGGAGAGTGGCAGCTGGTGCATGGTTGGTGGCTGGCGGCGGCAGAGGAGGGTGGTGCCGGTGGTGTTGGATGGTTGATTTGTGAAAGGGGGTTGGGAATGGTGGCAGAGAAGGGAAGGGCATTTTTGGCATTATTGTGCCTTGTACACAATGGTGCCTTGTATTTAGAATTCACCTATATAAATAGGAGTAATATATAAATATTATTAATACTTCGAAAAATATTATACAAAAAAACTACTCTCTCCGTCCCAGAGTATATGTTCACCTTTCATTTTTAGTCTGTCCTAGAGTATATGTCCGATTTCTAAAATGACAAATAATATTTACTATTCTTCTCATTCATTCTCTCCTACTTACTTTTCCAATCAACTTACTATTCATTCCCACTCATTCTCTCACCTACTTTACTTTTATACTCACAACACTTACATCACTTTCACCAATTTTTAATCTCTGTGCAAATGAGAGGGTGGTCATATACTCTGAGACGGAGGGAGTTTGTATTAGGCGGGGCGGGTTCAATGTATCCCAAACCCGTCCCGTGCAAAAAAACACAATGCTGGGTTTCGAAACCAACACTCTAAGACCAAAATTCAATGCACTAACCACCTGAACTAGATAAGTGATCTGTTTTGAAGGTGCATTTATATTACATCATGTATAAATACAAAAAAAATCTTTTTGAATATGAAATTTTGCGTTATTAACAAAGACATCACAAATGAGAGTGCATGGGTGTCATCTGCAAATAATTCAAACTAAAAGATTATTTTAGAAAGTCAGCTGAGTTAGTTATGAAAAAATGGCGGGTAACTTTGTAATTGGTTAATACCTTTTGAGTTTGTTACAGTCAGTTAAGTGTCGTGTTTTGTGCGCTTGTATTCGTGTATAAATACATAAATGTACTGATTGAATTGATTCAGAAATACAATACTCAGAATAGCCATGTTTGCTTCTATCTTTTTCTCTCAAACTTGTTCTCACAACTTCAAAGATGGTATCAAGAGCCTATTATCCATTCTTCCGCATTGAAATTCCTTTCACAAATCTATCCTTGTTCATCTGAATTCATCCTTGTTTGTGTGTATTGAATCGATTATCAATGGCGACTAAAGATCGTGATAATACCAATACAAATACAAGTTCCAACACAAATTTTAACACTAATACTGCTCAAATTGATGAATACGAGTTGGCTGTGGTGAATCTACAGCTTAATCGTGTTCATCCTTTATATCTTCATCCTAACGACCATCACAGTATGACTCTTTATCACTGAAAGTCTGACTGATACGAATTATAATCAATGGAAGCGTGCAATGTTTGTCGCTTTGTCTTTGAAAATGAAAATTGGCCTCGTTAATGGCACTATTGAAATACTTGATGCATTGGGAGAGGTGTAACAATATGTTGATTAGTTGGTTGTTCAACACGATTTCACCGGAAATTAGGTCAAGTGTAGTTTATTTCTCATGGGACTTAATGAGACTTCTCTGCCATAAGAGGAAACATTTTGACAATGAAATCCCGCTTATGCACCACTGCCTTCTTTTTCCTCTCACAATTGCCTTAGAATGGAAACATAGATAATAAATTATTTTTTTAATTTGACTTATTTGTTTTATTCATTTTTGTGTCTTGCAAACATCTTTTTTCATATTTTTTCTACATTAGATTAGATTAGGATCTATCAAGAGTATATTTATTGTATCACAGTTCATTTTTCTTTTTTTGTCTTTGAGCTTGGTGGATGTATTATTTGGAATAGTTTGTTTGCTTTGAGTTTAATTGTACTCCCTCCATCCCAAAATGAATGTCCGCAATTTCGGACATTCATTTTGGGACGGAGGGAGTAGTATTTATGCTTTTTATTAATTAAACCGCAGCGTTTTATGAGCTATTTTTATTTCCGAATAAGTATACACGTAGCATGAAGCATTATGGTGTACTTTTGTGAATCAATTCAATTTGGTTGCAGGGGAATCTATTGTTTTCATGAGGACAGAGAATGGTGATCTTTGCATAGGAATTAGGCGCGCTGAGGTGGGGTGGGGGAGGGGGGCGCATTGGTAGGCCTGAATCCCTTACTGAATGGAGATTTGCTGTTACAAGAATGTGAATTCCATTCCTTGCACAAGGGAAAAAGTGAGGCCAGAATCGTGTTTGACTGACAATGTCCTAATTGTTTCTATGTAAGCGCCGTTCTCTTCAGTGACGATGTTGCAAGAAAGGGAGTCGCCTCCGTCCATTGGCCACAAAACCCACCTTATAATTTCAACTTTGCAAAGAGTAAGGTAAGTTTTCGCCACTAATTTCTTCCCACCTTCATTCGTAACTGAAATTCAATTTTTGTTTTGGTAAACTTAATAGTAAAATTGATTCAGTTTTTAGTATATAACTATGCTGTGCAGTACATTTTTAAAGCGGCCGATAGTATACCAGTGATAGGGAGCTATTTGGTTGACAGTTTTTGCTGTGTTTTATATTGTCTTAGGCTTTTATTTTGAAATTTTGTTCAAGTGTGAATATGCTCAACTTTCTGGCCTTTTTTTCTTTTTGAAACCTAATGTAGCCTGTGATTTCACTTGATGTATGTAGGGTGTAATAGTTCCTTTGATGTTCAGAGCAGATTATTTCCCATATATATGAGATGAATTTTTAACAATTAAGATTTTTTTTATTTTTTTTATTTTTTTTTTACGTTGTCCACGCCATAAGGAGGCGAGGAGAGGGATCGAACCCTAGCACTCACCGAGGGTGAGACTTGGCTTTACCACTAGGCCACTTTGGGGACGGTTTAACAATTAAGATGTAGTGATGTTCTTAATATTTTCAATTTTTCATATTTAAGTTGGTTTAAGTCAGTCAGTTAGTGTGCTTTTTGGGTTGGGGAACAACTCTTTCAGTTTCTACACAAAAGGAATTGGAGTGTATTTTCTGAGACTGTTGGAAAAATAGTACTCCCTCAGTTCCTATTTAAGGTTCTTACTTTCCTTTTTAGTCTGTTTTAATTTAAGGTTCTTACTTTACTTTATTACTTAAAATGAAAATTGGGACCCACTTGTCATTCTCACAACAAAAACTCCGTACCCACTTTCTCTCTCTTACTTTACTTTCCACACTCACACCATTTACTTTTTCTTAATCTCCGTGCAAAGTTAAAGTATGAACCTTAAAGTGGGACGGAGGGAGTATGTTCTTTAAGGGTAAGTTTGGCAAATTACTAAATTGGTTATGGGTTTGTGTTCTATTCCATGAGCATAATGAAATTAATTATGTATTTGTCCAAAATGAGTTTTGGATGAATGAGATATTAATGCTCAAAGTGAGTGGGTTGGAAATGGCAAAAAAAAAAAAAAAAAAAAAAAAAAGTTATCGCACATTGAAAGCAAATTGAAGTTTGGGTTGCAAGGGTAAGTGACTTCCAAAGTTTGGATGTGGGAAGGGAATGAAACCTTTTACTAGTATAAATATTGGGCAATATAATAGTGTTCAAGATTATATATTATAGATGCTCTCTCTTGGGGTGCAAATCAAGTTCCCAATTTGACTTGCGAGTGGCGTACTCGTGCATGTGAGCGTCCTGCGGACAAGAATTTGCCTTCTTAGACAACCCCACCTTTTGTTACATTTTTGATTTTGTGAATCAAAATTAGTGAGCAGTTTCAATATTTTTTTTGATTTCAAAAGTGTTACAACTGCAAGGATTAATAGGCAGTCTTAATTTTTGAGTTAAGTGACTGAAATTAATTGTGTTTAAATTCTCGGGTTAATGCCAGATTTTCGGTTTGTGATCATTGGCTTTGTGCAACTATAAAAGGGAGTGTTCAAACAAGACTCAAGCACACTCGGTGAGCGGACGAATAAGTTTTAAGGAGACAGTGACTAGCATTGGGCTCGTGCAACAACGATCAATATTTTTCTTTCTGTATTTCCAGTTTTTATTATTGTATTTCATTTTCTGTAATTTGTTCTTTCCGGTGTTAACCGCTAACAGAGACATCATTAGTTTGTTCTTACATCCAAGAGATGTTCTACTAACTATCCTCTTCCAAAGCCTTCCCTTTCTAATACAAAATTACCAAAAACACGAGATAGAATTTCAAATTACATTGAAATTGAAGAAGTCTTTTGTGAGACCGTCTCATACATGAGACGGGTGTCAATGATGAGAGAGAAAATGAGTTTGCGCCGCCCCGCACATATGGGGTAAACTATTTACTCTTTCAACAAAACCAGTTTCATATGTGAGACCGTTTCACACAAATTTCCAGTCTTCAAATAACTGATACTCGTCGATTCCTTTAAGAATTGACGAGAAATGCAATTAATTTCATGAAAATGAGAGAAGGCTACAAATATTTACGAAAGGGCAAATTGCAATTTGGTTCCTGACATTTACAAACTTTTGCAATTTGGTTCTCAAGAGTTTTTTTTCGCCGATTGGTTCCCAACATTTACATTTTTTTGCAATGTGGCTATAAAAGTAACTGGGCGTTAGTTTTCTAACGATTTTATGTCATGTGACTAGCACATGACGTTTTAAATGACGTTTTAAAATATTCGTAAAGCTACACATATCCGATTAATATGATTCTTTTTTTATATTGAAGCTAATATTTAAATCTACAACATAATTTGTTTTTGGAAATTTGTTGGGTACCTAAAATATTTTTACATTTAATCTTAATTTTAAATATTAAAAAAATAAAAACACGTGAAATATAATCTAAAAAAGGTATTAGCCCAAGTATGTTTCATATGAAGTAATTTCTATATGTATGTTTCCTAAAGTTTATTTTTCTCCACCCCTCTGCTACTTTCCCGCAACACCCATTCCACATACACTCTTCCCTCGATTCATCGTCCTCTTCTTCTTCCTTTTTTTTCTATGAAAGATTTTTACGAACTGATAATCTACATATAGAATTTACTTCATATGGAACATATTTGGGCTAATATCTTTTTTAGATTATATTTTACGTGTTTTCTATTTTTTTAATATTTAAAATTAAGATTAAATGTAAAAATAATCCAACTACCCAATAAATTTCCAAAAAAATATATATTGTAGATTTAAATATTAGCTTCAATTTAAAAGAATAATCATATAAATCGGATATGTGTAGCTTTAAGAATATCTTAAAACGTCATGTGCTAGTCACATGACATAAAATCTGTTAGAAAACTAACGCCCAGTTACTTTACTAGCCACATTGCAAAAAAATGTAAATGTTGGGAACCAATTGGCGAAAAAAAAAACTGTTGGGAACTAAATTGCAAAAGTTTGTAAATGTCAGGAACCAAATTGCAATTTACCCATTTACGAAATGTCCAAAAATTAAGCATTAGGTATTTTAATCCACAGGTGACACGTCAATTCCCGATAATACTCTTGTAACTTTAAGTTGAAACAAATTTATAAATGCTACTCTTTTCGATCCAAAATAACTGTAATTTTTAGCGTATTCATTAGTTAAAAAAAATGCAATTATTACTATGACTTATTGAATAAAGTACCAAGTTTGCTCATATTAATTGTTTCTCTTTCTTACAATACATCGTTCCAATGTAAGGGTAAAAGTCGCATTTTAATGCATTTAGTCAAAAAATAACAATTATTTTGGACAAAAAATTTGCTCAAAATCGACAGTTATTTTAGACTAAATGTACAATAACACGGGAAAATGAATATGAAACGTAGTACAAATATATTGAACATTAATTAAGCTCTAACTAAAATTATATAAAATTGAATAGAAAAAATTGCGAGGAAGGAAGAAAACGGTTTACATGGGGCTGAGTGATCATGGATGATAAATATTTGAAAGAGCTTGTAACACATCAACTTGCAACCTCAAATGGAGTATATAATCTGCAGTTTTAAGTAAAAGTCGGTCCGCTTTCAACCCGTCCGCGCCCGGTATTAGTTTCTGCAATTTCTTCACCTTGGTTCTAATTACCGATCCACCGCGGCTAGTTGTTCTTCTTCTTCTTCTCCTTCTCCTCATTTCCATTTTCGAAGTGTTTCTACAACCACTGCAGTCCATTTTTGTGTTCATATTCAACAAGGATGAATAAATTTTATTTAGAGAGAGAATGTGTGTGTGTGAAGAGAGAGAGTAGTTGAAATGTGAGATTATGGTATATGAGTTGAGAACATGAAATGAAGATGCATATATATAGGGAAGGATTTAGGGTTGAAGAAGAAGAAGGACAAACATGGTTTTGCACTTTCTAAAGGAGCATTTATCAACCTCCCTCATGGACATTGGCAACATATCATAGAAGCCCCTTGTTCTTTTGATAATTTCATTTTCTTTCCTTAGATTTTTTAACCGAAGGATTTATTGCACCCTATTAGTTTTGTCCAAGGTTCTAAAAAACGCTAGGCGGTCGCTAGACGCCGCAGCAGCGCCTAGCGCTTAGACGGAGTCTACACGAAACTTAGGCGGGGCCGAGAATTTTGAAATAGTTATAAGATCCTAGGCGGGACTTAGGCGTTTCATGAACGTCTAGCGCTTAGGCGGGCCTAGGCGGGCTAGACAGACGTCTTTTAGAACACTGGTTTGTCAATGCACTTTGTTCCACAACTACATCTACATCTACGTTGATTTGATTTATAAATTTTATTTGTGACATTACTAAAATAATGTTACTACTTTGGTATTATTGGATAAGTAATTCATATTCTCTATACAAACATCATTTACTGTCAATGAACTTCAACACTAAATTATATCAACAATACGACGATACATTGATTTTATCATTTATCCTCTCTTTGGCAGTACTGTTGACCAAATAGGTTTTAATATAACTTGTCAAACATACTTCCCGTGTCGAAGAAGTTAAGCTAGACAAGCATTCATCCTTTCTTGAACCCGCATCGTAATATTTCCTATACATATACAACCACAAACAAGGTGGGGGAAGAAGTAAAAGCCTATAGCTCGAGTGGCACTTGGTTATTTATATATTTTCATAAAAAATTCACGAATTCAATCTTCCTACATTGCATTGAAGTTCACTCAGAGTAATTGTTGGAGCAATTATCTCATATCGAGAATTAACTAGCCAATGTCTGACTATATAAAGATCTAGGGTCACTCATCTTATAGTCAATTGGTTTTGAGATGGAACCTCAGATTTATCATGGTATCAGAGCTGACTCTTTACACGTGCGAGCCCAAAAGTCAGCCCCACGATAATCTAGCCCCACGTCACCCAATTATAATATGAGGCTTAAAAGTAATAGACTCTCCAAGTCTCCCGCTCCTAGTAACTAGACAAATTGATTTTTAAATAGACTATTTGATAGATAAATGTTAATATGAGCATGATTTACACTGTGGGTGCTCTCTCTAACAACTTAAGTTTTTGGATGAATTGATTACTTAACATGGTTTCAGAGTTTTAGGATTGACAAGGTCAAAAGTTTGAATATTCCTGCTTGCGGTTATCCTAAAAATATTATAAATGGTACGTATTGACCCAATTACCCTTGTATACTAAATCCACATATGAACGAGAATATGAGCATGGTATTACATTGTGAATGCTCTTTCTAACAATTTAATCTTTTAGATGAGCTGGTTAGTTAATAATAAATGTGAACAACACGAAACAATGGGTAAAAACGGTAATGGATTATGGAATAATGGAAATCCATCCAAATATAAGTATTAAAAATAAGAAGGGGTGTAGTTGTCATTTGAATAAGCATAAGGGGGGAAAGATGGGGGCAAGTAGAAAGTGGGGAAACCGGGGCATGTGAGCCGAGCCGCATAGTGGGAGTTTGGGGGTAGAGCATTAAATTGGAGTCACGCACGACGCAAGGATGTGAAATTGTCGTTTAGTCAAGTGAAGACAGTTGAGAGAGAGAGGTATCAAAAAACGACCGTCGCACATGTCTGACAGCTCTACCATTTTCCCTCCCTACTCTACTCTCACGTAGGGGTGGCAAAATGGGTGTTTTGGGTTTACCCATTAAAGTTAAAAATCCATTGGATATCCGGATATTTTAACTTTAATGGATACTGTTAGAGTATGACTTTGAAAAAGAAGTCAAATTTGAGAAGAAAAAGGAAAGTAATTAAATCCTTTTAAGATTTGATTTAGGACTCCTTCTGTCTTCTGGTTTAGGTCTCTAGCCTATAAATACTAGCCATAAACTAGTATTTTTCTGTGCTTGATTCAATTGACATGGAGAGAGAGATCAGTGATTCTAGATCTAGGGATTTGCATAGCTAGGAACTTTGTGATCAAAGTTCATGCAAACATAGATTAGTGTGATTATCCTCATGTAATTGTTTCTCCGCCATAATAATATCTGTTTCCCTTTGCACGTGGAGGTAGCCAATAGAGATTGGTGAACCACGTATATTCTGTGTTGATTTGCGTTCATTATTATTTGCTATCTCTTGGGTCTGATTTACTAACAAGTGGTATCAGAGCCTGGTTGAAAAGGAGAATTAGCATCGACGGAAGAGATCCAAGATCGAAAAAAAATAAGGTAGCAGTTTCTGGTCCGTTTTTATCCAGCGCAGCGGTGAAGAAAAAGGCGTAGCGCATTCGTTCACCGTTGGATCTTGCTGATTTTTGGTGAGTAGCTTCGGGACTCATAGATCTTCGATCTGAACGGTGGAGATTGGATTTTGATGTCCGTAGCATCCGCAATTGTATCCGGACAGAAGCTGCTGGTGTTTTGTCTTCGATTGTATGCGTTTGGAGTTTCTTGTTGCGATTTCTCTTATTGGCACCAGAGCCGGGTTAGGTGAGAAAGATCAGGGCATTCCGCTGAGGTAGAAAGAGATGGATTCCGGGATGGACAAGAAAATCAACAAGTCTTACGGGAAGAACAGGTTTATTATCTGATAGAAGATTATGCATTGGGCGTGCAGATCGCAGGGCAGAAAAAGTGCAGATCGCGTGCAGAAAAAGGTGTTGTTGGCGTGCAGCCTTGGTGCGGGTCGCGTGCAGTTTTGGTGCAGATCGCGTGCAGTTTTTTTCGTGCAGTCCGCGTGCAGTGTCCGTGCAGAAATCTGTGCTAGAAATAGCAAATCTGGTAGATCCGAATCTGAAAGTTCATCTGGTGTTCGGTGGTGATCCAAGAACGCATCTAGAACGTTTCAGTGTCTAGTATCTACATCTGAAGACGGAGATTTGAAGCTAGGGTTCTGTGATCAGAAGTTAGCTGTCTGGTATAATCTGAAGAACTAACATCTGTTGTAGTCTATTCTAGTGATCTAGAAGTAGATACAAAATCTGTGTTGCCCGGGGCAATAATCTGGTTAGATTTCAGAGTTGTACATCTGACTCCGCGTCTGAAGAATTCTGAGTCGGCTGCAGCAATGGCGAGCAGTCACAATCTGAATGAGGATGGTGACTATGCCCTGGTGACCGAAGAAGAAGCATGCAAGGAAGTTGCATGGGTTCTAGATTCGGGAGTTTTTTATCGCATGTGTTCGCGCAAGGATCCGTTTACAACGTACAAGCAGAAGGATGGAGACCGTATTTATATGGCTAATGGATCTATCTGCGAGGTAGTTGGCATGGGCTCCGCAAGGGTGAGAACTTCTGGTGATAAATTTCTCACATTGAACAAGGTAAGACACGTTCCACAAGTAGCAAAGAATCTGGTATCACTTAGTCGGTAGGACAAGAAGGGATACAGTTGCAAAGGTGAAGGTGGAGTTCTGGATGTCTACAAAGGTTCGGATGTGATTCTGAAGGGCGGAAGAAAAGATTCCTTGTTTATCCTCCAAGGTTCTGAGATTGGTGAGGGTGTTGGCGAGCAGGTGGAGCATCGTTTTACTCTAGGCCGGAGTGAACTGGGCAAGCCACGTCTAGAAGATCAACACATACCAATTATGTCAGTCATGGTTGGCAAGATCTAATGTCGACTGGATGGGCCACGTCTGAATGACTGTTAATTGCCCATTGGGGTGATTCTGGGTGTCCGTAGGATACATTGCATGCAGAAAATCTGATTGTCCAGAGGACAAGGTTGTTTGCCTGGTGAGGCAAATTCTGAGTGTCTTGAAGATACATGGCGCGCGCGGAAAATCTGGTTGTCCGGAGGACAAATCTAGTGTCTTTGACGAAAGACAGACTGAGGCAAAGGTTGAAAAATCTGGTACGAGGGATGTGGCTCAAGGTGGAGTCTATGTCGGAAGCTCGTGCATCTGAATTATTAGGGGAGATTCAAAGTCAAGGTGGAGATTGTTAGAGTATGACTTTGAAAAAGAAGTCAAATTTGAGAAGAAAAAGGAAAGTAATTAAATCCTTTTAGGATTTGATTTAGGACTCCTTCTGTCTTCTGGTTTAGGTCTCTAGCCTATAAATACTAACCATAAACTAGTATTTTTCTGTGCTTGATTCAATTGACATGGAGAGAGAGATCAGTGATTCTAGATCTAGGGATTTGCATAGCTAGGAACTTTGTGATCAAAGTTCATGCAAACATAGATTAGTGTGATTATCCTCATGTAATTGTTTCTCCGCCATAATAATATCTGTTTCCCTTTGCACGTGGAGGTAGCCAATAGAGATTGGTGAACCACGTATATTCTGTGTTGATTTGCGTTCATTATTATTTGCTATCTCTTGGGTCTGATTTACTAACAGATACACCCAAAACACCCATTTTGCCACCCCTACTCTCACGTCACCCACCCGTTAAGGAGTTTTTTTTTTTTAGAAGTCTCAACTCTCAAGTGAGATGAGACGGAGCAAAATGAGAATAAGTCTCAATTGAGCTGGGACAGAAGGAGAATATAAGAAGAGAGAAGATGATACTCCCTCCGTTTTGAAAATATAGACTCATTTGATTTTTTGTGGTAAAACAAATGAACTTTGATCAAATATTAATGTCAATCTAATCATTTTGATGAAATTCTAAAAATCGTTGTTGATAAATCATAATACTACCTCCGTCCCAGAGTAAGAGTCATACCTCTCAAACACACGGAAATTAAGAAATAATGGAAGTGATTTAAGTGTTGTGAGTGTAAAAGTAAAGCAAGAGAGGGAATTGGTGGGAGCGGGGCCGAGAATTCAGAAATAACTATAATATTTTAGACGGGAACTAGGCGTTTAATAAACGCCTAACGCCTAGGCGGGTGACTTTTAGAACACTGATTGTGAGTATAAAAGTAAAGTATGAGAGAGAATGAGTGTGATGAATAGAAAAGATTCCTTGCCATTTTAAGAATGAAACTCTTACTCTGGGACGTACCAAAATAGAAAGTATGACTATTACTCTTAAGAAAAAGTAAATGTTGTGAGTATGAAAAGTAAAGTGGGGAGAGAAAGTGGGTGGGGAGTTTTTGTTGTGAGAATGACAAGTAGGTCTCACTTTCCATTTTAGGTAATAAAACAAAGTAAGAACCTTAAATTGGGACAGACCAAAAAGGAAAGTAAGAACCTTAAAGCGGGACAGAGGGAGTATGATTTATCAAAATAATTTTTTTGAATTTCGATGATTAGAATGACATTAATAGGACCAACCAAGATGTATGTCGTCCAAGTCATGGTCAAAGTTCACTAATATTAACCATCACAAATTAAATGAGATTATCTCTCTAAAATAAAATGGATGGAGTATTTTGCAAATGATGGAAATTCATCTATGATAATCAGATTGCGACAAGTTTTAGCTACTCTAGAGATGTTATAGGACTAGGTATTTATAGTATTTAAAAGTAAAATAGGTAAAAGAAAAAGAGTAAAAAATAGTATTAAGTAAAAAAAATTGTGGACGTGAAGCTGAATCCCATTGAATTAAAAAGTAAAATTTATATTTTGGGAGTGTTACATTAGGGGTGGCAAATGGGTATTTAGGCTACCCAAGGGGTGTTATCTATTAAAAAAAATCATGCTTTAAGCTATTGTACGTAATACAATGTACAATACTTTAAAGCATGACAAAATCTTAATGAGTATACCATTTGACACAAATTGTCACCCCTTACACAAATTTTGAGTTTATTGCCACTTTGACTTGCGTATTATTAAAAGATTGATGATTTGCCCTCGTACTAAAGAAACTCACACTATGACCTCCGTACTATGATTTTAATAAAAAAGTTCTCAAGGATAACGATGACCCTTTAGAAATCTAACGGGATTTTAGCATATGTTAAGAATTTAACAGATTTGCAATAAAAAAAAAATCAAATCTAACCCTGACTATGATATTATTGTCATAAAGGTCCAAACAAATATTTATATTTATTTTTTAAATAATTAAGCCCTTATTATTTATTCAAACGCCACCACTGTGACCACTATCACCGCCACCCACCACCGCCGCACCTCCAAAAATCATGATCTTGCCGGAAAACCACAATTCCAGAATCCCGTTTGTCTTTTATCTTCCTTTTTGCCCCGATTTGGAAACCTATAGCAGTCTCCGGTTATCCAGTTCTCTGGACAATGACTTTGCGATTTAGGGCACAGAAGTGAAGAAAATCAAGAAATTAAGGCTCGGAATTGAAGCAATAGGGCTCGAATCAGATCTGGGTTTGCCAATTAGAACACGGTAGGGGATGAAATAGATGCTGGAGGTGTTAGAATTGTCGGTGATGTTGCCGGAGTGGGGGGGGGGATAGCTGGATGTAGGGAGGAATGGCGAGGAGGGTATAGTGAGAGATGTGGTGGGCGACGGTCGCCGGAGTAGAGGGAGACGACCGCTGGAGGTGGGGGAGATGGTCGCCGGCGTAAGGCAGGGGAGAGCTGGTCGGAGATGGTATGGTGGAGAGAGAAAGAGTATAGAGAGAGAGAGAGAGAGACGAGGGAGGAGAGTGTATGTATTTTGTGTGGGTGTAATCTGGAAAGAAGAGGTGTGCATTATATAATTTAAAGTGATAAGAAATTATATGGATCAAAATTGTTTTGGGACAAAGTGAGTATACCAATTTATTAATATAAAAAATTCAAAATAAAAAAATCATAAATATATATAAATTTTGGATCATTACAACATTAATATCATTATTAGGGTCACATTTGAATTTTTTTTATTGCAAATCTATTAAATTCTTAGCATATGCTGACAGCCCGTTAGATTTCTAACCGGTTATCGTTATCCTTGGGCAATTTTTTATTAAAACCATAGTACGCAGGTCATAATGTGAGTTTCTTTAGTATAAAGGCAAATCATCAATATTTTAATAGTACGCAGGTTAAAGTGGCAATAAACTCCACAAATTTTTGCGCATCTTTATTCGCTTGAATGCGGCTAATAAAGAATTTTACTGTGTATAACTAAACATTGCGTAACCGCCTATCTGTGTCCTCGTAATCCTCGAATCTAAGAAATAAGAATCCAGATGGTTGCCCACTCACACGTGCTCACATCTTCCTCTTATTTCATTATTGATTCTTTTCTTCACCTTCCCCATTGTAATGTACCTCTCTACGTCCTAGTTTAACGTTCTTACTTTCCTTTTTAATATGTTTCAGTTTAAAATTTTTTATTGCTTTATTCTTTAAATGACAAAGAATGAATAGTGTTTTGAACATTATTATCCCCATAAAGTTTATATATTACAAAAAAACTCATCACTTACCTATTTACTTTTCACCCACTTACTTTATGAATGAACAATTATATCTTCCACCCACTACTATTGTTGACTCAAATTTGCCTTAATTCCTTAATAAGCATGCAAAGTCAAACTAAGACCTTAAACAGAGACAGAGGGAGTATTCTCTATTAGAATAAATATTTATTTCTTAAAAAAATATATTTCAAAATAAACGTTTTTCTAAAAAATAATTTTCTTTTTAAATGTTTTTTTACAAATTTGTTTCCTTGTGCTACATGCAAAACTAAATATTTAGAATGTGGATAAAATGAATATGTATACTCACTTTGTCCCAATAGAAGTGAGACTTATTTCCCTTTTAATCCGTCTCGCCACAAGTGATACTGCCCAAAATGAAAATATTTTAATATATTTATATTCAAACTATCCCACTATTTAACCTCATTCATTCTCTCTTTCATTTTCCACCACTCAATTTATTCAACCAATGTTAGATCAATGTGGCTTGCAACACAAATAATTTGGTACCTTTTCCATAAATAAAATCATAACTATGACATTAATATAAAGTATGGTCAAAATAGTCAATGTGTAGAATCACTGAAATGTTATTTATCTATCTTTGATGGGCAAGATGGTAAATCAACATTGCTTTGGAAATGAATAGGTATGGTCCCTATTTGAAGTGTCACCATGTTTACTATATAAAGGCCCCTCCATCAAGCCTTAAACATACTTGATTCTTACTTTTCTCTCTACATACTCTCTTCATAATTATCTAGAAGAAATTCTGAGAAACTTAAGAGACACTCTCATTTAGAAGATCATCTCCCTACATCTTCATCATCCTTAATCTCCCTTCAAGACACAATAATGGATTCAACAGGTATACATTTATTACATGCTTCCGCTTCATCTTTCCTCTTTCTCTTACTTAAATATGAGTGTGGCATTCAGGGATTAAAATTGTTCTATCAATTGGTATCAGAGCCCCGTTCATTATTTAGTTTGAGTTTGAGTTTGAGTTCTTGTATTAAGAAAAAGCATTAAACCGCTTTAACTATGATTCATTTTCCCTGTTGAATCTTAAGGTTTTTGATGTCGATTAGGGACTCTAATTCGTTAATAGAGTGCTGATGATCTTCATCTAAATTAAGTAAATGGTTTGAAAAGTTTTGTTCTTTAAAATGGTTCATGTGAGACTATCCCTTAAAAGCATGGTTTATGTTGTAATGAACATACCATGTGGATCTACTCACTTGATTCCACTAATTTAAGGCAAGATTATCCCTAAATAACATGGTTTTATGTTTTAAGGACATACCATGGGGATCTACTTGCAATTCATTGATTTTGGGAAAGTTTAAACAAAATTCAGAAGTGCATAATTCGCCTTGCTCGGCCGAGTCCTTTGTTCTGCTCGGCCGAGCATATGAAAAGGCACGAACTGCTCGGCCGAGTCCTTTGTTTTGCTCGGCCGAGCAGATGAACAGGCGCCAAAATTGACATAAACCGGTTGGATCTTTGGTCGAGTCCGGTTCGGTTCTCTTGATAATCCGGTCGGGTTTTTGGCTATGCCCGGTCGGACCAAGACTTGCACGGCCGAGCGTTGGGATTTGCTCGGCCGCGCATTGTATGTCAACAAGGGCAAAATGTTCTGATTAAAAGTGCTCGGCCGTGTCCTCTGTTCTGCTCGGCCGAGCAGATCAATTTTCAAACAATCTGATTTAAAGTGCTCGGCCGAGCACTTCCCTTGACTCGGCCGAGCAGTCACTGTTCACAGATTTTTTGGGAAAAATTCTTATTTTCTGTACAACTTTTGTTTCCCTTGGACAAAACATTAATTTTTCAAACCTTAAAGCCCTGATTAATTATATGCTTAAATAATTTTATTCATTGTTTAAATAATATTATCACCCAAGTGATTAACGTTATTTAAATGCAAAATTATTAAAGTGTTGAATGTTTGAGTTAATATGTGAATGACTTGAATTTTCCAAAGAAGATCTTGACATTTGACTAAACTTTAACATTCATGTGATGACAAATAAAATGAACATTAAGTTGTTTTATTAAATGCTTAAGACTACCCAAAGGAAGATTATGCATTTAATCAAATATTGTTCAAATTACTTGTCATCTAAGACAATTATTTATGAATCAACTCGCAATCCAAAGATTAGTTTTGATGTCATGTTAATTGTCTTATTGATGGATTTCATATGATATAATTAATCTTTGATTTATAATGTAGTTACTTATTATTGTTTTGTATTCATTCTTGTTCTCTAAAACCCCAACAGATTTACTTATTGCTTCATCCGTGATTACTGCTATGAGTACTTTACCGATGCTTAACGGGACTAATTTTAAAACTTGGAAAAATAAATTGATGATGATCTTAGGCTATATGGATATAGATTACGCATTAAGGGAACCGTTTCCTCTTCCTCTTTCTGATATAAGCACTCAAGAAGATTGCTTAAATAATGAGAAGTGGGAACGCTCCAACCGCGTGAGCCTAATGATCATGAATATAGTTGTCCCGGAGACCATTTTGGACGGTGTCTCCAAGGATGTTGATGCTAAAACATTCCTTGATATGATTGAGGGATGTTTGGCATCTAACTCTTCTCATGGGACAAAGAGAAAAGGGAAGGAAATTGCGGTTGCAAGTAAAAAGAAGCCTAAGAGATCATCCAATGATCATAAAGAAAATAAATGCTTCTTTTGCAAGGACCTTACACACATGAAGTTCGACTGCCCTAAGTATCACGCTTGGCGTGCTAAGAAAGGTATGTCATTTGGTCTTGTTTGTATTAAGGCTAAATTTGGTTTCAATTCCTACATATACATGGTGGTTGATTTTGGTGCAACAACTCACATAAGTATGTTTGTGTAGGATTGCCTGAGTTACCGAAGAACCAGTGAAGATGAGAGATTCATCTATATGGGAGCTGGGAATCCGGTTGAAGTGAAAAGCATCGGGAATTTTGGTTATTGTTAAAGTGCTTAGTGTTATTTGTATAAATAATACATTTGTTGTACCGTCATTTAGACGGAATTTGATATTTATCACACTATTGAACAAAAGAGGTTATTTTGTTCATCTTTTATAAATGTGATTTTTATTTTAAATTCCAAGGTTGTTGGTACTAGTACTTTGTCAAGTGTTCTTTATTTACTTGACATTTTTCAAACAATAAATGTGTCCCTTAAATAATGAAACCAAAACTAGAAATCAAAAGTTATCAAGTAAAGTTTATATTTTATTAAAGCATAGGCATTTGAGTCATATTTCCAAGAGGAAAATTGATAAGCTTATGTTAAAGGAAAATCTTAAACAAACTTGATAATTTGGAAAATACTTTTGCATTAAATGCCTTAAAGTAAATTTACAAACATTATAGTATTCTCGAGAGCATCAAGTGTCTCAATGAACTAATGCATTCGGATATTTGTAGGCCATAAATTATTCCTTCATGTAAAAGGTCAACAATAGTTATTATGTTTAAAATGACTAACTCTTAGTTTGAATACATTTATTTGCTTCATAAAATATTGAGTTTGGACGTTGTAAAAGTCTTATAAAGACAAAGTTGGAAATCAACTTTGAAGACTATTAAGAACATTAGGGTCATTCATGATGGTGTATACATCTTTGGAATGATTGTTAAAAGGAACAACGTCTAGGTCCTTTTTACTCGCTATTTTGAAAGAGTGTGGGATTATCTCTCTCTACATTGAGCCGGGTACGCCTAGCATGAATATTGTACTAGAGTCATATTGAAATCCTTAAGGATATGGTAATAAGTATGTTTTATACTTCTCTTACCTCACTCATTATGGGCGATACGTTAAAGACGCAACCTTTATTCTCATTAAAGCTCCCTCTAAGGCTACTAATATAAACCCTTAATGATTTAAGGACGCATTCCTTATTCGTCCTTAAATCATATTCATTTATGGGGTTGTCTAGCATAAGGATAGACTTTATAAGTCTACTAAGGGCAAGTTAGACGTAAGATTATTAGTAGTTATTCATGGGGTAAGCCGAGAGAACTAGGGGATATATAAATTTTACAACCCGAAAGTTAGAACGTTTTGAAAAACGAGAAATGCTAGGTTCTTTTAAGGATGTTGAATTTAGTGGGAGAATTTGGAGTAATATTTTGAATTTGAAAAGGAAGAGGAATTCATTTGTATGGAATCCATTTATATACCACTTCCCATAGTTCCAATTGGATATCAAGTTTTGAACTTGACATTCAAGAAGAACATACAATTCAAAATAAATATGATTTCCCTATAAATATTGAACAACATGGAAATGTTGATCATAAGAAGGAAATTCAACAACCTCAAAATAAGATAGAACCGGTGCCCTTTGGTAGATCCAATAGAGTAAGAAGAAAGTGCAAATCCGGATAATTATGAAGTGTATATTGCCGAGAATAAAGGACACTTAGGTTTAGTGGGAGATGAGTCTCTCATTTTCCATGAAACCATTAATAGTTCTAATTCTCATATAGAAAATTAATGTCATAAATGAAAGGTTAAAATCTATAAGGATAACAACGTTTGGGATCTTGTCCCATTACCTAAAGATGTGAAACCTATTGGGATTAAATTAATCTTTATGACCAAAATGATTCACAAGGTAATATGGAAAGATATAAAGCCCATCTAATTGTTAAAGATTTGACTCAAAAGAAAGACATTAATTATAAAGAAAGCACTTTTCCGGTATCTTCTAAAACCACTTTTAGATCATTATGGCACATATAGCATATTATGATCTTGAAGTTTATCAAATGGATATAAAGACAACTTTCCTTAATGGAGACATTGAGGAATATATGGTTGATTTGGATCAAACTAAGCAATTAGTTTGTGAATTTAAAGAAATCCATTTATGGACTCAAGCAAGTTTCTCATCAATGGTACTTAATCAAGTTATTTTTATTTGGTTTTGAAAAGAATCTTGATTAAGATTGTGTATACCATAAGTTCAGTGGGAGTAAATTTATAATTTTGGTCTTATATATGGATGATGATTTTGCTTGCTAGTAATGATATGAACCTTATTAAGGAAACTAAGAAATTTCTTATTTGAAATGAAAGATCTTGGTAAGGCATCTTTGTATTAAGAATCCAAATTCACCGTGATCACTCACGAGATGTTTTAGGATTATCACAAAAGTCCATATGGAAAGGTATTACAAAAGGTTTAGCATGCAAAAATGTAAACCACATGACACCCCTAATTTTAAAGGAGACATTCTTAGTCTCAAACAGTGTCCTAAAAGTAAAATTTGAATCCAAGTATATGGAAAATTCCCTCTTTACATCAGCAGTAGGAAGCTTAATGTATATGTATATCTTACATTAAATGTTGGGATGCTTGTGTTGGTAGTGGTGCCCTAGGCACGTTTAATAAACGTTGTAATTGTTATCATTTATTTCATATCAATAAAGAGATGTTTTGATTATTATTGTTGTTCATGTTTACTCATAATAATCCCCGTCCCTAGTACTTATTAAGCACTAGTATAAAGGCTAAATGATCATGAGATGATCATGTTAGATTTATGGGTACTTGTTTGGAACAAGGTACTGGACATGACCCGCTCTATGAGATTTATGTCATGGTCTATGTCGTACATATATCTCATATTAGTTATGTCATTTGAATCCTTAGACATGAAGTTATTATAGTCTTCCACTTGATGAACATTGTGTTTGACATATTCAAACGCTACCTTAACACGGTAGTTATAAAGGGTATGATTGGCATAATCGGATTCCCGTTGGGAAGAATAATAAGCTAAATGGATTTGTCCCTCCACGGAGAGATGTCAAGCTTGGGCCTCTCGTAGGAATGATGTTGATGAAATGTTCGGCCGGACTCAAATGAATTGATTGGATCAATGTCATTTGGATTATCAACATATTCGGAATCGAGAAAGTATTGAACAAAACAAGTTGACTGTTTGACCATGACTTGTGTTCAATGACATCGTGGACAAAGGGATTGTGACATATTCTAAAGGAATGCGAACTTGTATCTAGTTATACTATTTGGGTAGATATGACGGTTTGCTAGAACCTAATCATATCTTATGGGATCACGTTTGAGCTCATTGCCAACTTAGTATAATCCTAGAGGGTCACACACAATAGAACGAATCTTTAAAAGGGACTACATTGGAATTTTGGAAATTCTGGACTTTCTGAGAAGTGGGCGACCGCACATAATGGATTGGGCGGCCGCACACTTATTTCAGTTTTGTACCAGTTTTGTTTCAGAATGTTGTGCGACCGCACAGATGGTTTTGGGCGGCCGCACAGTGCTGTCGGGTGGCAGATTCCTAATTTGATTAGGAAACGAATTTTGGACGGATTTTGACACAAGTTTCCTATTTGGAATAGGTCATACTTGTGTATAAAAGACCAAATTCGGCCAGCACTCAAGGCCAATGATTTTTGTGAGTCTCAAAGAGTTTGAGAGAGGGTTTATTTTGTTCCAAGACATTCTTGGTTGAGGAACAAAATAATACACAAAATAAATTCCATATAGTTCTTTTGATTGTGAAAAAGTGTTTCACAATTTGGTCTAGCAACCAAGATCAAAGAAGCTCCTTTGATATTCGTTCGAAGTGTGGATACCGCTAGAGGGTGAAAATCATCATCTTCAAAGTTCGTGTTCAAGCTTTGTGATCGTGATCAAGTCTTCAAACCTCCACCAAAGACCAAGAGAATTTGATAGCCATCAAGGGTTAGTTTATTCCTTTATTCTTATGTTGTATTTGATTTAATCATATGAACGGATCCATGGCTTCGGGTTTCAAAATTTTAAATGCTAATTTCCGCTGCGCATGTTTGATCGAAACCCAACAGCTTGGTCAATACCAAAGCAATCCAGAAAGAACATTAAGTAGCAGCCAAAAGAATGATAGAAGTATTTACAAAACACTAAAGAACTACATGCCTATGTTTTGAAGTCGGATCATCTTGAGATCATTAGGTATTCCGACATTAGTTAATGGCTGCATATGTTTTAATGGACTGTAATTTGTCAAAACAAGTGTCGAAAGACCAATTAAGAAATGACTATCAGGTAGCAGTTCTGTACTCTAACAAGAGTTTATGGATTTAGACATTAATTATCTTGTTATAAATAAAAGAGTACAACATGAACGAAAGGGATACAACTTATAGAAACAAACTCTATTTAGAAGATCCATTTATCAAAGAGTTATCATCTTCAGTGTTTCATGAGCATGTTGCTCATATGGGTGTAACAACTTTTGATAACATTTAGTATAGTGGGAGTTTGTGTTGTTCTTTCATTAATTGTTCTATTATTTAAAGTTTTGATCTCATTTGGTTAAGTTGGACTAGTTGGAAGAATATGTATATATTCATTAAGATCCATGCTACACATCCATACTTTTGATCTATGTCATTTAGTTGAATTAGTATATGTAATTATAGTGGGTTTAGTTGCGAATCAGTTATAACGATTGCCCCTTTAGTTCTATACTT
The DNA here is from genome assembly GCA_026119855.1 of Campanula takesimana. NCBI lineage: Eukaryota > Viridiplantae > Streptophyta > Magnoliopsida > Asterales > Campanulaceae > Campanula > Campanula takesimana. Next base: position 213,328 of record JAOWBW010001467.1, read on the forward strand.
GTATGGCTAATGGACGAGATTGTTATAAGTGATAACAAAGTGCACATTTGGGTTATCATTTATGTTGTACTTATGATTTAAAGGAAGAAATTTGTTTTGCAACCCAAGTGGGAGATTGTTAGATCAATGTGGCTTGCAACACAAATAATTTGGTACCTTTTCCATAAATAAAATCATAACTATGACATTAATATAAAGTATGGTCAAAATAGTCAATGTGTAGAATCACTGAAATGCTATTTATCTATCTTTGATGGGCAAGATGGTAAATCAACATTGCTTTGGAAATGAATAGGTATGGTCCCTATTTGAAGTGTCACCATGTTTACTATATAAAGGCCCCTTCATCAAGCCTTAAACATACTTGATTCTTACTTTTCTCTCTACATACTCTCTTCATAATTATCTAGAAGAAATTCTGAGAAACTTAAGAGACACTCTCATTTAGAAGATCATCTCCCTACATCTTCATCATCCTTAATCTCCCTTCAAGACACAATAATGGATTCAACAGGTATACATTTATTACATGCTTACGCTTCATCTTTCCTCTTTCTCTTACTTAAATATGAGTGTGGCATTCAGGGATTAAAATTGTTCTATCAACCAACACTATAATTTACCACATTCATTCTCTCTCTTCATTTTTTACCACACATATACTTTCTCTCTCTTCATTTTTTACCACACATATACTTCATTTTCTTAATTATTGTGTCAATTCTCTAGTTCTACTTGTGCTGAGACGGATGGAGTATATCTTTGCTACTAAATTGTATAAAAAGCGAACATTTTCCCAATGACCCTTAAAATAAAATTTGAACATTCATTTATGGACAAATGGAGTATTATCTTTTCATTTAAAACATTGTTAATTTGAATGTTTAAAAATTGTTTGAATAAATAATACTCGATCTGGTCCAACATAACTGTCGCTTTTGGTCAATCGGATGTAACTTTGACCAATAATTTAAATAAAAAATAATGATGCTAATAAAAATCTAAAATTTGTCATTGTATTATAATTAATAATACTTTTAATAACAAATTTTAGATTTTGATTAAGATCATTATTTTTTGTTTAAATTTATTGGTCAAACCTAAATATGTTTGACCAAAAGTGACAGTTATTTTGGACTAGAGTGAGTAGTGTTCAATATTTCTTCACAATTTTTCTTATTTATTTAATTTTCTAAATAAATATTAGTGTTTGCAAATTTTACTTTTAAATATAACTATAGTTCCATACACACGTAAAACATAATTATATCCATCTAAACTATGAGTATAAAAAATGCATATAAAAATAGTCCTCTAAAGTTTTAGTTCTTATTCTCTTTGCATGACTAACTACTACCTGCATGGTAGGGATGGCCAACTCAGGTTCCGGTTCCGGTTCGCCATTTATGTGAACCTTAACCAGCTCTTGGTTACACCGGTTCCGGTTACCACAATCCGGTTCCGGTACGGTTCTGGTTCTGGTACGGTTCCGGTCAATAATGAATAAACAAGTTAAAAATCATTGAAAAACAAGGGATTTCCTGTACGGTTCCGATCCGGTTCGCCATTTATGTGAACCGTAACCGGTCCGGATGAATGGCGGTTCCGGTTACTCCGATTTCGGTTTATTCGCCGGTTCGCACCGGTTCCGTGCTTCTCCGGTCCGGTTTTCCGGTTCCGGGCCGGTTTGGTCATCCCTACTGCATGGGATGCCTAATTGATTGATGTCTCAGACATAATGATTTCCCCATTTTAAAAATAGCAATGCTAAAGGCGTAAAATAAATTTAATAAAATTTTGCTCACAACATGTGTTGCGATATTTTATTAGTTGCATCAATAGTGGACATGCCACATTCTAATTAAAAACAACAATAAAATCATTACACATAAATTTTATGAACAAGTTTTATGATTTTTTTGTGCGCCAAACATTACTCTTTAAAAATTGATTACCTAAAAAAGGAAATACTTTCAATATCAATCACAAGAATGTTACACTTTTTACCCCTTATTTTTGAGTGTCTTTCGTGGACACAGTTTTAATTTTACCTTAATTATACCGCTTATAATTTAAAAATACTAACAGATTAATTGTACCGCTTATTATGTGATGGAAAAAAAATGATAATTACCTTAATTATCCAACTTATAAAATAATAAGTACAAATTGGGACTTGCAACTTGCAAGTGGACAATGGTGAATTGGACGTGTCTAGTAGAGCGGTGCGTTTAAATGAATTGAAAAAAAGCAGTTTTTTGCTAATTAAGTGTATTAATGAAGAGTTTTCGAGTGGAGGTTTTTAAAAATCTTAACTATTTTTAATCGCTCTAAATAATAGCTTCCAAAAAGAAGCTCCATTTTTAAAAATGTGTACCAGACAAACTTTAACTTTATTTAGACATCCATTTTGCTATTCCAAATTATATTTTCAAGTTGTAAAATAATAATCCACTTTTGCCAAAATAAGTTGCAGCCTGAATATCCTCCATAACCTAATTTTTTTAACAACTCTAGTGGAGCAGCATGGCTACTTGCTAAAATGAGTAAAATCAATGGGGGTGCATTATCATACTGTTGGGACCCATAAGACAAGCTGTACAAAAATATGGGCAATAAACTATACTTATTATGAATCAATGTTCTAAAAGACGGGCGCATAGGCCGCCTAGGCGGCGCCTAGGCGCTAGTCGGGGTGGTCCGCCGCGACTTTTGTCAAATCGGGCAAATTAGGCGCTAGGCGGGCTAGGCGGACCTAGGCGGGCTAGGCGGCTAGGCGGGCTAGGCGGATTTAGGCGGGCCTAGGCGGATCTAGGCGGGCTAGGCGGCTAGGCAGATTAGGCGGTCTAGGCGGATTTAGGCGGGATTAGGTGGGCCTAGGCGGGTTTAGGCGGGCTTAGGCTGATTCAGTGAAAAAAAGATTTGTTAATATTTTATCAATATACTACTCCGATCTGGCCATAAATATAAGCAAAAAAAAACCTAGCTTTACACATTTTAAAAAGTTAGTAAAAAATTGTTCAAAAAAAAAAGTTAGTTAAAGTAGTCGATTATCTTAATTTTATAACATAAATATATTAATATTACTAAGAATTCCGCACATTAAAATTACTATGGTTTGAATAACTACATATATATTTATAAAAAAATATTAAAAATGCGCTAATTTTTCGGCCCCGCCTAGGCTCCGCCTCCGCCCCGCCTAGGCGCTCTAGGCGCTAGGCGTTGCTCCACCGCCTAACGGCCGCCTAGCGTCTTTTAGAACACTACTGTTATGAATAACAATGGTTTTGTTGAAGAAGGATTAATCATGTGCTACAAAAAAGTACTTTATGGATTACACCATTTATAGGAAGTTTTGCAAGAATGTTTTGATTCCAATCACATGCACATTTCTTCTTCTATAGTTGTGATATTCTAATGTAGCAGGAATGTTTGACAACGTCAAACATATTAATTATATTTGTATTTTAATTAGTATTTTAGAATTTAGTTTACATTAGTTTCTATTTTACTTAGTATTTTTGTCATTATTTTTAACAGGTCATTTAAAGAGGGTTTTAGAGTAGGATTAGGAGTGATTTTGCTATTTTTGAGTCATATTATGTTACCATATAGGTTAGAGTTATTCCTAGAAGGTTTAGGAGTCTTTTCAAAGTATCTTTTTAAGTGGGACGGAAATTTTCAAACCTTGGAGATGAACTCGGGGACGAGTTCTTTTGAAGAGGGGGTGTATGATGTAGCACGAATGTTTGACAACGTCAAACATATTAATTATATTTGTATTTTAATTAGTATTTTAGGATTTAGTTTACATTAGTTTCTATTTTACTTAGTATTTTCGTCATTATTTTTAATATGTCATTTAAAGAGGGTTTTAGAGTAAGATTAGGAGTCTTTTTCAAGTTTTATGGGCACTATAAAATAGGCCTAAAAGTTCCGAAAATAAGACTTTTATTCAAAAAAAAATTTGTTTGCTTTGAAATTATTTATCCCTCTATCACGTCCTTTGTTTTCTTTATTCAAGAATTTCGTTGGAATTCTTCTTGGGAATCCTTATTCCTTGCAGAATAATTGGTTTCGATAAATTATTGGTTACAATTCCGCTGCGTCTTCACATCATATTCCTGACTTTTAAAAGAGCAATGATAGGGGCACAAAATAAGGTCACAAAATCTTGCTCACAAAATGAGGTGACGATAATTTATTGGTTGCCTCGATAATGGACCCGCCACACTAATTAAAAACACCAATAAAATCATGACACATTGGATTTTGTGAGCAAAATTTTGTGAATTTTTTGTTCCCCTAGTATTATTCCTTTTAAAATATTTAGTGCATTAAGTCTCACATTCTATTTTATTTCAAAATAGCTACTACACTTCTTACTAGTACAATTTTTATCATATAAATCTCAAAATACATGTCGTATTTTTAAAAACTGGATAAAAAGTTTGGCGATATTCTTTAACTACCTATTTTAATTAGTAGACACAAACAATGCGATATTAATTGTTATAAGAAGTGCTGCGGGCGCATATGAATATCTAGCTTAACTTATTCGGTTTGAAATTTATTTCAAAACGGACAGAGTATTTATTAAAGGGAAATGAAATGTACAAGTGGCTTATGTTAGGTGATAATGTGATATCCATGAGAGGGGGTCCCTTTTAACTTGCAAAGTTCCAGGAGGTCATCTTTGTTCATGCCCATGTGAAATCTTGATGATGAGTTTGACAGTTATACAGATTGCTATAATCATCTTTATACGTACACTTATTTATATACTCCCTCCTTCCCTCCAGTCCTATAACAAACTTCTTATAGAAGGTTATGAACGAGAATTAAAGAAAAGTATGTGGTGTGAGTGGGATTTGGGGAAATCTACCAAAATATGCAACGTATTTTCGTTTTGGTTACAATTTATGTAACGTACCACAAGTTTACCACGTAATCCAACGTACTTTGTAATTTTGTTCCAAACAATGCAATGTACTTTGTAGTATGTTACATTATTTGAAACGAAAAAAGCAAAGTACGTTTCATTGTTTGGTACAAAATTACAAAGTACGTTGGATTATGTAGTAAAACTATGGTACGTTGCATAAATCGTAAACAAAAGCTTGGTACGTTGCATATTTTTGTAGTTTTTCCATTTGGGAAGGAGAGAAAAAGTGGGGTAGAGAATAGTAAGTTGATAGTTTTTGTGAGTGGAAGGAGAGAGAAAATGGATATAATATTTTCTTTTTTTGAAAAGTGAGAGTTTTCTGTTAGAGACATTATTCCACATCGGGAATTTACAGTTCATGTATCGACTATACAAAGATTCAGAGTCACTCTTCCTATTGCTAATTGGTTTTGAGATGACAAAATGGAAAATTTGTTTATGGGATGGAGGGAGTATACATTTACATACAGGAAGAAAGTTACGCCAATTTGACAGTTATACAGATTGCTTCAATCATCTTTGTACATACATACTATATAGTAGTACATAGTATTACTCCCTTTGTCCCATAAAGCTAGTCTCATTTTGACTTTTTATTTTTATAGTTAATAAAAATAAACTTTGACCATAAAAAATCAAAATAAGACTATCTTTCAGGGAGTATTATTATTACATACACTTATTTATACATACAGCTACAGCAAAAATGTGACTCCAAATGTGTAGTATGTATATTCGGTGTAGACATGTTGCCGACCTGTAGATGTGATATACTACACTCTAGGCACTGCAATAATTTTTTTTTCTATCAAACAAAGAAAAAAAAATAGATCTTGCAGACAACATTTTTAATAAAAGTGCTTTATTTATTTTGTATATTACATGTATAATGACATGCATGTTATAAAGTTTGAGGTTTCATCCTAAAACTAATTGACAATGTGAGGAGTAGCTCAAGATCTTTATATAGTCAATGCATGACTAAATAATATCCGATGTGGGACAATGTCTCTAACACGCCCCTCACATGTAGCCGGGGCTAGCCAAACGAGTCAGCTCTGATACCATGATAAAGTCTGAGGTTACATTCCAAAACCAATTGGCAATGGAAAGAGAGGAGTAACACAAGATCTTTATATAGTCAATGCATGGCTAGTTAATTCCCGATGTGGAATAATGTCTCTAATACCTGTACTATAACCGGGTTAAGACCAAAGTACTTTTTAATTTAGAAAATGATAATTTATTTTTGAATTGAATAAAATGACAAGTAAAAAGTTTATTTTAAGAAGGAGAATATATATAATGAATATATTGGTAGTTGGTACACGTGGGGTTCATTGATATCATTAGATGGCCTAGTGAATTAGTTGGTTAATACTCTCTCCGTCTCAAAATAGATGTCGTTTTGGAGTTTTTCACACATATTAAAAAATGTCACTAATGAATGTGAAGAAGTCTCAAATACCCCTAAAGTAATTCAACTATCTAGGTAATTAAATGGTTAGGTAAGAGATACTCCACTATCATATAATAGGTATAGAGCAATAAAAAGGCTTTGAAAATAGTGAAACGACAAGTATTTTGAGACAAAATTTAACTCCCAAAGCGACATCTATTTTGAGACGGAGGGAGTACAATTGTGTTTCAAGGAGGAGGATGGGGTTTGAAGATGATCATGAGCAATACTAGGGGCACAAAATAAGCTCACAAAATCTTGCTCACAAGATGAGGTGGCGATAATTTATTGGTTGCATCGATAATGGACCCGCCACACTCTACTTAAAAACACCAATAAAATCATTAAACATATGATTTTGTAAGCAAGATTTTGTGACTTTTTTTTGCCCCTAGTATTATTCGATGATCATTGTTAGGACTCATGACCGACGTACATATGATATCTTGTACCATAGCTTAGCTTGGTACAAACATAAATTCTAAATTTTTGCCACTCCGTAGTTCAGGCTCAGGCTCAGGGACGTAGCCAGGAATCGAAGTGAGGTGGTCAAGTTACTAATTGAACTAGCTCTACAATTTCATTTTCTGAAAAATACTTTATAATACTTCTTTCGTCCCATTATAAATGTCATAATTTCCTTTTTAAGCCGTTCCAAAATAAATATCGCATTTCGAAAAAAAAAGAAAAAGGAAAAGTGTCTTAGTGCAATTTTACCATTGTACAAACAACGTGCAAACAAGTAAAGCATGTTCCTTAAAAACATTGACAATCAGAAGTGAAATTCATTGTGGGACGGTGGGAGTATAAATTTTACATTTCGTTTGTTTAAAAGATTATTTTCAACATTGATTGACAGTTTAGATGTGAAATTCCTTAATAGATCATTTTCAAAATTTTGAGGGTTTCATATGTGATTCTACAAAAAATGAGGGGGGTCAATGTTCAATGTATTCAACATTTTCTATTAGTACAAGGGCTTGGGAGGCAATTTCTGAAATTTCAGGGGGGGTCAACCCCCTTGCCCTAATGCAGCTATGTTCCTGCCCTAGCTAGTTGCGACAACATACCGAAAACGGAAAAACCGAAAACGGAAAAAGAAGTTTTAGGTGAGACGGTCTCACACGTGAGACGGATCTCGATGAGAGAGAAAATGAGCTTTCCCCCGCCCTTGTTTTGAGGAGGATATGAGTAGACATTTACATTTTAGATAGAGCAATGTCAATGAGGAGATGCATGAACACAATATGTAAGATACTTTACCTAAACATGCTTGCCTATTTAAGGAGGTCATTTGTGTCTTCTTAAAATAGCTTTTAATGGCCCATATAGCTTGGAATTTCTATGTAAGGTCATTTTTGAAGGAGAACTACTCACAAAGCAACATGAACATGTTGTCGCACATGTACGCGCATACATGAATCTATATGGACACGCTTATAGTCGGCCAATATGCAATGACTAGTACTAAACGCGGTTTTCTTTTGGACCATAAGGCCCATATGACTTTGGCTCTCGATGTAACGTCGTGGTCGTAGGAAGGTTTATTTACCGGTGACCGAAACATGTTGTCGAAAGGTGATCATGTATGCAGAGAATTTGATCATAGAAACATTGATAAAGGAGAAATGAGATTGAGTTTATAGAAGTTGGTTTTAGCTTTGTTTTGTTGGGGCTTTGTTTGATGATGATAAAAATGGGCCCAAAAAAAGATGAAAGGTCCATTAAGCCACTATAATCACTGTGCCCTAGAGCCCATATTGTGCATGTGGGTTGACAACTCACTGATCTTGACTGTTCATCATCGCTTGTTTTTACAATTCTTTGTAGAAATTTGCACAACTTAATTTACTCTCTCCGTCCCAAAATGATCTTCTCATTTGTTATTTTTTATTATCCCAAAATATTCTCCACATTTCTACATTTTAGGCTTAAACAAAACATGGCTAGTGAAGCAAGTGTTCATATCCTTAAAAAGTTTGAATAGTCTCCCTCCCGTTCTATTTAAAATTGTAAAAAATTATAATCACTAAAATTAAAAAAAAAACATATATAAAATATTTAAATATTGTGAGTATGTATATTGGGGTAAGAATTATTAGTGTAGTAGGAAATAGTAAGTGGGTTAGTTGACGTGAGTATATATGACAGTTTTATTAATTAAAAGACATCATAAAGTTTCATTTTGAGATTTTGCAATTTTAAGGACATCAAAAATGAAAAAATTGCAACTTCAAATGAGACAGAGGGAGTACTCCCTCATCCTATAATAATAATAATGTGCACAAACTACTCTATTGAGCATTCAATTGATAAGTCTCACTTTTTTAAAATAGAAAATTTATAATACTTCTTATTTAATTATTTAATGAATCTACTTATCACTCACAACAATGTCTACTATTATTTCCAATTCAATTTTCTTTCTTCATCTCACTTTCCATATTCACAACACATAATTTACTACTCCATCTGTTCTGGGTTTTCTTAGTTTGACTTTGCACACTTATTAAGGAATTAAGTCAAACTTGGGTCAACAATAGGAAATGATTTTTTTTTAATATATGAAATTTATTATGAGGACAAGATTGTCCAAAACACTGTTATACTTTGCCATTTAAGGAGTAAAGCAACTAATAACCTTAAACTGAGACGTACCAAAAAAAGGAAAACAAAAACTTTAAATTGAGAAAGAAAGAGTACTATTTAAAAAAAAATAAGTCTCTCTCTTTAATTTTAGTGCATAATATTATTATGGTACGGAGGAAGTATATACTCCTTTCATTTCATTTTACATTGTAAAAAACTAGTACTACGAAAACAATGACACTATAAAAGTGGTGATAGTATGAAAAAGGGATTTAAATAGATTAATTTTGAAATTCTAGTATTTAGGTATCCAAACTTTGAATTTCAAGCACAATTAAAAAGTACACATCTTAATGTACATCCTAAGGTTCAATGAAAAATGGCAGTTCTTCATTTTTGTGCTTTAGATATCAACTTGTAAAACTCACCCAACATCTATTATAGACATAAGAACCCCACTAAGACATTCAATATATTCTTGCACTAAACCAAAACAGTAGACCGCTAATCAATCCTACTTGAGCAAATATCAAAATATCCCATCTAATGACAAATGCATACACCTGCACGCATACTTCTATAAATTGCACATAAGAGCTAAATTACCCCACCAATAACCACTTTTCTTATTATGTGATCACCATACTACAAATATTTAAATTGCAACACACGCAAATGTCCCAGTCCAATCGTCTTCCCCGCGGACCTGGTAGTTCGAAGATGATTCATTTGGATCAAAACCCCTCTCTCAAGAAATTTCACTCATCGGTGTAGTGATAATATATTGGGAACAAATCCACTTCCACCAGATTGTACTAACAGTTAAGAGGGTGAGAACTCAGCATTTGGATGTTCCGCCACTCACAACCCCACCCAACGTCCTCTTATTCAGTTCTTAGGGTTTACTTCTAAACAGTTATTGAACAGGGAAATTAAATCATCTTTATAGTGATGTATCAAATCACAGCAAAAGACACCCCACCAATGTTACTAGGGCCTTGTGATTGTACCAACACTTCTAATATTGACCAATACCTTGAATTAATCATCTAGGAGTCTAGAACTCAAACAAAACTAAAAAGATCATTCAAAATTTGATTTCCTCATAAAAAAGTGAAATTTAAGGGTCTTAAACATGCGGTATGATTAGCAAAATAAAATATCCAAGTTAAATTACTGGAAAGTTAAGGCGAATTGAAAAAACAAAGGATAAACACAAATGAGTAGAAGTGAAGCATTGTGTATTGATTTAATAGATTTAATCTCAACAACCATTTGTCTTGAGTAAGTATGTGATTTTTCACAACAACAATATTAACCAAAAACCAAATATCTACCCCAACCAATAAGGTACTCCATTTCTAGTAACATGTGGCTTTATTGGCGGAGCTTCAATCCTCTCTTTATTCTTCCTTCGTTGTCCTCCTCTCCTCATGACAACCATGCCTTCCAGCATAACACCATCGTCCCCACTCCCACCACCGATATCAAGTTTAAAATCCCCTCTCCGACCCCCTCTGCACCACCAGACTCAACACCTACTCCTCTTCCTTAACGATAATAATAACAATGAACGTATCTGATGGCGGCGGCTGGAATGTTTGGATTCCCTCCTGCCATCATCGCTGTGTATTGGTACTCCCCAGTCCTGATCAGTGGCTTTATATAGACTATAGTAGATATTTTTGCTTTGTTTCGTACACTCTTAGAATCAAAGAAATGAGATAAACCCTAAACATTAGAGAAAATAAATCAAATATTTGGAAAAAGGGAAAACTGAACAACAAGTCAAGGAAAATTGGATTAACATGAAGAATGAAAAATTGATGTGCACCACCACCAAAGATTTCAATAAGAAAAAGGAAGAAGAAAGGATTCAATCAATTTACCTCTTTGAAGACGGCAGAGAGATTAACCAAAAAAACTGCAGCAGCTATGCTTGTTTCTTGGGATGATTAGAGAATAGTAAGCAAAGGAGTCATTTTAAAGAAAATACTGTAGTTTTCATTGCGCATTAGAATTAGTTGCCGGTTTGAGGGAGAGGTTAGTAACTGCTGCTGTGAGTGGGGAGTTAAGAACGGTTGATGTTGGGAGAATATAGGCCGTTGGATCAATTTTTTTAGATTAAATCTCAGCCTCTCTTTGTCTCGGCGGTTAAGTCCATTGTGTATTGTAATATAGACTAGTACTGAAACCCGTGCCGGTGGCACGGTAACTAATGTAGAAAAACTCCACTAGTAATAAAAACCTAGCAAGCGTACTAGATATCGAAATAGTAATACGCAGTGCGAGGGTCGATCCACAGAGACTTGTGTATCAACAATTCAGTTTTCAGCAGTAAAGGCAGTAAATGTAAATAGACTGGTTTTGGTTTTTACCTAACTAGGAAAGCAATTAAAATTAAACTAAAGATTGCAATTAAAATAAATAAGAACGAAATTACCGGTATTCAAGCGACGAGAGACGAATCTACGAATTGGGTTCACATGTACATTGAAACGAATAAATAATAGCATCATCAATCACTGTTGGGGATTCATTCACTTATATAAAATCAAGTGTTCACACAACTTTAATTTAGTACTCTTCAAATACTACACTTTCTGCAAAGTCTATGTAATATTCAAAGAATCCATGAAAACCCTAGGAATTTACGAATCTACAATCTTGACAAGAAATCATTTTGCAAGTCTCAATTATATTCTTTAAAAGTATAGACTTTATAATACGTATATCAATTACTTGAAATCCGTATACACCGATTACTTATACTAAAAACCCTTTTAAAGAACCCAACAACAAAGATTGACGATGAATTATTTATCACAAATAAAATATGTACATGTTACCTCCAATCCGTAGAACGAGAAGATTAGCCAAGCATGTTCATGTTGATCATCACAATTTCTTGAGAAGAAGACTTGAATTGATGAATACTAATCTTGAAATAAAACTTGAATACTTCAATCTTTTACAAGGCTTGAAAAATATATAGAACGTGTGTTATGGCTGTTGCAGTTAATCTGTATTTATACTAGGGTAAAATAGGGTTACAAAAAGGAAAACAATTAAATTTCTTAAGATAATAGGAAACTGGATCTTCTCTGCCCGTAAGGATGTGCGGCTGCCCAAAATCATCTGTGCGGTCGCCCAATGGTCCAGGTTGGTTTCTGGGCTAAATACCTCCAAAGTGTGCGACCGCCCATAAAGGGGTGTGCGGCCGCCCACTCTTCCTGAAACATATATTTCTTCTTTTCTCTTCCTTTCTTGATTCCAGTCCGTCCCCTATGCATTCCTTGCCTTCCTGTACGTCTCAAATTATCCCAAAAGTACCTATTTTCCTGTCTTAACACACATCTCCACAAAAAGCTATTAAAATACACTAAAACTCAAGATCGAGCATAAAATGAGTTAATGAATAGTACCCTTTAAATGTGTAAAAACACATTTATCAAATACCCCCAAACTTACTTTTTACTCGTCCTCGAGTAAAACAAAAAAAAAACTACAATTAAAAACTAAAAGCTAAAAACTAAAAATTAAAGAAAATATTTTCGGGTTGTTCTTCTCGTATAAAGGATTTATTAGCCACGAGTCTCAGAATCTCACATTAAGTGCCATCAAACAGGTACCACCATCAAACCAAATTGCAAACGCATACACACTAACAACTCGTTTGATTTTCCACCACAGCATGATATGATGAGTGATGTTGGTGGTCATGCAACCAAAATAAGATTAGTTTATGGGTTCACTACAGTTAATGCTCTAATTCACAATCAATGACACACATAACCCAATTAAGGACACTCATAGGCATGTATACATAGTTGTCAACCCGGTTACTGATATTGAAAGAAAATATGGCAAAAAGTTGTAGGCACAACAATGTGCAAGGCTAGGCTCACGGCTACAAATGAAGGTAATGACATACGAAAACAAGTAAGTGAAACTAGGAAGTCTTCGATCACATACTTACGCTCTCCGCTCACCCGAATTTGTTGGGTTTTGAGGCAACATGCGCAGCGGAAGACGGCAATATAAAATCAACAAAACCCTAAGCCCCAAGATCCATTCATGATGATTAAATTAATAGCAAGATGAATTTAGAATACTAACCGTTGTTGTGCGTTTTAATTTTCGGATCTTCAAATCTTCAAGCTTTAAGATTTGATCTCCTCGTTCTTCGCGTTCTTTGAATCAGGATCACAAGAACATGAACTTGAGATGCTAAAGCAAACATCCTCTATGTGTATCCACACGCGAACGAATATCTAGAACCATTCTAGATCTGGATTGCTAGACCCATTAGAAAACACACTTTTCTAATCTTCCAAGGCTATATGAATTCATTGGTGTTCTTGAGCTTTTGATTCTTAATCTAAACTCAAGAATGTGTTTCTCAAACACATGGAAGCTACCAATAATGATACAATATAAATACGTACTGATTAGGGTTAAGAGAGGGGTGTTTATACTCATTAATCCTACACCCTTTAGGAGAAATATGTCAAAACCCGTCAAAACACGAAATCAGAAAATTGGGCCTGAACAGGGCCTGCTCGGCCGAGTCCTTTAAGGTGCTCGGCCGAGCACCTCTGTACCAAAAGTACCAAAATGAATCTCAATTGATCATCTATTATATTTGTAATACAAACCGAGGATGGAAGGGCAAATTGGAGATCATACTGCAGTGCACGACCATATTGAAGGCCCCTTCACTCCTCCATTCTTGCACCAGTGGCCGAAAGGTGAGGGAGAGAGAGGGAGTTGGGGAATTGGATTTTTCGTGTCAGGGATGGGGTTGGCCACAGCTCAACTGCTTGCCAACAAGAATTTCTATGACATTTAAAACCCCCACCGGAGGCTTTTCTATCTCTGTTTGTTCATGCGCTCTCATGATGAGCAAAAGAGTGGGATATGGGAGTCTTCAATAGGCAGTTATGGTAAATGAAGGATTGAATTTAAGTGTCTCATTGATAAGTAGATTACAACATTTAATCTCAGCCTCTTTTTATGGTGGTTACAAAGCAATCCTGACCACTCTTTGTCTTTCAGTTATTAATGACTACTATTGTAATATACTCCCTCCGTCCCACCTCACTTGAGACCTAAGAGGTGGGCACAATAACTAAGGAAAAAGAATAAAATAAGACAAATGTGTGGTAGAAAATGAAGAAAGAGAATGAGTGGGGTTATAGTAGGTTGGTTGAATGAATTGTGTGGTGGAAAATGAAGAGAGAGAATGAGTGTGTGGGGTAGATTGAATATAAAACTATAAAAGATTACCATTTTAGAGAGTCTCAAGTGAAGTGGGACGGACCAAAATGGAAATAAGTCTCAAGTGAGGTGGGACGGAGAGAGTAGATATCAAGCGCCATTAGGGGAAAAAAACCATACGAACTAGTATATAGAGTATTAAACTATTGTGAAAATGGAAAATGGGTAAATGTTGTAAATGTGATACTCCCTCCGTCCCGGAGTAAGAGTCATATTCCTCATTTGCACGCTTATTAATAAATATTGCAAGTGATGTAAATGTTGTGAGTGTAAAAGTAAAGTAAGAGAGAGAATGAGTGAGAGAGAATAGTGAATTGATTGGTGTTGTGAGTATAAAAGTAAAATATGAAAGAGAATGAGTGGGGTGAATAGTAAAGATTCTTTGCCATTTTAAGAATAAGACTCTTACTTTGGGACGTACCAAAATGGAAAGTAGGACTCTTACTTTGGGACGGAGGGAGTAGTTGTTATGACTTATGAGCATGATAAATGAGCATTTTAATTAAAAATAACAATTTTAAGATGCAAAATTGGATGATTGAGTTTAATTTTGTTAACACATTGCTTTTTTTTTTTTTTTTACATTAGTACAAATTTTGAATATAATTTTTAGTTAATTTAATTTTTTAATTGAAATTTTAAAATTATTATTGGAGGCTGTCTCCTGTACACCCGCCGCACAGCGTGCGACGGGCCAGGCCAGCAAACTTTTTTTTTTTTTCGATTTTTTTGCCACCCCAACTTTTTTTCCTCCCAACAAAAGTAACACTTGTTATAACGAAATGTTACACTTTTTTCTTTCAAATGTAACATTTTTTTAAAAAAAATGTACCACAATTTTGATGCAATAGATTAAAAATAACATAAAGATTGACAACTAAACTAATGTCACACTCTTTTAAAAGGAATGTAACACTATTTTTTTCAAATGTAACACTTTTTTTTTTCAAATGTAATAATTTTTTTTTTCAAATGTATCACAATTTTGCTGCAATAGATTAAAGAGACCATAAAAATTGACAACTAAACAAATGTCACACTTTTTATAAAGGAATGTATCATTCTTTTTTTTCAAATGTAACACTTTCCCCCCTCAAAATTAACATAAGATTGACAAGCTAAACCAATGTTACATTTTATAAAAAATGAATGTAACATTTTTTTCTCAATTGTAACAGTTTATATTCTTAAATGTAACATTATATCCGAAATGTAACAATTTTTAATTGAGAAAGTAACAATTGAAATGCAAACCCATTTTTTTTTTTGTAAAATTGCTGTTACATTTGACTGTAAAAAGTGTTACTTTTTGAATATGAAACTGTTACTTTAATTAGAACAAAGTGTTTCAAGATATAACATTTTAAAGTTAATGTTTTTTTTTTTAAATGGGACACGTGGCAGCGCGCAGCTCACAGCGCGCCACGTGTCAATAAATGTCTGGTTGTTTGAAAAACGGGTGGGTGGGCAAGTGGGTCTCGATCGGGTCGGGCGGGTTTGACCCGTGGGTTTGACCCGCCGCACCGCCGCACGCGCCTGGAGTGCCGCATTTGAGACTTTGTCTTATTATTGCTATCCAGAAGGAGGGTAGATATATTACTAAAAAATGTGCAACATATAGAATTTTACTCCAATTATTCCAAATACAAAATCATACTATACAAAATCATACTTTCCATTGATACACAACCGATGAATTTTACTTCAATCATACCAAATACATATTCATACTTTCCATTGTCATGCAAATCATTGAATTTTACTCCAATCATTCCAAATACAAAATCATACTTTCAGATTTAATCTCTTTCATAGAAAAGAGTTGCACATATTTCAATTCATTTTTTTTCTTTTAAATTCAATACATGAAGCTATAAGTATATAAAGTATACCCTCAAACAATTCAATATGCAAAACAAACTCCTTTATATTTTGTCCACAATACAACTCCTTTTTTCTTACTAAGCAAATTAACAAATACCCATTCCGTCTCATAATAAATATTAATTTTTTTTTAGTGCTTTTTAAGTAACATGTTTTTTTTGTTTTGTTTTTACCATGAGAAATTTCTATTGGGACTATTATTTTTATTTCAAAATACAAATACTTATTTCGTAAAAGATAAAAAGGAAAATGTGACAGAAGTATAAATCATCGATATTTTGTATAACGAAACTTAGTGTAATTTGAGACAAAGTTGAGACTTTAGGGTAAATGTGATTATCTCAATACTAAAAGGGCTTACCTAAACAAATAGTCAAACTAGGAGGAAGGGGATGGCTTAAACGACGTAGCATTAGCCGTAAGATATAAAAAACCCTAAACCTCCCGTCAAAATTAGGAAAAACGAATGCTCTGTTCCCAAGTTTACAGGCGTTTTGCAGTTCAGTGCCGTCGTTCATCTCCATATAACGCTCCCCTCCGCCGCCACCTCTGCTCCCCACCACAACCGTCGCCACCGGCGGTTATGGCTCCAAATGTTTCCAAGGACGATGCATATCTCCAATCTGTAATCCCCAAACGTATCGCCCTCTTTGAATCCATCAAATCGCAACAACTCGCCAGCCGCCAAGCCGTCGCCGGCGACCCAATCAAGTAAGACCTAACTGCATTATTCAATTATCTGTTATATGTACATTTATTATACTCCCTCCGTTGACTTTTGCGTTTTGAAGCTCGATTTAGCCAATTTTTCGGATGGATAATTACTCGTAGTGTAAAATTTGTTACCTACACTGAATGTAATTTGAATATCATGTTTTATTGAAAATTGTGAGAATATAAGTAAATAATCATCGAATTGTCGTTTGGAATGAGTGATTTTTTTTTTTTTTTTTTTAATGCTGTCTCTTTCTGTTTTGCTGGTTAGGGTGAAATTGCCGGACGGTTCAGCGAAGGAAGGGAAAAAGTGGGAAACAACGCCTTTTGATATAGCAAAGGGAATATCAAAGAGCTTGGCGTCGAATGCTTTGATTTCACAAGTGGATGGAGTGCTTTGGGACATGTCTAGGCCTCTTGAAGGTGATTGTGATCTAAAGTTGTTTACATTTGATGATGATGAGGGCAGGGACACTTTTTGGCACTCTAGCGCGCATATTCTTGGGCAGGTAATTGTTACTAAAGTGTGATTTCTGGTTTGTTATTTTTCTGGGGATAGAGGTGTGATTAATTTTGTTTGTGATTTTGGCAGTCGTTGGAGATGTCATATGGATGCAAATTGTGCATTGGGCCATGTACCACAAGAGGGGAGGTATAGTCTCTTTTGTTGTGGTTACAAGTTTCATAAGCAATCTTGGTGCAAATTAAAGGATACAAGCAAACAAAAATTCTATCTTATAAAGTTCATCCATAAGATTATATTGGAGTATTAAACATAAACTGGAAACCTCTTGTTATATCTCTTTTGCTGTTTTTCAATGGAATATCAGCCCCATCATATTTCATCCAGACTAGGATAATACTTCTTTGCTAGGGTTATATATACATATACATGTGTCTGTTAGAGAATAAGAGAGGAAGACAGATGGTGAGATTTAACTGTTATGAGTGAGAATTACAATAGTCATGAGCAGTTCCAAGGGGAGAGATGCATAAAGAAGGTTAATAGAGAAAGTGATTTTTGAAGGTTGAATCAATTTGGAAGAGACTGGAAGACACCAGTTTGTGGGTTCCTTTTGACTCTCTCTCTCGCTCACACATACACACGCACACACGCTCTATCTGAGTTTTAATAGTGTATATACGATCATCTGGAGATCAACTATAGGCTGTATTACTTTGAGCCAGAATTTCAGTGAAGTTAGTCTACGTGCAGCCACCTACTAAAAAACTTTTGAGTAACCAATGTAGATTAGTTTTTTTTTTGGGGGCAATGCTAGGGGCACAAAAGAAGTTCACAAAATGATGGATACAAAATTAGGTGGCGATATTTTATTGGTTACATCGATAGTGGACCCGGCACACTTTAATTAAAAACACCAATAAAGTCTTGACACATCATTTTGTAGACCAAATTTTGTGGCACTTTTTTGTGACACTATATTTACCCCCCCCCCCCCCCCCCCCCCCCCTTTTTTTTTTTAATCAAATACTAGTTGATATAAAATTATGGTTTAGTTGTGAACTGGCTTTAGTAGTTTTCAGTTACCTAATTATGTTTAGGTCTGAATCATGATTCGAAGGTGCGGTTTCAGCCTTCATAGTTTCATCTTTCTTATCAATTTCAGTTTCAGTTTTGGCTGTTACGCAGTAAATGCTACTTGGAGAGATCTCTTTTTTGTAACAACTGCCAACATTGTTTATTTAGTATATTTAACTTGATTTGCCGTTCATCCTACACAAGGCGCATGACTGCTTGATGTTGTTTTTAGATTTATATAATGTATAGCTTGTTGCCATGTTTATGTGGTCTGGACACTGTTTCGATAACTTATCACAAGCTTGTTGCCTTTTCAGGGTTTTTATTATGATGCATTTTATGGTGACCTGGGCTTAAATGAGGATCACTTTGAACGCATTGCCTCCGAAGCAAAGAAAGCTGTTGCGGTAACTTCCATTACTTCCTAAAAAGATGACTATCTATTTAGTCATTTCTCAGCCTAGTTTCGTCATTGATATTTAAAGAGTTTTCTGTTTTTTCTTTATTTATGTGTTGTTTATCTGTATCATTTTAACTGGTTGTAAATTCTGTTAACACGTCTCATGTAATTCAGAATTTTGATTCTAACTGTTTCAGATGTTTCATTATCTTGGAAATTTCACTCAGTAAGACTAGTCACAAGTAGTCATATGACCAATTCCACTGCTCTTATATTGTTTTACTCTGTTTTATTCATTGGGTTGCGGTGAATATGGTGATTTAACTCCTAAAGCATAATTGGCTTTGTATTATTCAATAAAAGCATAGAGTAGTACTGTCTGTATTAGAAATGTCTGAATTAGCTATAGATTGACATGATGGGGGCAATGGATCGTGTTTTCTATTGATGACGTTGTCCTTCGTATGAAGAGATTATGGTACGACAGTTCGAATAGGGTAAGTGTGGGAGGAAGTTTTACTGATAAGGTTTCAATGAAGGATGAAAAAGAGCATTGAATTCATTTTAGCGAATGTTGGAATACAACAGACCAATAAATAAAAGATACATTGAAATTTCTTTAGACTAAACTTTTTAAACCCCATCCTTTTAATTAGGCTAAACCATTTATTTATGGATATCTTCTACCTGGAAATAGTGCTAGTTTTTGACTTAATGTGGTCGAAAAAAAATTCAAATTTAGTGAAGTTGGCTTTGGTGGACTAATCAATTCTGTAGACTTCTTGCTTATAGAAGCAAATAAATTAAGAGCAGATTATTTCCCCTGTATTTAAGATGAAAATATTTAACAATTAAGATGTAGTGATGTTCTTAATACCATTGTAGTATTTTCAGTAGGGAGAGAAATGGAAGTTATGGAACACCCATTTAAGCTGGTTTAAGCAACTGAGTATTAAGTGTGTCAGTTAGTGGGCTTTTGGGTTGGGGAATTATATTATGAAGTAATTAGACACAGCCACACAGGGAAAGACCTAACCAAACGTGAAGGTAGATTATCAAAAAGGATATGATAGCATTTCGTTTGCTTTGTTTTGCAAGAATATAACATGTAGTGTGTGATTTCAGAAGATATTTCCCCAGATTGAGGACAACTCTTTCTAATTCTACATGGGGAACATTCATGGCCTTCGTACTTGCTTTGACTACAAAGCCATCTTGAATATTATGGGAAGAATAACAATAGGAATTGGGGTGTATTTTCATATGAGATATTATTAGTTTGTTCTTAGTTCCAAGTGATGTTCTACTAAACTATCCTCTTCCAAATCCATCTCTTTATAATGATTCTGTTTCAGGAGAAACAACCATTTGAGCGCATTGAAGTTTCACGGCAACAGGCTCTTGAAATGTTTTCAGATAATAATTTTAAGGTAATATTACATAGTACATTTTTTTTTCTTTTAAATTTCTCCTCTGTGTGTGTGTGTGTGTGTTTTTCTCTTTCCTTTTTTAAGGGAGTCTGTTGATACATGTACACATTGATTGATTTTTTTGTGTTAACCAGGTAGAAATCATTAGCGATTTACCTGAGGACAAAACTATCACTGTATACAGGTGTGGCCCGTTGGTGGATTTGTGCCGTGGACCACATATACCAAATACTTCATTTGTGAAAGCATTTGCTTGCTTAAAGGTGGGTTCTTGTATGATGTGGGTTGACGGTATGACATTGCAGATTAATTTGCTATGATTGGACACCCAATTTTTTTTAAATGTAGCTGTGCAGGCTTCCCCTTTCATGGGGCACATGTGTCAGCTTGTGTGAACACACAAAATTAAGGTTCCTAGAGAGTAGATTTTTACTTTATGAAAGCCGGTGAATTTGCCGTATCCCTTATGTTTTGTTAATAATCTCCAAGCAAGATATGTTTTGAATGATTGTATTACATCTTTTGTTGGAGCTTTAGAAGTACATATACTCATCTACGTCTACTATATGTATTTAAATTTAATAGTCCTGCTAACCAGTGGTCTTAAGGGTTTTTCAATTTTGATTTATAAGGGCTGTGATCTCATGTTTATATTGACACTCAAAACTTGTGTCCATGGCCATAAGCCATATTTATCTGACTCTGTATACATGACCCTCGTAATTCTGTAGGCTTCAGCAGCATACTGGAGGGGAAACAAAGACCGAGAGAGCTTACAAAGAGTTTATGGAATATCTTATCCTGATCAAAAACGTCTGAAGGTAATATATATATTGATCTGTGAAGGACAAGTTGTGTGTGAATGTGAGTTTATCATGTCACATTTGGAGTGTCTAATTCCACTGACGCACTTTCTTTGCAGGAGTATATCCAATTTCTGGAAGAAGCAAAAAAATATGACCACAGAGAATTGGGTAAAAAGCAGGAACTTTTCTTTTTCCACCCACTCAGGTATGGTTTCAGGTTGCAAGTTGGAATATTGATTGGTTATTTGATGGTTTCCCATCATCTTTACTGCTGTCTTCTGTATGAATTTCAGCCCAGGGAGTTGTTTCTTCCTTCCACATGGTACTCGAGTTTGTAAGAAATTATTTCAGTTTATACAAGCTGAGTATTGGAAGAGAGGTTATGAAGAGGTAATCAATTTCGTACATGTTTTTGTGTTTGTAAAAGGCCTATCTGCATGATAGTTAAATCTTACCTTTGTATCTATATTGTATTCTCAGGTTACTACTCCAAATATGTTTAACATGCAATTGTGGGAAACTTCAGGTCATGCTGCAAATTACAGGGAGAACATGTTCTTATTTGACGTAAGATATTCTTTTTGCTATTTATATTTGGTATTGTCTCTGTTCCTTTCTAGTGTTATGTGCTATCTTCTCGTTTAGAAGGTGTAGGTGGTTTCAAACGACTAGAAAAATATAGAAGAAAAAGGGTAACACTTGTTCCTGGCATGTTAATACATTTAGTTTGTACTCCCTCCGTCTCTAAATACATGTCGTTTTGGGAGTTAATTTGTGTCTCAATTTACTTGTCGTTTTACTATTTCCAGGGCTTTTTTGTTGTTGTATACCAATGATACCCTTATAAATGATAGTGAACTATCTCTTGCACAAGCATTTAATTGCCTAGGTAATTTGATTACTTTAAGGGTATATGAAACTTTTTCACATGCATTAATTGTATGCTCAAAACGACATCTATTTTGAGATAGATGGAGCAACTTCTTTTGAGGTAGTATTGAAGGAGAGAAACACAATTTTCCTCTTAAGTTTTGAAATGAAAAGTTTGAAGTTAATTTAAGGCCTTTATATTCCTACTTTATGGGCATTTTATTTGGAAGTGATAATCAGGGTGAATGTGTTGTCAAGATGAAACTTTGAGATGGACGTGTGTTAAACTTAAAGTCAAAACATGTAGCTTTCTGATTTCATGGTTTTTCTATGTTTAAACTCCTTTCATATTTGTATTCAACTTTCTCAAGATGTGGTTATTTGACTTTTACATGTTATTTATGATTTTTTTTTTTTTTTGCTGCTTCAAATATAAGTAGGTATTACTCGCATCTGTTGGGTTTATGTGCATACTTATGTTTTGCTGATGTTTTAAGTCCTCTTTGCTTCAACGAAATGTGGCATCTGTTTCAGATCGAAAAGCAAGAGTTCGCGCTCAAGCCAATGAATTGCCCTGGGCACTGTTTAATATTTGATAACAGAGTTCGCTCGTACAGGGGTGAGTCAAATTAAGTCCTTGTGTTACTTCTGGAATTGCTGCATATGGCATTTTTTTTTTGGGTTGCTCTTGCTTTCTATTTATGTTTGTGGTCCTTTTTCTTATTATATCTCGTTTGCTGGATTCCTGCAATAAATAAGATGTGAGGTAGTGCAGATTTTAGTAATGATGGTATGGATACATATGTCTATATATATGTATGTATGTATATATACAGGGTCGTGCTCCTGTGAGAACCTAAATATCGTGAGAACCGTGAGAACTTGGAAACATTAGGTAAAAAACTAATGTATCCAATGGTTCACTTGGATACATCATTGGATACATTACTTGACTTGGATACATCATTGGATACATTACTTGGATACATTAGGTAAAAAACTAATGTATCCAATGTGCACTTGGATACATCATTGGATACATTAAGTTCTCACGGTTCTCACGATATTTAGGTTCTCATTTGAGCACCTATATATATATATATATCCAGAAATATTACCATAATCTTAGCTTTGAGGCCTCTCTTTGACCGTCTATCTTGCTCGGCGTGTTGGATTGGTTGGTTTTGAGGGGAGGGTCAGTGGCTACAGAAGCGTATATAGAAGGGCCATTTTGTGTAAACCACCAAATTGTTGTTATGTTTGGAGGTCTATTTGGCTTCACATTTCTAAGTAGACTAGTAGATACCCGTGTGTTACATATTTTCAAAAACGAAAATGTAAAATTGCAGAAATTAGATTACTTTTCAGCTGTATGCTAAAGCAACAGCTGTAATTATATTTTGCATATTTTGAGGTGGTCGATTACTATCAACAGCTATTGCCTTGATACCCACTTGATTCTGACAAACTGAATATTCTCTGTTTGGAAAGGGAGGATGAGCCCACCTGCAAATTATCATCCATTTGATCCTTTTCTGACAATGACATGAATGTTTTTCAATTGACCTACTCTCTTTCCATGATGCAGAACTTCCCCTTCGCTTAGCTGATTTTGGAGTCTTGCATCGTAATGAGGCTAGTGGAGCATTAACTGGGTTAACGCGTGTCCGGAGATTTCAGCAGGTATGCCTGTCTGTTTTGGTTCATTGGTATAATTCCCTTAGCCAATTATTACTTTGTCTTTCAATCCATGCAATATGGTTCGTATACTGACATTGATGTTTTCTTTTAATAGGATGATGCTCATATCTTCTGTAGAGAATCCCAGGTGAGATGAAACATACTTATATTTTGCTTGTATATTCAAAGCTCCTTAAAATGTTTCTATAACTTGTAATTGTTATTTTCTTCAGATCAAAGGTGAAGTCAAGGGTGTATTAGAATTCATCAGTTACGTGTATGATATATTCGGTTTCACTTTTGAACTCAAACTATCAACGGTATGCACTTCTTGTACTTGCTTTTAGTTTGTAGATGGTTTCCAGGGTCAACATACCTGTGGTGATTTTCAATTTAATAGATTTACGGACGGACCAAAACTTTTTGATTATGTGATTGGTTATCTTTTGAATGTCTCTTTTAATTTGTTCAAGATCTAAACATGTTGGATACCACACATCATTTTTTATCATTGTTTATTTTTTTCTTTTATCAAAGAGTCTGGTAAATAAGGCTAACCGCTAATGTAGATCCATTATACCTGATCAGTTTGCTTGTCTCAGTTTGGCAGAGTGTCTTTGATCTTTAAAAATAATCATAATGCGGGTCTTTGTATTCTTTAAGTGCTATGTTTATCAATTACTTTTGAGTTGCATAACTTTTACACATGTATGAGCTTTGTCTATACTATAACTTTTAGTCTCTATGCCCTAATATAGTATCGCGGTTCAATTTTACATGGGCTCAATAAAGCGTTTCAATTCAAATGTGTTGCATATTATATCTCAAAGTTTGTTAGGACTTCCTCAAGTGGAATAGGGGATACTTGTTTCAGTACGGAGTGGGGTATTATCTACAGAGTACAGGCTTACAACTTCTTTAATAGCCTTTATTTACTTTTGAGGAATTATATTGTAGGCGTCTATTTGTAACTTTACTTTTATGTTTTTACTCCCCCAACTTTTCCTATTGTGAGTGTGTTTTGTTATGCAGAGGCCTGAGCAGTATCTTGGAGACCTAGAAACATGGGATAAAGCCGAAGCAGCTCTTGCCGAAGCGTTGAATGAGTTTGGGAAGCCATGGCAGGTACGGAACATAGTCCCTCACATTTCATTTGTTATCTATGTTTCGAAACTCACTTTCAAGTACTGTGCTTATAGATTAATGAAGCTGATGGAGCATTTTATGGGCCAAAGATTGATATCAGTGTTTCTGATGCAATGAAAAGAAAATTTCAGTGTGCAACTTTACAGGTTATTACCAAAATTTTTATTGTTTTTCTACCGATAAACTTGTGATGCTTTTATTCTGTTCTTCGTTGTGATTGTCAATCAACTGATGCATTTTTTTCATTTGTAGCTGGACTTCCAACTTCCTAGTCGTTTCAATCTATCTTTCTCGGGTGAGGATGAATTGAAAAAGGAAAGACCTGTTATGATTCACAGAGCCATTCTAGGGTCTGTTGAACGCATGTTTGCTATACTTCTGGAGCACTACAAGGGAAAATGGCCTTTCTGGCTTAGTCCACGTCAAGCCATTGTTTGTCCCGTCTCCGACAAATCCCAAGCATATGCACTAGAGGTTCCTTTCTTGTTATCTTTACTTTTCCCTTATTCATTTATTGTTGATTGGTCCCAAAGTGATGGAACACACTACTTTTTTGAAAATTAGTTGAAGCACCCTTAACATTCCGTGTTTCTTCTGTCATAAGTTGACTGCTATTTGTGTCTCTGGACTTCAAATTTATAGGTTAAGGAGCAGATACATGAAGCAGGTTATTACGTTGATGTAGATACATCTGATAGAACAATCCAGAAAAAGGTGCTTACAAAGCTCCCCTTTGCATTTCCATTTACCAATTGGAGGATTTATATGTTTATTCTGCCTATATATGTTGTTAATTGGATATGCAGCCTTTAACTGATCCTGTTTATTTTGTACTATCTCTGTCCAAAATGAATGACCTTAAAAATCTCAAATTTGCTCTTGATCAAGAGCAGATTTGAATTTTTTTGGTTGTTCATCTTGGGACGGAGGGAGTAATATTCTTTCCCCAAGTATATACTGAATCAATGCAAGGAATATAGGACCTCCAATATGAAATTACATTTCCAATACCTGTAAATTGTTGTCCGATCCTCTGTATGTATGCATGAGTGCTACAATAGGGTGCTAGGAGATTCGCATTATATGCAGTTCATGAGCATTATGTTACCCGATCAGAGAGGCATTTTCCACATTTTTAATGTTTTACCTAGAGGGCATTTTTTTAATAGAAAAGCTTACAACTCCAGTAATTTCACATTTACCCCTCATCAGCTCATCAAAATTCTTGTTTGTTACTCCCTCCGTCCCAAAATGAATGTCCAAAATTGCTCTTGATCAAGAGTAATTTCGGACGTTCATTTTTGGGACATAGGTAGTACTTGCTATTCTATTCATCTATTGTGCCTTGACTTCTATATGTGTGGGTTATTATTACAATTAAAAACGAGTTTTTCCCTCCAGAAGTTCACTATCAAGAAGCATGAAGGATGAATCTCCTTCTATGCTACATCTATAAAAATCCTCATTCTGCATCTTTGATCATAAGGTTTTTCTCTCACGTGACTACTTGGTTTTCCTGCAGGTACGAGAAGCACAATTGGCACAGTACAATTATATATTGGTAGTTGGTGAAGAGGAGATCAAAACCAAAGAGGTAATACGTCCGCCCTTATTTTCTTCAGTAGATTTATATTACACTACTTCCGTCCCAGACAGATAGTCGCATTTGATTTTTTATGGTCAACACAAGTGAACTTTGACCCAAGATTAATGTCAATCTAATCACCCTATTATAAATCATTAGCTTCACTTGTATGGACCATGTTAAAACCAAATGGGACTAGGGACAACTTTCATGCCTTCTCGGTCCTCACTAAATTGCTTCTGCCCCAAGTCATCTACTAGTACATCTTTGTAGAATGAGTAGCATAATTCTACACTGTTTTTTATCCTTTGTGAAAAAATCATTAAAATTTTTCCCTTTCTGTTCTTACATTCTTTTCGATCCCAGATTATTTTGGGACTTCTTTGTTGTTGTTATTACATTCTTTTCGACCTTCTTCTGGTGTGACGATCATTGAATATGCTCTACATACATTTCCCTTCAGAATCATTGTGTGTTTTTTTTTTTTTTTTTTTTTTTTTTTAAAGTTCGTAGTGAAATTTGTAATCAGGTCATCTTGGTATGCAATGAATCAAACATACACTCAAATGAATCAAGCATACACTCAAATTGAACCCAAATCTTTTTTTTTTTCCAGGTAAGTGTTCGAGTTAGAGATAAGAAGGATAGTACGGTTATGACTCTCCCGAATCTGCTTACAAACTTCAAGGAAGAAGTTGCTGCTTTTCATTAGTAATTTACCACTCATAGATGAAGAAGATGGCCCAAAATGTGATTGGGAATATGTCAAGTTACTGAAATTTAGATTTTGGAAGAAAGAAGACCTTTATATTTTTTGCTACATACTGATGCACATTCATACTTTTTACTTATGTCAAATATGCTCTTGTATTTTGAGGATTTATTGGGACTTGTTTTGCTATCTTTCTGCTCCATCACAAGTTGGCCACATAAGGTGGATGTCTGTAATTAATTTTTGAAGTTGTGGGACTCACATCAAGTCAAATTAATATGAATGAACAATAGATTTGGAAAATTTGGAAATGTGTCAAAATCTCGACCGGAGTTGTCTTGCTCATTTGGGACTGAGAACTGCTACCAACTGTAAATTTATCGCTACATTGAATCCTACATATAAAGATCACATCTCAACCCTACGTATAAATTTCACACCTGCATCTTTAAAATATGAATGGCAGAGATTAATGTTGTTGCGGTTTCGAACCCCAAGCATTTATTGAAAGAGAAAAATGGTTTTCACACTTGTGTATGCATCATGAACGTCTGAATCCGGTTTTTGCTCTTGTTATGATACTTGTAGATCCGATTAATTAGTACTATTCGTGTCCAAAATCGGCACTTTAAACATTTATTTTAGAACAAACGGAGTAACTAATTCACATGATCTGTCTAAATTCTAAAACCCATTTTCATAAATACAACAAAAAAATTGATCCAAAAAACAATTCCTAACCAGAGAGAGAAAGGTATGAATAATTCAGGGATAATAGCCATAGTTGTGGCAATATTAAGCTTGGAAGTTGGGTTAAACACATTGATCAAAGCTTCCATTAGAAAAGGAATGAGCAATTATGTGTTTGTTGTTTACTCTCATATTGTAGCCATTGTCTTTCTTCTTCCTCTAACCCTAATCCATCACAGAATCAGACAATTCCCTCAACTTACCTCCCCTGTTCTTCATAAAATCTTTCTTCTTGCCATTCTCAGGTACTCCTCCATCTTCCTTCGCCACGTTCCCAACATATAACAATTTGAAATAATCAAGAACGATCAAGATTTTTACGCTAGTAATGTTTTTTTCTCATTGTTTTCCTCAAGTCTTGGAACTCAGATTTGTAACTACATAGGAATTGGGTACAGCTCTCCAACTTTGTCATCGGCAATATCAAATCTCACCCCTGCTTTTACATTCTTAATCGCCATTCTCACCGGGTACATTCTTTCTCTCTCTCTCTCTCTCTCCCTCTAACTTTATATGTTTTTGATCTGAATTCATGCGTTTTTTTCTTTTTATGAAATGAAATTTAGTATGGAGAAGATAAATATCAAAGCTCTCAGCAGCCAGGCGAAATGGATTGGGACGATAATATCAATAATAGGCGCGTTCATTATAAATCTCTACAAAGGCCCTCCAATCATCTCCCACCTTCTTTCCAACTCCGCCTTTGTAAATGATCATCATCTTCCTCATCCGGTTCTTTCAGATTGGATTTTCGGAGGGTTTCTCTTTGCAGTTTCCGCCTTCTTCCATGCTTTGGTCTACATTGTCATGGTACTTTACAACGTTTGGATGTTTGGATGGCATTCTCATAATGTCAGTTTTAATAATTGTGAGTCGTTGGATCACCTGTATTACTCAGTGTGGTGCTAAAAGTGGTACAGAAAGTTTGGTCTCCTTGCTATCTAGTCTTAATGAGCTAATCATCTTGAACTTCTTTGTATAATATTTTAATAGAGTTGGATATTGAAAGACTATCCGGAAGAGTTGATGGTGACCTTCATTGCCACTACATTCGTAACTATACAAGCATTCATCGTTGCTCTGATTGCTGAAAACGATGCCAATGCTTGGAAGTTGCGACTTGATTTGGAGCTAGTAACTATATGCTACTCGGTGAGCGTTCATAATTTGACCATAACAAGCAACATGATATATGACAGTGATTTGGGGCCTGTACAGTCTGATTGCACAAAAGTATGAATAAAATGTAACTCATCTTACTATAACAATTGTATAGGGTACGGTGGTGCTATGCCTAAGAAGCGTGGGATACACATGGGCAGTAAGGTTGAAGGGGCCGGTTTTCATCACTTCGTTTAAGCCACTTGAAATCGTCATTGCTCTTGTTTTAGGGGTTACATTTCTCGGTGATACTGTTTATCTCGGAAGGTACGTAAGTTTATATATCCACTACAAATTTTACTTATCCGCGCGCGCGCGTTTTGATCATCTTAATGTATATTGCAGCTTGATAGGAGCAGCCATAATATCAGTAGGGTTTTATTCAGTGATGTGGGGGAAAGCAAAGGAATTGGAGACTGTGAATGAAGAAGATGAAGCTGTTTCTCCTAGAGCTCCTCTTCTGCAAACTCAAAATTAACATGGAGCCATGAAATTTTTGTATACCAGATTTTTAAATTTTGCGCCGAGGGAATATAGAAAAAGATTAAACATGAGATATTTGTGTCCATTAGAACTCGAGCTTATAATTTCATAGAAATGAAACGATTCTTCTATATATAGGAGTACCATTCTTTGTTTTTTGTTTGTCAGACAGCAAACTGTAATTTGTGCACCCAATTAAAATATGAGTTGGGTCCCACTGGATCCAATTAGGTTACATTAGATTATAAACTTCATGTATTTAAAAAGAACGTATAAATAATTTCAAATTTTCTTTTTATGATTATATTTGAATTTTTTGTGGATGTTCATTTTGAAATGAAGGTAGTAGCCCTTATTAGACTGGACTCAATATGGGTCCACCCTTCAATTTCCATTTTTTTTTCTCAATCGAAAAGGGCATTTGCCCCTGAATATTAAAATAGAAAAATAAGTAAATGTCATGGGGTTTATATGTTTGCGGATCCATTTCATGAATTAGAGAGAAATTCAAAAGTATGCCTAGCCTACTAAGAGCTTGCATATTATTGGTAGTCGGACAAACAGTTGTCTCCCTTGACACGCATGACTATAGGAATGATCTGGACGGATCATCTTGCACAAGGCAAACGAGTCTCACACGAGACAACCATCAAAGAAACTCCGTAGCGCATTATCTCTGCAGAAAACCTGATTAGGTCCCAACTTGTCAAAACAGGTCCCCGCACACACACATGAATCAACACATACCATAGTTATAAATACCGTCCCGGACAACGCACCGGTTTTGCCATTGGGACGGGATGTACCGGTACCGGAACATACCGGTGTACCGTACCGGATTTACCGCACATTTTATTATTTTTTAAGATAATTATATATATAACATATGTTCAACAAAAATTTACAGAAGCTTGTATTTTATCATCAAACTATACCAATACTAGCATAAGTTTAGTATAGGTTGCTTACAATTACAGTTCTGCAGCTTCAATTTCTTGGACTACATAGGCTGCTTCCTGTTTAGCAACTTGACGACCTTTAAAGTTCTATTGCGTTGAATGGATGTTGATTAATCGTGAAGTATAAATCTAGGGCATAGCTTTAAAAAAAATAAAAAAAATCAAGTTTAAATATATTTTTATTAGGTCCGACAATTAAAAATTGGTTTAAAAGTCTTTCTTTTCGCGCACCGACCGGTACGACCATCTCGGCCGGTACGGTCCGGTACGCGGCAGTTCAAGACGGTACAAAAACTGGGACGGAATTAAACCTGTACCGCACCGGTTTTCAACTGGGACGGGACGTACCGGTCGGTACGGGACGGGATTTATATACAATTCATCACTAATAAACATCCATCATGAATACATGCTATTCACAATACTTACACCAAGGTTGACTGACCGGGCATGCACATAAATTTGTCACCTGAGTCCAATTACAAACTAAAATCAAAGCTAAATTGCTTGCTAGAATATGTTCTACTTGTTGTATGAACAGGTACACAAAAACCAATCCATGATCAAAAAAAGATATCAGCACGATCAGATGATCCCCCCAAGAACTCAGACACATCTGCATCCAGTACTTTCAATGTAAGAGCAATGAGAGAGGATAATGTCCAGTACTTTCGATCAGCTACGGCCATTGAGAGAGGATATTCAGAAGTCTACAAATCTATATCAAATCAAGACACCTCTGCATCCGGTACTTTCAATCAGCTACGGCCATTGAGAGAGGATATTCAGAAGTCTACAAATCTACATCAAATCAAGAGATTCTGCATCCAGTACTTTCAATGTAAGAGCAATGAGAGAGGATAATGTCCAATACTTTCGATCAGCTACGACCATTGAGAGAGGATATTCAGGATATTCTACAAATCTACATCAAATCAAGAGATTCTGCATCCAGTACTCTCAATATAAGAGCATTGAGAGAGGATAATGTCCAGTACTTTCGATCAGCTACGGCCATTGAGAGGGGATATTCAGGATATTCTACAAAGTCCGGGATCGGCATCAAATCGTCCAATACTTTCAATGATGAATTGGAAGAGGACATGTTCAGTACTTTCGATCAGCCGCAGCCATTGGAAGAGAACATCTAGGGATCCAGTACTCTCGATCAGCTTCGGCCATTGAGAGAGGATAATATCCAGTACTTTTAATGTAGGAGCATTGAAAGAGGATATTCCCCAACAACTTCAACACCGTCAATCGCGATGCTCCATCAGCAACAGAAGGTATATTCAGAATTGGGTCAAGGATATTGATTCCTCAGTATGGGTTACTCTCTAAGCTCTAAACTTTACCTACCGCAGTATTGCTTTCAAAACGATTTTCAAAATACCTCAAACGACCGTTTTTGCGTGTTTTCGGAGTCGAATTACGTTTGGTCTGATTTCTTTCCAAGGTATACGCAGGCAAATTTATAGCACGACCATACCCAAGTTTCTAAATGGTGTCTTTTCTATCGATGACATTACTTCTTCCATAAGTATCGTCGCCGAGGGGCTCTGTAGACACCCCATTTTGAACTCAAATTTATGATTACACTACTCTTGTTCTCGCCTTTGTGTTTGGATGAAAAATCGTTAGTTTCGTCATGTTTCATTAAGTTTCTAGCTGACTCCGTTAGTCAGGGGCTAAAATGAACAATAGAACTTCAGATAAGGGCAAAAACAGTACTTTTGTACTGGATGTCTCGTACGAGACATCAATGTCTCGTACGAGACATCTCCTCTGTCTGCGAGTCATAATCCACTTTCCTTCTCCGCCCCGATCTCTTTCTTGGCCTGCACTCTCCTAATCTGAGAAACATCTAATTAGGAGACTTTCTAGATGCTTCCTACTGATTTCCTACCTCCTTTAACCTCCCCAAATAAGGACTTTATCACCTACCAAACTTAGGACTCCTAGATTTGGTCCCTAAGTAATCCAATACCTATAAAAATAGAGTCTTTCACCACAAAAAGAGGTTAACAACTCTCTAATCAATCTCTCCCAAAGGAATCCCGTTTTTATTCCTCCCTCACACCAAAACACCATCAAAAACTCATATTTTCAAGCCAAAATCATCACAAAACTCTTGGATCATCAAGGCCTTAGTCAAGGCCATCAATTGGAATCTTAAGAACGCTTTAGGTAAACTCCTACGCTTTTAATCTCTACTTCTCATCCACTTCTTTGTTTTAGAGTAGTGTAATCCCATCAAAAGGATCAGCCTAGAGTCTCTCCAATCCATGGAGATGGTCTCGAAGCATATGATCCGACATTCCAATAATTAATAAATTAATTATTGGCTTTACTTGTTTTAATTACTTGTTCTTTATTTGATTGAAAACAACTAAGCAAGACCAATCCTATATTGGGTGGATTGGGTGCTCCTTGACCTTCCCAATCCATAACTTAACCCCCGAACTCAAGAATCTCACGGTTCGTGTTCCGTTCAACAACATGGTGGAGACTCTCAAATCAAAAAGGTAAAGTGAGGATCTTTCTCGGATGCAAACAATTGAACCGGAGAAACAAATCATGGTGTTATTTGTTCTTTCATATTACTTCATGTGTTGATTATCTTTCTTCATAATTGATGATTGCTAGTATGGGCTAGTGGATGCGAAGATCCCCCTAATTCCCCAACAACTGGTATCAGAGCTTTGGTTTGAGATCTAGGGGAGATCCAAGGTGAAGAAAAGAGACAACATATTTTCGTGCAACGCATGTGCAAAATTCGTGCAATACACGTGCAGGCTTGGTGCAGCGCACGTGCAGATTTCGTGCAGTGCAGATTCTTCGTGCGGAAAATGTGCAGGGTAAATCTGAGAGCTGCTAGGGTTTATGGTTGAAGCAAGACACGTGCCAAATAGGTCAACGATCGTGCAGAAGATCAGAAAGTCCGAACAGTTCGTTTGTTTCTTATGAGATCTGCAGAGATTCGAGGTGGGATTTGGAGATGCAAAGATCAAGATAGATCGGAGGCATTCAAGGGATCTTGGGGCAGTCAAGGTAGTTAGAGAAAATATGAAAGAAAAGGAGGAATGCATCAGGCACTTGCGTAAGCAATCGACGATGCAAATGTGAGTGGTATAAGCCGGTTAGACCACGTGGGAAGAGGAGGAATTCTCGTAAACGACGGATGGAAGATATGAGGATGTTGTACTCTACCAACAACATCAAATTCGTTCCAGGTGGGAGCAAGAGGTGTAAAGACCGCTATTGGTGTAAAACGGAGAGACATCAATGAACGGCATGTTAGGGGGGGGGGGAGAGTGACTCAAAAGTTGCAACGCGGTGGGAGTCAAGAGTACCTAACAGATAGCGAGAAAAGACCACAAGAAGACAATGCAAAAAGCAAGGTGTGTCCGAGTTTCATGGGGAGCATTGCAAGGGGAGTGGATCTAGGAGGGAGAAGGCGAAGTTAGTCTTGCAAAGAAATCAAGGTAGAAGTTGACTTGGGGAGGCAAGAAGGATCTAACACGGGTTGAAGCGTCGCTTGGTTTCAACTCGCCTTATTACTTGAGCGTGGAGGTTCATGGTGGAGGAGCGTGGAGGCTTATCATCATCAAGGAGGAGCTTGGTGTTACAATGGTGGTGTAAAATATTTGGTGGATCATTCTCTGGTGAGAGTATGATAGGAGCACGTCACAATGGTGGTTTATGTCTCCAGGTGGAAGATTGTTGGGGTTGGAGCCAAAACCAAGGAGAAGATCAAAACCGTTGAGAAATCGGAGCAGACTGTTGGAGTGGGCGACCCCGCCCGTAGAGGAGGTGGGCGACCGCCCAGTATAACAGAAAGGCGGAGACGGAATACGCAAAGCTAATTGGCGTGTGGGCCTTGGCTGATCTTTCACATGGACTAGGAGTTATTAATGTTAAGGAATTAAGTTTCCTTAATGTTATTGATTTCCTATTCCTTATCTCACGTGACTAATACTTGGAGATAAAGTATTGTACTCTTTCTGTCTCTGCAACTCCGGGTAAATTAGGTTTTGATCAAGATTATGTTTTGTATCCCTATAAGTATATTGTGACTACCACCATTATATTTGGTACTTTACTTTGTGTAGGAGAAAGTTAGGATATCACAAGAGAGCACAAAATAGTGTGTAGGAGGGGGTCGGGGGCCTAGGAGAGCCATGGGGGGCGATCCTACAACCCGGCCATAGTCATATTATTTGTGTGTTCTTGGGGAGGTGAGATAATATGTATGAGAGATTATACATGGAGAATAGCCATGCTAGATCTAGGTGAGTGTATGTACTATGTTGTAATAATCTTTACATATTAGAATGATATCCGGCTTGGTGCTTCCGGATGTAGCCACAGGAGGGTGGTGAACCGGATTAACAAATCATGGTGTTATTTGTTCTTTCATATTATTTCATGTGTTGATTATCTTTCTCCATAATTGATGACTGCTAGTATGGGCTAGTGGATACGGAGATCCCCCAATTCCCCAACATTATACTTTTCCATCATAATACAAGAAAAATAAGTTGAAAAAATAGCTGAAAACAAAGGACACAGTATTTATCCTCAAATTCTTTTAGTTTCATGTTTTTGAAGCCAAATTTGAAAGTTTTTTTTTTTTTACCGACATAAAAATCATCATCTTCATCATAGTAATGTTCAAAATACTTACCATTGGCCTTGGCGCTTAAATGAGAGACACATTCCCCCTACTATAGCCTCATAGAGCTTCCTCATAGAAGAAGGAAATCTTTAAAGGGTTACAATGTTAACTTACTCGATATCATCGGACATTTCATACAATCCACAGGTTATCGATCGCATCTGTCATATATAAATCTGATGATTTCCCGAGTTCAATCTTAACTCAAAATGTTAGAATGAAATATTTCCATTTTAAAAACAAAATTAAAGCAAAAGAGTATACAATTAAAAGAGACATAAGTGTTCATTTCGATTCGATTAATGCGCACGAAGGGTCACAACAAATAAACTTAGATTTTGACTCTAAAAATCGTACCATGAACGACATAAACCAACTTGGTTAATTACGACCCATAAATTCTGGGCTCACATACCTTTCGGCCCATCCACAGAGGCCCACAATCTTATATGACGAGATACATCAGGCCAAACAGGCAGCTCTTGCCTAGGCCGAGTTCAAGAGGCCCAATCCTTAGCCGGTCTCCAGGGCGAGCCGAGTGGGATTACAAGCCGACATACGCCAATAATCTTCCTTATTCACGGGAGTCTATTTACAGAGTTTGATTCAACTCTAACAATGAAGATCCTTATCTAAGCAAGGATACCTCTGATGCTAGATAACAGGATATCATCCATCCTTATCCGGAGTCTATCTCCAAGGAATGCGAGTCCTACATCAACACGGGCATCCTAGATTCTCTAACAAGCTAGGACTCATTCACCCACGCCTATAAAAACAGGTCCTCACAACAGGAAAAAGGTAATGAAATTCTTTGGCTCCATTCTGGTCAATTGATTTCTCTTGTGTTATCAAACCGTATCCTTATTCTCACGCCGGAGGGCTTTCGCCGGTGAAGTCCCGGTGTAGTTTACGTTTGTTTGGTGTGTGTAGCTCCGGCCGTCAAGAACTGTCGCTGGGATTATCCGAACCGCTAGACGAAGGCTGATCCAACCAGATTTTGGCATCATCATTTTGGTTCCGTTGCCGGGAAATCGATTGGTCAGTTCTTTAGCCAGATAATTCCAGACCATGGCCGGAGAATTGGTTGACGGGCAAGAAGCCAGCCCTTCAAAAGAAACTGCAAGAGATGCACCGCCCCCCGAAAACACGAACACTACTGCACAATATCAGAGGCTCCCACCTACAGCACCTGCACAAGGGGGAGGAATGCATACCCGTTCCAAGGGACCGGCCCCCAATGTTGTTAACCAATATGGGCGCCGCCGACAGACAGGATCCTGAAACAATGGAGCAGGACCATCACAGCCGCTTCCATTGGACAAGAGAACATTGCTTCAACAGAATGTTCAAACACTCCAACAGCTGGCCGACGCACAGTGGGCTCTGTTAGAACTTGACCCCGAAAACTCCTTGGCTAACCTGCTCCAGCCGTCTGGAACAAGGAGGACAAATTTGGATGACAGAGCAAGTAGAAGGGTGCCCCTACAAAATCGTAGACAGGATGCGCCCTCCAGAAGCCGTGCAAGTTGCCAAGACGGGCGGCTAGGAAGAGTCAATATCGATGGGGACCTGAGAGACCACATTAATCGCCGCCGGGGAGAACAAGAAGATGAATCCCCAGGAGTGGAAATTGTAGAGGAAAGACGTCGTGGGGACGCCCGACGTCATTCACCTCCCAGGAAGGATCCACCAAGGCGCACACCACCCCGGCATAATCCACCCCGGCACACTCCACCTCGCCGTACTCCTTCAAGGCATCGTCTCGAACCAAACCAAGGTGAAAGGAGACGCTGAGACCGAAGCATAGTCAGTTCCAGTCACACCTCGGCATTCAGCACAAGGGACATTGTCGACCTTAGAGAAAGGCTCGACAACATTGAGATGATGAATCAGGGGCACATGAGACCCAAT
Organism: Campanula takesimana; assembly: GCA_026119855.1. Taxonomy (NCBI): domain Eukaryota; kingdom Viridiplantae; phylum Streptophyta; class Magnoliopsida; order Asterales; family Campanulaceae; genus Campanula; species Campanula takesimana. The sequence continues at coordinate 250,316 of JAOWBW010001467.1, forward strand.
AATGACTACGATGCTATGCGCCCTTTCGCGCAGAGGATTAAGGATGAACCACCTAATCCACAGTTAAAGCTTCCACACCTAGACAAATACTCCGGCAACGCCGATGCTTTGAATCACGTCCAAGCCGGCCACCATGGCCCTAGTGTCCAATCAGGACGACGTACTGTGCAAGGCCTTTGCAAGCACTTTAACAAAGGCAGCTCTGTCCTGGTTCATGGACCTTGAGAAAAACAACATCAATTCCTTTGCCAAGTTGAAATCACAATTTTTGGAGTATTTTGCTACCGCTGGGGCGAGGAAGAAAAGATTGTCTGACCTAGCCAACATGGTCCAGAGAAAAAACGAGTCAACCCTAAGCTTCTACAACCGGTTTAGGGACCTTGCCGACTCAATAGAAGAACGACTGACCGATAGGGAGATCATTGTATGCTTCACGAATGGTCACAGGTCAGAGCAGTTAACTTATGAACTGTCGGTCAGAGAACCCCTCACAAAAGCCGACTTGTACCACGTTGCTTACGCCACGGCCATCGCCGAGGAGAAGAAAAAGACGTTATATGGTCATAAGGAACGGGACCGAGATCATGACAAGTCTCATAACGGGAATTCGTCCCAGGGGAACAATGGGGGAACCGGCAAAGGCAAGAACAGGACCAGGGGGACCGAGACATTCACCACATTCAATAAGCCGATCTCTGAGATCATGAATCTGGTGGATCTGCCCAACGCCAAGCCTCTAAAAGACAACCCTAAATACCCGAGGGATACCACAAAGTATTTCTCCTATCACAGAGATAACGGCCACGACACCGAGAACTGTTTTGCTCTAAAGAAGATTCTGCAGAAATGGGCCGATCAAGGCAAGCTCAATCAGTTCATGGCCAAGGACAATAAACGCCTAAGGGAAGAAGACAAAAACAATGACCAGGTAGACAGGCCACCTCAGGCCAGGTTGATAGGCGTGATCAGAGAGGAAATTCCATCAAACAAGAAACTCAAGGAGCAGATTTACGAGCTAAGTAAAGTATTCCACATCCCTCCTTGGATCCATGAGAGGGAGGAAGTGATTAGTTTTTCTCCGAATGAGTTGGCGGGAAACCGTGTGATGAGAGAACATCACAGGCCGCATTGATAATTGCGAGTTAGACAGGCTCCTCATAGACTCCGGAGCGGCCAAGGATGTGCTATACTATCGCACTTTTAAAGAGATGGAACTTCCTGATACAATTCTGACCCCATATAATGGAAGGCTAGAAGGGTTCACTAATCATAAGGCCGATGCCAAAGGAACCGTCGACTTACTCTTGGAAGTCGGCACTCATCCCTACAAAACCTCGGCCACGGTCACCTTCATAGTCATGGATTTGGACAGTGATTACCATGCTATCCTAGGTGCACCCAGTCAAGGAAAGTTGGGTCTGGTTGCCTCCCTCCCCCACCAAAGGGTGAAGTTCCCCACCCCAGCTGGAATTGGGTGCGTCCCAGGCTCGCCTAGAGATTTTTTGGAACATGTGATGAAGTCCAGGAAAGAAAGGCCAAGATGGAGATTGATACTCCAGATAAAAAAATCACGGTTTCAAAATCAACCACGGTTACAACCTCGACGCCACATATCGGTGTTATATTGGCGGGTGTTGACGATGAACCTGAAGAGTGGGTTATTCTTGACAACGACGTCCCAACTAAGGCCGAGGTTACTTATGGCTTAGACGGCTTCGGCTGCATCTCGATGAACACAACTTCGGACGAGCCGAGTAACTTGGCTCTCGACATCGTCCCAAGCTCGGGGGCCACACAACTGACTGACATGGAAACCGAGATCGAGAAACTGTTAGACATGGAAAACCTAAGTTTGGAAGGGGAGGACAAGGAGAAGGTCAAGCAGATCATTGTCGAGACCCTATGTCACGACCCGATAACTAGGCTCTGTTTTATTAGTAATAAATAATTATTATTTATTTATTTGCTTATTTAGTTATTTAAATTATTTAGTTATTTAAATATTTATGTGTTCATTTTGGGTTTCGTGATGTGGTCGTGCCTAGCATTTAATTGATTTTGTGCTAGTATAGAATTATTGGGTCTTAGTTGTTAGTAGGAAGTATTAGTTTTGGGTAAGTAATGGAGGAGGGGGCTAAGTGTAAGTTTTTGAATTATTCACCTTCTCCCTCACCTCACCTCCCTCCCTCACTCATATTTTTCAGCCATTTCTCTCTCTCTCTCCTTGGGTTGTAGAAAGGTAAAGACTCTCTTCTTCCTTCTCTCTTCATTTCATTCATCTTCCCCCCATTTCCTCTCATTGTTCATGTTATACCAAATGTCTAGATCGTCGGTAGGTTCGTGGGAAGCTCAATAGAAGTTGATTTGGTTGAGTTTGGATTCCTTTTGAGGTAAGTTACTAAGCCCCCTTTAGCTTAAAATTGGTCATTTATGTTGGGTGTGAACATTGGATGATGATTTCATGTTTAGTTGTGAATTTAAATGTTGATTTGTACCTTTGATCATCTTTTGTGAAATTTGGGTAATGTTGAGCTTTAACCTTGGTTTGGATCCTTAGTTGAAGTTATTTGAGTTCTTGTAGACTTCTATGTCATGTTGAGTGCTTGGGTATGCAAAAAGAAGAGTTGAATTCGTTGGGTACAAAGTTGGGTTGATTTGGGTAAGAATTTTGGGAAGAACCCAGGAGTTTCTGCAGATTTCCTCTGTGCGTCGAAGGAGGCGTGCGCTTCCTCTGGAATGAGGCGCGCGCACCCTCCAATTCCCCTTTTGGCTTTGTCCTTCTGGTCTAAGGAGGCGTGCGCATCCTCTTTAGGGAGGCGTGCGCTTCCTCGTTTCCCACTTGGTCGAAATTCCTTCTGATTGGAGGAGGCGTGCGCACCCCCTTTGTATGAGGCGCGCGCTTCCCCTCCCCTGTTCTGATAATTTCTCGTTTCTCGTTCAATCTTCGGTAAGTCATAACTTTCTCACCCGGACTCCGTTTTAGGCGTGTAAACTATCGTTTCGAAGCTCTCTTCGAGTACTACAAGATGGTATAGGTTTTTCGGTTAAGTTATAAGTTTATACTTCGGGATTTTATTGGGTGTTTGAGGTTAAGAGGAGTTGTATCGATCCATTGTGAACAAGTTGTGTAAATCCAATTGAGTGACTTTATTGAGTTGTTATGAACATTTTATGAGATAAGTGAGAACTTCATACCTTGAGACCCTTTAATGGAAAGTTATTTCACTGATCGGATTGATTTTAGGAAAAGACTTGGTCTAGGTTTTAAGTAATATCCTATAGTACCTAGAGGGTTGTCATGGGATACCAAAGTGTTGAAATGGGTGCATTGGGGATCATGTATGGGAATGTGTTACCTTTTTGGTTCGACTGAGTGTTAAGAATTGGTCCGTCCATGAGCGGATGTAAGATGTGAAATAGTGATTGGGTACCTTCGGAGGGATTAGCCTTATGGAGGAATTATTCGGAGTTCCTATTGGGAATCCCAGGTATAAGGAAATGGTTGAGTGCTTGACCATAAGTACCCTCTATGAGTAGGCTTTTAGGGTCATCTTGGTAATGGTCGTGGTACTAATTGTGAGTGACCGTTTGGGTTGTGCTCTTAATGAGTAACTTATAGGCATCATCTTTAAGATGTGTTGGTATGGAACCTTGTCTTGGAATCATTTGTTCTAATGATCAATGTTGTTGGGCTCCTTATGAGAAATTCTGTTTATCGTGGTTGAACACTTTTATGAAAGACTTCCCGTTGTCGTTGTTGTTGACTCTTCTTGAGTAATAGTTGCATCCTTATGATAATTATTGGGTATGGTTCCTTTGTGAACAAACTTGTTATGGTATTTGATTAAGTATGGTTTGAGAATGTTGGGCTGGGTCCGCTTGTGACCGTGTTTGCAATGTATGAATGTGGATAACCGTTTAACTCTTTTTGAGTAGCTTCATGTGTTGATGTTGTTATTGATCTCTTCATGAGAAATAGTTTGCATCCTTTGTGATGATTTTGGCTTGGTTCCCTACTTTGGAATCATTGCCCCCGTTGTTGTTTCAAGCGAGTATTTATTACTATGTGCTTGTATAGAGTCCAGCTGGCATTGTTGTGTTTGTTTTGGGCAGTGATGTATATTATAATGGCACGAGCTAAGTCCAGTATAATGTACTTCACTGGTAACCCAGTTTCCCCATGTTCAGTGGCCTTGAGTGGGATGCCCCTTCCCGTGATCGTGGTTGGGATGAGCTGGCTCCTGTGGTGAGTATTCTAGCTATTCGCGTGGGGGGATGACTTTGTGTTGTTTCTCCCACTACTGGTTGTTGTTGTTACTTGGTTCCGGAACCGGCTTCAGCTCTTTCATGCTGCTCAACGGACTCTTCTCAAAGGATGGTGTTCCGTTTCTAGAACCTTGGCTCCGTATCCACCTATGAGTGTTTATTTCAGCTTTATGTGTTGCATGATGAGCTGGTCGTTATTTCCAACCGGTATGGGACGGTTGGCGATAGGGAGCCTCTCATTTGTTGTTATGTGATTGTATGCTATGATTGATTATTTGATATCACTGTTCATGATAGCATGTCACCTAGTTGCATTTAGTAACTTACTGAGATTTTTCTCACCCCGTTTCTTGTTTCAAATTGTTTTTCCTTAACCCCCCCCAGGAAAGCAAGTGGTATCGTTTGAGGTCCGCTGTATCGGGAGTCTTCTGAGCAGGTTGATCGCCTTTGGGGTAGTTACTCTTCAGGGCCTCTTTGTATATAGTTGAAAGGTCGTGGTCGTCCAGGGTTATGCATTTACTGTGGTCCTTTGGGAATTTATATTATTAACAGTTGTTCTTGCTTCCGCGTTTGTTTCTAGTCTCCGAGTTAAAATCTCGTTGAGGTATTGTTTGTTGGTATTGGTTTATAGTAGAATTCACGCGCCCGGTTTGGTATTTAGCATTTTGGAGATGTTAATTATGTAAATTTTATATTTACGGATTTTAGATATTCCGGGGCGTGACAGTTGGTATCAGAGCAATGGTTTTAGACCTTGCAAGGGAATAAGAACTCTGATATTGAATAGGTTTCAACACTTGGGTGTTATGGTATTGAGCGGTTTAGAAAACTAAGTTTTCTTGAAAGATGAGGTTAAGATAGAAGTTGGTTGAGTTATGAGTCGTGATATTGGCGTAGAGTGTTCTTCTTTTGTGGAATACCCAGTATAGATTGGTGTTAATAGTATTAGTTTCATTGGGGTTAGTTGGTTTGAGGATCGAGAGTGTGAGTCTTTGAATGCTTGGTTGTACCTTTCGTAAAGTGGAAATGCCTTGTGCTATATTCGTATGTTTGTTCTCATAAGGTGATTTATGTTGAGGTGTGTCCCCGAGTACGAAATTTCGTGATTGCTAATAATGAAAGTAAGGTGATTTGGTCATGCCGCTTATATAGAGTGTTGACAAGATAAGTAGTATAGTTTAGTTTTCCATGCGGTCCAAATCTCTTGGTTGTTATGGATTTACGGTGAGTATTTTTATACTGATTGTGTGACTTTGCTTAGAAGCATAATGGGTTATAAGTGGGTGCATCTTTAGTGAGAAGTTATATTAATCTTCATGGGAGAAAAAGTGTAGTAGAGATTTGAAAGAATGTTTAAAGATGAGTATGAGTAGATATTTCATTTTGGTCACTAAATTCGTAAATAATTCCGACCGGTCTCTGAGTGGTTGGGAAGCTTGGTTGAATAGTGTGGATTGAGTTTTAATAGATTCTTATCTAATTCGTCGATCTTCGAGTTGAGTGATTTTGGTTCTAAATGAGATAACTTCAGAAAATTCAATTAGGTCACCATGGCGAATTAGTGTTTGTTATCTTATATTGGTGAATTAGTAAATTCCTGCAGCTGATCAGTGGTTTAGTCAGAGTTGATTGATAAGGGGCTATTGTTAGTCAAAGGTCGAATATGAGGAAATAACGAAGGCAATTGCTATTAGGGGGTTCGTTTATTTTGAATTCTTGGTTATATCATTGGGAAGGATAAATGACATAGTGTTATCAAAGATTGTTATTTTAAATCGTAATTTGATTTTGGGAGTGAATGACTTAATGTTATACTGATACACACCAAGTTGTAGGCTGAGAATTATTACCCATTTGGGATTTTATTTAAAATTACTTGGAGGAGCAAGGGTTCGCAAGTTTTAACATGAACTAGAGGATTTATTGTTTTGTAATGGGGTCCTTGAGGTATTAATTGATCTCTGCAAGTGTAGACAAATATGTAAATTGAGATACGCATATTTTGGGATTTCTTGACTTTAGTAAGAACCGATGAATGTGAAATCAACTTTCGATTATTAAAATAAAGATTGATGATAATTTAAGTATTGATATGGTTTTGTGGATTTAGCTAGTATCACTGTTATCTTGCCAGGTATAACCGGTGTTATGTTCTCTTGGAGATAAGTCAGGTTCTCCATTTTAGTGAAGCTGATCAGCTTGTTATCGATAATGATGCTTCCAAATAAGGACTGAGGTGAGTAACGATTAGAAGTGATGAAGTATTTATGTGTGTTTCGAGGACTAACTCTTGATAAATAGAACTATCTATGACTTGGGATGGATTGTGATTTTATTGGCATTTCCTTAGCAAACTGTACATTCTATTTTATTTTGGGACCAAGTTGAAATGTTATGTTAATGGACTATCAAGTGGACGGATATATTTCCTTAGAAAACTAAGTACGAAATAATGCAAGAAGATTCGAGGAATTCTAGGAGTATGACTGTATGATGTTTCATCTTATAAAGGAAGCGAGTATAGTGGTGGGATCATATTTAACCGGATAGTTGATAACGGTAAAATTTTGAGTATATCATTGAGTCATTGGGTGACAGAAATTGTTAGCTCTATTCCTTCTCTTATTTGTTCGGGTAGTAGTATGTTATGGGTTGATGTATAGATCGTCAATACGTACGGAAGAACCGGAAAAGTAAAACTTATGAATATTGGTGAATTAAGGGTTGAGTGAGAACATAATGCTAATCGGGATCAAATCAGTTATGTTTCAGGATCGGTGATCAAGTGACAGTCTTGGGAATCTGAAATTCCGGATGAAAGAGGAAGTTGACTTTAGAATGTTTAATACGAGTATGCTTGAGATATGTGTGTGTAATATATGTTGGGTTATTGAGTCGTGGAGACTATGTTTGAATTATCTAATAGGTACTTGTTTGGAGTTATGAGTGCTATTTGGGGACCGATATTTTGTAGCCTCGTTATGACTGCGTGTCATGATTTTGATGAGAGAATTCGCGGGCGAATTCTTTTTAAGGAGGGTAGTCTGTCACGACCCGATAACTAGGCTCTGTTTTATTAGTAATAAATAATTATTATTTATTTATTTGCTTATTTAGTTATTTAAATTATTTAGTTATTTAAATATTTATGTGTTCATTTTGGGTTTCGTGATGTGGTCGTGCCTAGCATTTAATTGATTTTGTGCTAGTATAGAATTATTGGGTCTTAGTTGTTAGTAGGAAGTATTAGTTTTGGGTAAGTAATGGAGGAGGGGGCTAAGTGTAAGTTTTTGAATTATTCACCTTCTCCCTCACCTCACCTCCCTCCCTCACTCATATTTTTCAGCCATTTCTCTCTCTCTCTCCTTGGGTTGTAGAAAGGTAAAGACTCTCTTCTTCCTTCTCTCTTCATTTCATTCATCTTCCCCCCATTTCCTCTCATTGTTCATGTTATACCAAATGTCTAGATCGTCGGTAGGTTCGTGGGAAGCTCAATAGAAGTTGATTTGGTTGAGTTTGGATTCCTTTTGAGGTAAGTTACTAAGCCCCCTTTAGCTTAAAATTGGTCATTTATGTTGGGTGTGAACATTGGATGATGATTTCATGTTTAGTTGTGAATTTAAATGTTGATTTGTACCTTTGATCATCTTTTGTGAAATTTGGGTAATGTTGAGCTTTAACCTTGGTTTGGATCCTTAGTTGAAGTTATTTGAGTTCTTGTAGACTTCTATGTCATGTTGAGTGCTTGGGTATGCAAAAAGAAGAGTTGAATTCGTTGGGTACAAAGTTGGGTTGATTTGGGTAAGAATTTTGGGAAGAACCCAGGAGTTTCTGCAGATTTCCTCTGTGCGTCGAAGGAGGCGTGCGCTTCCTCTGGAATGAGGCGCGCGCACCCTCCAATTCCCCTTTTGGCTTTGTCCTTCTGGTCTAAGGAGGCGTGCGCATCCTCTTTAGGGAGGCGTGCGCTTCCTCGTTTCCCACTTGGTCGAAATTCCTTCTGATTGGAGGAGGCGTGCGCACCCCCTTTGTATGAGGCGCGCGCTTCCCCTCCCCTGTTCTGATAATTTCTCGTTTCTCGTTCAATCTTCGGTAAGTCATAACTTTCTCACCCGGACTCCGTTTTAGGCGTGTAAACTATCGTTTCGAAGCTCTCTTCGAGTACTACAAGATGGTATAGGTTTTTCGGTTAAGTTATAAGTTTATACTTCGGGATTTTATTGGGTGTTTGAGGTTAAGAGGAGTTGTATCGATCCATTGTGAACAAGTTGTGTAAATCCAATTGAGTGACTTTATTGAGTTGTTATGAACATTTTATGAGATAAGTGAGAACTTCATACCTTGAGACCCTTTAATGGAAAGTTATTTCACTGATCGGATTGATTTTAGGAAAAGACTTGGTCTAGGTTTTAAGTAATATCCTATAGTACCTAGAGGGTTGTCATGGGATACCAAAGTGTTGAAATGGGTGCATTGGGGATCATGTATGGGAATGTGTTACCTTTTTGGTTCGACTGAGTGTTAAGAATTGGTCCGTCCATGAGCGGATGTAAGATGTGAAATAGTGATTGGGTACCTTCGGAGGGATTAGCCTTATGGAGGAATTATTCGGAGTTCCTATTGGGAATCCCAGGTATAAGGAAATGGTTGAGTGCTTGACCATAAGTACCCTCTATGAGTAGGCTTTTAGGGTCATCTTGGTAATGGTCGTGGTACTAATTGTGAGTGACCGTTTGGGTTGTGCTCTTAATGAGTAACTTATAGGCATCATCTTTAAGATGTGTTGGTATGGAACCTTGTCTTGGAATCATTTGTTCTAATGATCAATGTTGTTGGGCTCCTTATGAGAAATTCTGTTTATCGTGGTTGAACACTTTTATGAAAGACTTCCCGTTGTCGTTGTTGTTGACTCTTCTTGAGTAATAGTTGCATCCTTATGATAATTATTGGGTATGGTTCCTTTGTGAACAAACTTGTTATGGTATTTGATTAAGTATGGTTTGAGAATGTTGGGCTGGGTCCGCTTGTGACCGTGTTTGCAATGTATGAATGTGGATAACCGTTTAACTCTTTTTGAGTAGCTTCATGTGTTGATGTTGTTATTGATCTCTTCATGAGAAATAGTTTGCATCCTTTGTGATGATTTTGGCTTGGTTCCCTACTTTGGAATCATTGCCCCCGTTGTTGTTTCAAGCGAGTATTTATTACTATGTGCTTGTATAGAGTCCAGCTGGCATTGTTGTGTTTGTTTTGGGCAGTGATGTATATTATAATGGCACGAGCTAAGTCCAGTATAATGTACTTCACTGGTAACCCAGTTTCCCCATGTTCAGTGGCCTTGAGTGGGATGCCCCTTCCCGTGATCGTGGTTGGGATGAGCTGGCTCCTGTGGTGAGTATTCTAGCTATTCGCGTGGGGGGATGACTTTGTGTTGTTTCTCCCACTACTGGTTGTTGTTGTTACTTGGTTCCGGAACCGGCTTCAGCTCTTTCATGCTGCTCAACGGACTCTTCTCAAAGGATGGTGTTCCGTTTCTAGAACCTTGGCTCCGTATCCACCTATGAGTGTTTATTTCAGCTTTATGTGTTGCATGATGAGCTGGTCGTTATTTCCAACCGGTATGGGACGGTTGGCGATAGGGAGCCTCTCATTTGTTGTTATGTGATTGTATGCTATGATTGATTATTTGATATCACTGTTCATGATAGCATGTCACCTAGTTGCATTTAGTAACTTACTGAGATTTTTCTCACCCCGTTTCTTGTTTCAAATTGTTTTTCCTTAACCCCCCCCAGGAAAGCAAGTGGTATCGTTTGAGGTCCGCTGTATCGGGAGTCTTCTGAGCAGGTTGATCGCCTTTGGGGTAGTTACTCTTCAGGGCCTCTTTGTATATAGTTGAAAGGTCGTGGTCGTCCAGGGTTATGCATTTACTGTGGTCCTTTGGGAATTTATATTATTAACAGTTGTTCTTGCTTCCGCGTTTGTTTCTAGTCTCCGAGTTAAAATCTCGTTGAGGTATTGTTTGTTGGTATTGGTTTATAGTAGAATTCACGCGCCCGGTTTGGTATTTAGCATTTTGGAGATGTTAATTATGTAAATTTTATATTTACGGATTTTAGATATTCCGGGGCGTGACAGTTGGTATCAGAGCAATGGTTTTAGACCTTGCAAGGGAATAAGAACTCTGATATTGAATAGGTTTCAACACTTGGGTGTTATGGTATTGAGCGGTTTAGAAAACTAAGTTTTCTTGAAAGATGAGGTTAAGATAGAAGTTGGTTGAGTTATGAGTCGTGATATTGGCGTAGAGTGTTCTTCTTTTGTGGAATACCCAGTATAGATTGGTGTTAATAGTATTAGTTTCATTGGGGTTAGTTGGTTTGAGGATCGAGAGTGTGAGTCTTTGAATGCTTGGTTGTACCTTTCGTAAAGTGGAAATGCCTTGTGCTATATTCGTATGTTTGTTCTCATAAGGTGATTTATGTTGAGGTGTGTCCCCGAGTACGAAATTTCGTGATTGCTAATAATGAAAGTAAGGTGATTTGGTCATGCCGCTTATATAGAGTGTTGACAAGATAAGTAGTATAGTTTAGTTTTCCATGCGGTCCAAATCTCTTGGTTGTTATGGATTTACGGTGAGTATTTTTATACTGATTGTGTGACTTTGCTTAGAAGCATAATGGGTTATAAGTGGGTGCATCTTTAGTGAGAAGTTATATTAATCTTCATGGGAGAAAAAGTGTAGTAGAGATTTGAAAGAATGTTTAAAGATGAGTATGAGTAGATATTTCATTTTGGTCACTAAATTCGTAAATAATTCCGACCGGTCTCTGAGTGGTTGGGAAGCTTGGTTGAATAGTGTGGATTGAGTTTTAATAGATTCTTATCTAATTCGTCGATCTTCGAGTTGAGTGATTTTGGTTCTAAATGAGATAACTTCAGAAAATTCAATTAGGTCACCATGGCGAATTAGTGTTTGTTATCTTATATTGGTGAATTAGTAAATTCCTGCAGCTGATCAGTGGTTTAGTCAGAGTTGATTGATAAGGGGCTATTGTTAGTCAAAGGTCGAATATGAGGAAATAACGAAGGCAATTGCTATTAGGGGGTTCGTTTATTTTGAATTCTTGGTTATATCATTGGGAAGGATAAATGACATAGTGTTATCAAAGATTGTTATTTTAAATCGTAATTTGATTTTGGGAGTGAATGACTTAATGTTATACTGATACACACCAAGTTGTAGGCTGAGAATTATTACCCATTTGGGATTTTATTTAAAATTACTTGGAGGAGCAAGGGTTCGCAAGTTTTAACATGAACTAGAGGATTTATTGTTTTGTAATGGGGTCCTTGAGGTATTAATTGATCTCTGCAAGTGTAGACAAATATGTAAATTGAGATACGCATATTTTGGGATTTCTTGACTTTAGTAAGAACCGATGAATGTGAAATCAACTTTCGATTATTAAAATAAAGATTGATGATAATTTAAGTATTGATATGGTTTTGTGGATTTAGCTAGTATCACTGTTATCTTGCCAGGTATAACCGGTGTTATGTTCTCTTGGAGATAAGTCAGGTTCTCCATTTTAGTGAAGCTGATCAGCTTGTTATCGATAATGATGCTTCCAAATAAGGACTGAGGTGAGTAACGATTAGAAGTGATGAAGTATTTATGTGTGTTTCGAGGACTAACTCTTGATAAATAGAACTATCTATGACTTGGGATGGATTGTGATTTTATTGGCATTTCCTTAGCAAACTGTACATTCTATTTTATTTTGGGACCAAGTTGAAATGTTATGTTAATGGACTATCAAGTGGACGGATATATTTCCTTAGAAAACTAAGTACGAAATAATGCAAGAAGATTCGAGGAATTCTAGGAGTATGACTGTATGATGTTTCATCTTATAAAGGAAGCGAGTATAGTGGTGGGATCATATTTAACCGGATAGTTGATAACGGTAAAATTTTGAGTATATCATTGAGTCATTGGGTGACAGAAATTGTTAGCTCTATTCCTTCTCTTATTTGTTCGGGTAGTAGTATGTTATGGGTTGATGTATAGATCGTCAATACGTACGGAAGAACCGGAAAAGTAAAACTTATGAATATTGGTGAATTAAGGGTTGAGTGAGAACATAATGCTAATCGGGATCAAATCAGTTATGTTTCAGGATCGGTGATCAAGTGACAGTCTTGGGAATCTGAAATTCCGGATGAAAGAGGAAGTTGACTTTAGAATGTTTAATACGAGTATGCTTGAGATATGTGTGTGTAATATATGTTGGGTTATTGAGTCGTGGAGACTATGTTTGAATTATCTAATAGGTACTTGTTTGGAGTTATGAGTGCTATTTGGGGACCGATATTTTGTAGCCTCGTTATGACTGCGTGTCATGATTTTGATGAGAGAATTCGCGGGCGAATTCTTTTTAAGGAGGGTAGTCTGTCACGACCCGATAACTAGGCTCTGTTTTATTAGTAATAAATAATTATTATTTATTTATTTGCTTATTTAGTTATTTAAATTATTTAGTTATTTAAATATTTATGTGTTCATTTTGGGTTTCGTGATGTGGTCGTGCCTAGCATTTAATTGATTTTGTGCTAGTATAGAATTATTGGGTCTTAGTTGTTAGTAGGAAGTATTAGTTTTGGGTAAGTAATGGAGGAGGGGGCTAAGTGTAAGTTTTTGAATTATTCACCTTCTCCCTCACCTCACCTCCCTCCCTCACTCATATTTTTCAGCCATTTCTCTCTCTCTCTCCTTGGGTTGTAGAAAGGTAAAGACTCTCTTCTTCCTTCTCTCTTCATTTCATTCATCTTCCCCCCATTTCCTCTCATTGTTCATGTTATACCAAATGTCTAGATCGTCGGTAGGTTCGTGGGAAGCTCAATAGAAGTTGATTTGGTTGAGTTTGGATTCCTTTTGAGGTAAGTTACTAAGCCCCCTTTAGCTTAAAATTGGTCATTTATGTTGGGTGTGAACATTGGATGATGATTTCATGTTTAGTTGTGAATTTAAATGTTGATTTGTACCTTTGATCATCTTTTGTGAAATTTGGGTAATGTTGAGCTTTAACCTTGGTTTGGATCCTTAGTTGAAGTTATTTGAGTTCTTGTAGACTTCTATGTCATGTTGAGTGCTTGGGTATGCAAAAAGAAGAGTTGAATTCGTTGGGTACAAAGTTGGGTTGATTTGGGTAAGAATTTTGGGAAGAACCCAGGAGTTTCTGCAGATTTCCTCTGTGCGTCGAAGGAGGCGTGCGCTTCCTCTGGAATGAGGCGCGCGCACCCTCCAATTCCCCTTTTGGCTTTGTCCTTCTGGTCTAAGGAGGCGTGCGCATCCTCTTTAGGGAGGCGTGCGCTTCCTCGTTTCCCACTTGGTCGAAATTCCTTCTGATTGGAGGAGGCGTGCGCACCCCCTTTGTATGAGGCGCGCGCTTCCCCTCCCCTGTTCTGATAATTTCTCGTTTCTCGTTCAATCTTCGGTAAGTCATAACTTTCTCACCCGGACTCCGTTTTAGGCGTGTAAACTATCGTTTCGAAGCTCTCTTCGAGTACTACAAGATGGTATAGGTTTTTCGGTTAAGTTATAAGTTTATACTTCGGGATTTTATTGGGTGTTTGAGGTTAAGAGGAGTTGTATCGATCCATTGTGAACAAGTTGTGTAAATCCAATTGAGTGACTTTATTGAGTTGTTATGAACATTTTATGAGATAAGTGAGAACTTCATACCTTGAGACCCTTTAATGGAAAGTTATTTCACTGATCGGATTGATTTTAGGAAAAGACTTGGTCTAGGTTTTAAGTAATATCCTATAGTACCTAGAGGGTTGTCATGGGATACCAAAGTGTTGAAATGGGTGCATTGGGGATCATGTATGGGAATGTGTTACCTTTTTGGTTCGACTGAGTGTTAAGAATTGGTCCGTCCATGAGCGGATGTAAGATGTGAAATAGTGATTGGGTACCTTCGGAGGGATTAGCCTTATGGAGGAATTATTCGGAGTTCCTATTGGGAATCCCAGGTATAAGGAAATGGTTGAGTGCTTGACCATAAGTACCCTCTATGAGTAGGCTTTTAGGGTCATCTTGGTAATGGTCGTGGTACTAATTGTGAGTGACCGTTTGGGTTGTGCTCTTAATGAGTAACTTATAGGCATCATCTTTAAGATGTGTTGGTATGGAACCTTGTCTTGGAATCATTTGTTCTAATGATCAATGTTGTTGGGCTCCTTATGAGAAATTCTGTTTATCGTGGTTGAACACTTTTATGAAAGACTTCCCGTTGTCGTTGTTGTTGACTCTTCTTGAGTAATAGTTGCATCCTTATGATAATTATTGGGTATGGTTCCTTTGTGAACAAACTTGTTATGGTATTTGATTAAGTATGGTTTGAGAATGTTGGGCTGGGTCCGCTTGTGACCGTGTTTGCAATGTATGAATGTGGATAACCGTTTAACTCTTTTTGAGTAGCTTCATGTGTTGATGTTGTTATTGATCTCTTCATGAGAAATAGTTTGCATCCTTTGTGATGATTTTGGCTTGGTTCCCTACTTTGGAATCATTGCCCCCGTTGTTGTTTCAAGCGAGTATTTATTACTATGTGCTTGTATAGAGTCCAGCTGGCATTGTTGTGTTTGTTTTGGGCAGTGATGTATATTATAATGGCACGAGCTAAGTCCAGTATAATGTACTTCACTGGTAACCCAGTTTCCCCATGTTCAGTGGCCTTGAGTGGGATGCCCCTTCCCGTGATCGTGGTTGGGATGAGCTGGCTCCTGTGGTGAGTATTCTAGCTATTCGCGTGGGGGATGACTTTGTGTTGTTTCTCCCACTACTGGTTGTTGTTGTTACTTGGTTCCGGAACCGGCTTCAGCTCTTTCATGCTGCTCAACGGACTCTTCTCAAAGGATGGTGTTCCGTTTCTAGAACCTTGGCTCCGTATCCACCTATGAGTGTTTATTTCAGCTTTATGTGTTGCATGATGAGCTGGTCGTTATTTCCAACCGGTATGGGACGGTTGGCGATAGGGAGCCTCTCATTTGTTGTTATGTGATTGTATGCTATGATTGATTATTTGATATCACTGTTCATGATAGCATGTCACCTAGTTGCATTTAGTAACTTACTGAGATTTTTCTCACCCCGTTTCTTGTTTCAAATTGTTTTTCCTTAACCCCCCCCAGGAAAGCAAGTGGTATCGTTTGAGGTCCGCTGTATCGGGAGTCTTCTGAGCAGGTTGATCGCCTTTGGGGTAGTTACTCTTCAGGGCCTCTTTGTATATAGTTGAAAGGTCGTGGTCGTCCAGGGTTATGCATTTACTGTGGTCCTTTGGGAATTTATATTATTAACAGTTGTTCTTGCTTCCGCGTTTGTTTCTAGTCTCCGAGTTAAAATCTCGTTGAGGTATTGTTTGTTGGTATTGGTTTATAGTAGAATTCACGCGCCCGGTTTGGTATTTAGCATTTTGGAGATGTTAATTATGTAAATTTTATATTTACGGATTTTAGATATTCCGGGGCGTGACACCCTAGAGTTCAGAGACGGCCCCGAACTTAAACCTGTGGATCAGTTAGACGAGGTCGTCATCAACCCAGACTATCCAGATCAGAAAATCAAGATTGGGAAGCAACTCTCCCAACAAGAAAGAGAAGAGCTCATCTCCCTACTCCAAAACAACTTGGACGTATTCGCCTGGAAAGTAGATAACATGGTGGGAGTAAAGGAAGCCGTCGCTCTCCACAAACTGGAAGTCGACAAGTTCTTCAAACCGGTCAAGCAGACGAGACGAGTCTTCTCTACCGATAAGGAAAAAGAAATTGGGACCGAGGTTGACAAACTCCTCAAAGCCGGCATCATAAGAGAATCAACATACCCCGAGTGGCTTGCCAACATCGTCATGGTAAAGAAACACAATGGCAAGTGGAGGATGTGCGTGGACTTTACGGACCTGAACAAGGCCTGTCCCAAAGATAGCTATCCCCTCCCCAGGATTGACAAGCTCGTAGACTCTATTGCCGGCCATCAAACCCTCAGTTTCTTGGACGCCTACTCCGGCTATCACCAAGTCAAAATGGCCGAGGATGACATAGAGAGGACGGCTTTTCAAGCTGCAGGCGGCATATACTGCTACGTCATGATGCCTTTCGGCCTAAAGAATGCAGGAGCCACGTATCAGAGGATGGTGAACAAGGTCTTCAAATCTCAGATAGGCCAGAATATGGAGGCTTACATTGATGACATGGTGATCAAGACCAAGATCGGCAGCCATGTACTAGATCTGAAAGAGACCATTGACAACTTAAAAGCTAACGATATGAAGCTCAACCCTAGCAAGTGCGTCTTCGGAGTTACCGCGGGCAAGTTTCTAGGTTTCATGGTTTCTCAGCGAGGCATCGAGGCTAATCCATAAAATATCCAACCCTTGATTGACATGAGGGAGTCGATTTGTATCAAAGAGATTCAAAGGTTGAACGGGAGAGTAGCGGCACTCGGTAGGTTTATCGCCAAATCGGCAGAAAAATCCCTCCCCTTTTTCAAAGCCTTGAAGGGAATGAAGGATTTTTCTTGGACGCCTGAGTGCTCAACCTCGTTCCAGCAACTGAAAGACTACCTCGGATCTCCACCTCTACTCAGCAGCCCGGTTATGGGAGAGACATTGTACGTCTTCTTAGCAGCGACCGACCGAGCCGTAGCAGCTGTACTCGTTAGAAAAGAAGGCGGCATCTAGAAGTCGGTCTACTACGTCAGCAAGGCACTGTCAGACACCGAGAGCAGGTGCTTCAATGCCAAGAAAATTGCTTATGACTTGGTAATTGCGGCCAGAAAACTACGAGCCTACTTCTCAGCTCATCCAATCACGGTCTACACCGACGCTCCTCTTAGAAAAATACTTCACAAGATGGACAGCTCAGGACGCCTACTTAACTGGTCGATCGAACTGACCGAATTCGACATAACTTACAAGCCGAGAAAGACTCTTCTGGCCCAACCTCTTGCCGACTTCTTGGTCGAGACCGCCTTCACAAGTGAACATACGCCGACCACCCGAAAGAGGAAGTTCCCTATGGATAGAGAGCCCTTGGAAGAGTTACCTCCCAACTGTTGGGTCCTATACACCGACGGGCAACTACCCAAGGTAGAAGCGGCGCCGGAGTCTACTTGACTAGCCCTGCCGGCGAGCATATTGCACGTGATTTTATCAGGTTCAAGTTCCCTGCCTCAAATAATCAAGCTGAATATGAAGCCCTAATACTGGGACTAGAAAGAGCCAAGTTCTTTGGTGCAACGAGATTGGTAGCATACAGCGACTCCCAACTGGTGGTGAATCAAGTTAAAGGGGAATACAACACCGAAAACCACATGCTGACAAAGTACAAAGATCTCGTCCTAAACCTGACCAAGAACTTTGAGTTCTGGGATATACGGCAAGTTGGTAGAGAATACAACCTGGAAGCCGACCTGCTTTCAAAGATGGCAACAGATGAAGACTCGGATCCCCTAATCATTTATGCCGACCAGCCTGCTTATGAAAGACTGGAGATCTTTCTCCTGGATGACGAGGAAGGACATGGATCGACAACTACAAAGACTACTTGGAGAAGGGAAAGCTTCCTGAAGACGAGTTAGAGGCTAAGTCGATCAAAAAGAAGATGGCAAGATACATAGTCTGGAACGGCATCCTGTACAGAATGTCATTCTCCAGACCTCTCCTTAGATGTGTTGCGCCAAAAAGCACCGAGAAACTCCTCGCCGAAGTACATGGGGGAGTTTGTGGGGGACACCCGGGGGCCAGAACCCTTGCCGACAAGATCATCACACTTGGCTACTATTGGCCAAATATAAGGGAGGATGCCCAAGCCTATGTAAAGAAGTGTGACAAATGTCAACGCTACTCCGACTTACCCAAAGTACCTGCCGTAGAGCAAAGCTTGGTCATACCAACATGGCCATTCGACATGTGGGGAGTCGACATCATTGGACCGTTCCCATTAGCCAAAGGGAGCAACAAATATGTAATTGTGGCAGTCGATTACTTCACCAAGTGGGTAGAGGCGAAACCACTAGCAAAGATCACTGAAGAGAACTCCATCAACTTTATCCATGATTACATATGGTGTCGGTTTGGCGTGCCCCACACTATAGTGACAGACAACGGCCTACAATTCTCTAATGCTTTCACCGAGGAGATGAATAGGTTGGGAGTCAAGCACAAGAAGTCGTCAGTCAGCCACCCTCAGGGCAATGGACAAGCCGAGGCCGCCAACAAACTTGTCTTAAGAGCACTCACCAAGAACTTAGAAGGCAGTCAAGGAAAGTGGCTGGACGAACTCCCCCTAGCTTTATGGGCCGTCCGTACAACCTCTCGGGGGCCAACTGGGAAGACACCCTTTGTTATGACTTACGGTTCGGAAGCAATGGCACCGGCCGAGATGGCCTTGCCGACTTTCAGAGTAGACGTGACAAAAAAAAACCGGCAACCGGCTAACCGCCGGTTGATAACCGGTCAAAACCGGGAAACCGGTTAACCGGAAACCGGCTCAACCGTCAACCGTAATTCCCCGGTTCGGTTTCGGTTAGGCCTTTCTCAAAACCGGTAAACCGCCGGTTATAACCGGATAACCGCCAACCGGATAACCGGCGGTTAAACCGGTTATAAAACCGGAGGTTAACCGCCTAACGGCTACTTTTCAAAAATTTGCACCGGGCCCCCCCCATTTCCCCATGTCTGACTGACCACCACTGTCCAAAAACGGCTAGTTTTCCAACTAGCCGTTAGTTCAGTTAACTTTCGGCCTTAAATGAAAAAAAAAAAAAAAAAAAACCAAAAATTGCTTACATATAAATACCCCCTCCCTCCTACCATTTTAGTTCCACATCTTCTCTATACTCTTTCTCTCTCTACTAATTCTCACACTCTCTCATATTTCCAGTTAGATTGCATAATTCCAGTCAGTTTTTTAACGCTTTCCAGTTAGTTTTTTAACGAAATCACTTTTTTAATTTATTTAGAAAATTCCAGTCACTTTGTTAACCATTTCCAGTCAGTTTCAAATCATTTTCCAGTTAGTTTTCAGAATTCCAGTCAGTTTTTGAGAGTTTCAGTCAGTTTTTTGACAGTTTCAGTCAGTTTTTTAACAAAATCTGTGTTTTTCATCATTTTCAGTCAGTTTTTAGCGAGTTTCAGTCAGTTTCTAAACAGTTTCAGTTAGTTTGTTAACAAAATGGCCTCATCTCGAAGGAGCGGCAAGGAACATGTTGGTTCTTCCTCACTTAACCCGGAAATTGAGTCACATTTTGAGGAAAGTGAGCAAAATGTTGAAGAAAATGTTCCTCAAAGTGGTAGGGCCGGGGCCGGCCGAGCTCGAGGCGTGGGAAGAGGTGGTCGGGGGCAACGTCAAGCACGAGAATCCAAATCCGACACTTTCACGATCCATTTCCGAAAAGTACAAATTGACCCCAACGACTTTGTACATTTTCGAGCGTGTTGCAACTATTGCACCAAATCTTACCCGTTCGCAAAAGGTAATGGGCATGGAACATTGAACCATCACTTGAGATCAACACATCCTGAAAAACTTGGGATTGATAGTGATCAAGCTCAATTACAATTTGCTCAACCTAACACCCAAGGTACGTCTTCGGTCTTATTTAAGTTTAATAATGTCGTTTATAGGAAAGAATTGTGCAAATTTGTGTGTGTTAAAGGGCTTGCTTTTAACTTTGCGGATGATGACTTTTATGAACGGTTTATTAGACTTTCTTTAAATCCGGCCGCCTCCAAAGTACCACGTACGACTCTCGTACGCGATATTAAAAAAGTGGTTTTGGAATATAAACATTTTTTAATTGATGTTTTATCAAAATTAGATCAAAGAGTTTCAATTTGTGCCGATGGTTGGAGTGATCATTGGCAAAGAAATAGTTATTTGGGTGTTACATGCCATTGGATCGATAATTCGTGGACTTTACAAAAAAGACTACTTGCATATGATAGTTTTGAACCACCTCATTCCGCGGAAAATATTTGTAGAAAGTTGCACGCCATTTTGGCAAAATATGGTCTTTTGCAAAAAATATTTTCTATTTCATTCGACAATGCTAGTGCTAATACCGCTAGTATACCGGAATTGATGCTCATTTGTCAACCGTCACTTGGGGGTAAGTATTTTCATATTAGATGTTTATGTCATATCATAAATTTATGTGTTAAAGATGGTTTGGATGCTTTAGATCAATATGTTAAACCTATTAGAGAGGCTCTTTATTTTATTGCAAAAAAAAATAAAATTACAAGAAAATGGATAAAATATTTACTAAATAAGGGTCTTCCCGAAAAATATTTTTCTATGGATGTTCCGACTAGGTGGAATTCTACCTACAAAATGTTAATTGATGGTTTTGAGTATAAAGAGCATATCATGGATTTTTTTATTAGTATGGGCTATGAAATTCCTTTATTTGCGTATCAATGGAACGCTTGCACTAATTTATGTCAATTATTAAAGATTTTCAATACCGCTACTTTGGCTTTGTCGGGAGTTTATTATCCAACTTCCGTTTTGGTACTTGATCAATGTATTGCAATAGTTCTAAGTTTTAAAAATTTGCAAAATTGCACCATTTTAAACGAAAGCATTGCTTCCATGAGGCAAAAGTGGGTCAAATATTTTGATAACATTCCGTCTCTATTTTTGCTTGCAAAGATGTTGGATCCCCGTATTAAATTGAAAGATCTAGTCCGCATAATAACGTTTTATTATGCAAATTTATACCCCAATGGGGACGGATTACACGAAAACCCGGCGATTATTGTTGAAAATACAAAAAAAGATTTGGTGACTCTTTATAATGAGTATAATGCAATTCATGGAAATGTTTCTCAATATGGCTCAAGTCCTAATGAAGAAGATATTGATACACAATATGATGTGAATAACGATCCATATAGTTTTGTTAATGATATTTATTTTTCAAAACGTCCTAGAACGTCTCCTTCTTCTTCTTCTACCTCTAGCATTCCGTACGAGTTGGAAGCATATTTCTCTACTAGACATGAAGTTGTACAAAACACTTCAAATCCAATTTCTTTTGATATTTTGAGGTGGTGGTCACAAAGGCAAGAAACTTATCCCATACTCTCTTTAATTGCAAAAGAAGTCTTAGCTTCTCCCGCTTCAACCGTGGCCGTCGAATCGGCATTTAGTGTGGGAGGAAATGTTTTGGATGCAAGACGTTCCCAACTAACTTGTGAAAATTTGGAAAATCAACTCTTGCTTGGTGATTGGGTTAGAGCGGAAAAGAGGGAGCAAGATATGCCTTATGAAGAGGATTTAGTAAATGTAGATCCACAATATCAATACGACTTGGAAGATTCTACGGGAAGTTCGGAAGGGGACGGAATGTAGATAGTTTTTATTTTAATTTTTAGAATAGGTTTATTTTTATTTCATTGTAATAGTTTAGTTGAGGTAATAAGGCTCCATTTTTTCCTCCCTTAATTATAAAAGGGCAAGGATTGGTTGTCCCCCTCTTTGTAATTTTAATTTTAATTAATAAAATTTAAGGGTACCGTCCCTTTTTTACTTAAAAAATTTGTGTTATACATTATAGTTATACACTTATACATTTTAAGTTTTTAACTTAAAAACAAAAAAAAACAAAATAAAACTGTTTAATATATGTATGACTCATACATATACTCCCGTTTTTTTTTTTTTTATAAAAACTGTTTAAAAAAAAAAAAAAGTTAAAAAATCTGTTAATAAAACTGTTAAAAAAATCTGTTAAGAAAACTGTTTAAAAAAACAGTTAAATTTTTTTTTTTACTTGAAAAAAAAAAACTTTACTTGAAAAAAAAAACCCTTTAAAAAAATGAAGTGTTTTTTTATTTTATCTTTTTTTTTTAACAAAAAACTGTTAATAAAACTGTTTTGAAAAAAAAAAAAAAAAAAAAAAAAGGTAACCGGTTTAACCGGTTTAACCGCATTAACCGGTTAACCGGTTAACCGTAACCGGACATAACGGTTAGACGGTTAGGTTACGGTTAGCATTTAACGAAAAACATAACCGGCGGTTATAACCGTCAACCGCCGGTTATAACCGGATGGACACGTCTATTTCAGAGTAACCAACTATGACGAGGTCGTTAATGAATACAACCGACTACTGGATCTAGACCTAGTCGACGAAAAAGGGCTAGCTGCCCAACTCAGAATGATCAATTACAAGCAAAGAACCAAGGCCTACCATGACAGCAAAGTGAAAAAGAGAACCTTTGAAGTCGGTGATTGGGTACTCAGAAAAATTAAGTCGACACACTTGAAGGCACAACAGAATAAGCTCTCGCCAAACTGGGAAGGCCCTTACATCATCTCCCACATTATATGGGAAGGGACCTACATGCTCAAAACCCCAGAAGGAAAAGATCTTAAACACCCATGGCATTCCGAGAACTTGAGAAAGTACTATCAGTAGCACCTCGGTTAGCTATTTATTCTTTTTATTAGATTTTCGGTCTTAGATTCTATAGTTGATATCTAGTCGTTTCTTAGTTTGATTTCATCGATAAAATTTCCTTTATTTTATTTACATCAAGCTTTGATCATAGTACATAACATGGTCTTAGCGTTATTTACAATGCCGAGATCACCTAACGAAGTTGATGAGCACACTTAAAGCATGACTTCTAAAGCCTAATTTCAATAACTAGCACCCTAACGAAGTCGACGAGCACACTTATGCATAACTTCTAAAGCCTAGTTTTAACTAGCACATAAGACGACTTGAGCTGGTCCTAACGGTTAGACTCAAATTTGGATAGTAAACTCCCGACGATTTGAAACTAATCTCGAATTCTAGTCCTCTCGCGTATCAAAACCGAGCACTAGATGTTCGTCAGAGCTCAACGATAGACCACCTCGGCCTGAACATATAAGCCTATGTTGGCTTTCCGATCCCGGCTTATTACGGTCCAGCCCCAAAGAGGCATGACGGACTAAACAATGACGAGATCATAGACGTAAACGTAACGACTCAAGACATTCAAAACCTAATTCTGTCGGTTAGTACTCTCAAATTTGGGTTAAGATTAATACATCTAGTTCTCACGACAATTTAAGACTAACTGCGGTTTAGTTCTTACAAACCGAGCTCCTAACGCTCGTCGCGGCCCATAATGGTGATTTACCACGGCTGGTAGCATAACCTAAACCAGCTGGCATGTCTCATCACTTCAGACTAATGACATCTCAAACCGAGATAAAGTAATATGAACAGAACGAGATAACACTTGCGCAACGAGCTATGGAAATGGGATAAACACCTCAAACCGAGGTATACAAACCTATACAGAACAAGTGTTTAGACTCCCCCAAGCACTCTGGGCCGAGTCACTTAAATAAGAAAAAAAAATATTGTTTTAGCCTACCCGGCTTACAAAGACATTCCAAAGTTTAACTAATCAATACCAGCATCGTTTTCCTCTTCAACTTGGGCAATCAGATCATCAAGATTCCCTTCCTCAACTGGCGGAGGTACCCACGGGGAGTTACCCTCTTTCCGATCTCGGCTATGAATCACCCTCAGGCCCTTGTCAAAATACGGAATCAAGGAATGGGCAGCCCGAGCTTCAACACCATAAGCATCCTGGTTGTAGAGCCGTGTAAGCTTGTCAAGAGTTATATCAACTTCAGGGTCTATCCAGAGAAGGCGAGACAGATTTGACCAAGCATCATTGTAGGTAGTGCCGACTTCATCTTGAATGGCCGCCTTCATTGCCGCACCCTTCTTGAAAGCCTCCACCGCCCGCTTCTCCTGACTCGGAATGCTCTCCTCCAGTTGGACCAGCCTCTCCTCCGCAGCATTTTTCTCTAACATGAGGCCCTCCGCTCGTTGACGCTCTTTGTCCAAATCGGCCCTCGCCACAGCAGTCTCCTCCTTGGATGTTCTCATCACCGTCTCGGCACGACGAACCGTCTCATTAGCCTCCGCCGACATGTCAGCTGCCTTCTTTAACTCCGCTTCAAATGAGGCCTTCTCCTTCTCAAGGGCTTCCACTTTGGCCTTCAGCTCAACATTAGAGGCACGAAGAGGCTCGACCTCGTCTTCACACTTCCTAGTATTGCTTATGGTAAGCTGCATCAACGCATATTCATGCTGGGCTATGGAGGCAAGCTACAAAGAAAAGATAAAGACGTCAAAAGTAGGACATTCACGGTCACAACAAATAATGAAATACCAAGTACCTCGCTGATAAGTAGGCCCTTGCGGTTCCGAAGCTGTGTGGAGGTCGGTCTGGTCTCCACTAACCTTTGAATAGTCCTTTGATTCATGGCCCTTTTTATGACGGACGCGCCGAGTTTGAGGGCAGGACCGGAGCGAATGGAATCATCAATATCCAGTATTATCACTACATTGCCAAGAGCATGAGCCAAATCATTGATCTCGACCTCAGTAGGACCCGAAGCCGAAGCTGAGCCACGAGTTGAAGGAGTTCTCTTAGACGGGGGCTCTAAATCATCCTCACCTTCTGCCCTCGGCCTCTTATCCCGACGACCCGCCTGGTCGATTTCCTCCTCAACATGTTGACTTTGACTATGATCCTGTAAAGGATCAACATTCTCCATCCCAGTTTCCTTTTCAAGAATCTTGACCTCCACCTCTTCTCCTCTGGCTCCAACTTGGATGACAGGGGGACCCGTGGGAATGTTGGCGACTCCTAGGGCCTGCATCGCCTCCTGCCTAGATGTCATGTCGGCATGACGATTTTCAATACCCCGGGTACGCGATAATTGTTTTTTCCTCCTCGCCGCCATGGCGGGGTCGAGCTCCTCTTCGTCGATAATCTGGACATCCTCCATGAAAAGATCTGCACGAGAAGAGAAAGTTAAAAGGACAGCTGGAAACAATCAGGGAAAACAGAAAAATACAAGCGCGGAAAGGAAATTACATCCTATAATATCTTTGGCCTTGAGACACTTGTCGGCCTCAGTCTTGCACACCAGGCAGTCAGAATAAAAGACGAGATCTGGGTGAATAACCCAATCCGGGAGTCGATGACCCCTTTCCACCACAACCCTCGGCCTAACACCACCAATCGGCCCCCTCATCAAACCGGCCTCTACATGGAATTTGAAATCAATCTCGGTCCGGGACCAATCCAGTGTAGCAGTAGCAGCAAACAACTCTAACATCTTTATCAAGGCGGCGCTCCAATCTGGACGATGAACCACCTTAGGCTTGACAGGATCTCGGTCCAGGCCTAGGAATTCCTAACCCTGACGGCTCTCCACTTTGATCACATGCCTATTCCAGCTGTTACGTTTATTCCGCAAGTGCACGGGTTTTTGTAGTATAGATAGTGCAAGAGCGAGTCGTTCCCACGAGGACAACTTTACTTAGAAAAGTATTTTTGCTTTTTATAAGAGAATAAAGAAAAAAGAATGATTGGGGGGTACAAAATTGTTTGTCACGATTAGAAAATAATAATAAAAACTAAAGCTTAGATTGAAAACTCTTATTGTTAAGGAATCCTCGGGATTGGGACACAAACAACATTGTATTCATCAATTAATCATGCTCTTTTTAGATTTAGAGTTTCATTTTTAAAACAAGGATGGTATTCTAGGCCTACACTACTTCTCACGATCAAGCAAGTAGCGTTTGTATTCTCATACTAATTATGCCCTATCTCTCGATGGCCCATAATTAGTAAGAATCCATTAAGTTTTCTTTATGAAAATCAGCATACTTTCCACTCAAGGAGCACCCCTAAGCCATTACACTACTCTCGTGAGTAATGAACTTAGTTCTGACTATATGGATCCGTTAATCAAGGTTCTCCGATCAGTACTTCCCTTGATTAACTAAGATTCATACAAGCCATGGACGTCATCATGGTCGTAGGCGTTAAAGTTTGATATAGTAGTGTAGACACCCCGCCTTGGACCTCTCACCCCGATTGCATACAAAGTATTTTTATTTAACATATTTTTATTAATTTCTGTTACTTTGGTTAAGTTCTTAACTGATTCCGTTAGTTTTGGACTAAACTGCATAACAGAATTAACTTTAGAGTCATTTCTGTCATTCTGTCATTTTCACCCGCGGGCGCTTCCGGAACTGTCAGTGAGCCGCGCGCGCGTCCCGCCCCAAAAGCCGGACTCGCGCGCTTCCCATTTTGGCAGTAACGGATTGCACCTTATTTCCCTCCCTTTTCTTATTTGCAACATCTCTTTCTTGATCACAAAAGACCTCTTTTCTCATCCACATTCATCCCCCCCTTTTCTCATCAACTCCCAATCCCAAATTCTAAGCCTTTTCCCAAAAACTAATATTTATTTCATTTATTATTTGATTTCTTTTACTTCTTTTATTTTTCTTTTATTCATTTATCTTATTTGTGATTGGCCCATTCCATTTCACATGGATGACCAATTTCCCTCTCTTTTTCACCTATAAAAACCACCATCTTCTACCTTAGAAAATGACCTCATTTTTTTAGACTTGGAACTTTCTCTCTACACAAATTCTATATCATTTTTCCCTACACAAATTCTCCCAACAAGAGTTTTACGCAACGAAACTCTACACAAATCTCTACACAACAACATCATTTTCAAGTCCAAGTTTGAAGTCTTCTTTCTAAAGGTACAAGTCTTCTTTTTTTATTCTATTCATGTTCTAGTCAATGTATGCAATCCCCATTAATGGGACATGACCAACATGACTACTTCACATATTGAAGTTAGTTAAGGTTATCTCCCTACATTTTAATCTTAACTTTAATTCACCATGTTAATTTCTCTTCATCTCTTAATGTAATTCTTTAACATTACTTGTTACATGTAATCTTTATCATTAAATAAATAAAACAATTCTATTTTATTTCCCCTTTATTTCCTCTTTTCTTCTCATCACAATTGTTAGCACATTTCTATTTAATTAATTGAAGGACATGTAAATATTAGAACACCAATAGTAGCAAGACCCGCGTAAGCGGGGCGGAGTGGGTGTTTAAGTACTTCCCACTCCGTCACCTAACCCCCGAACCCTTCTCTCCCGAATCTCTGGTTTTGTACATAAATTAGGCTATTTTTAGGTTTTTCTTATGTTCCTTTAAAAACATAGGTGGCGACTCTAAACAATCTAAAACAAGTTAGACATCCAAGGATAATTCACCGCTCTAGCCAAGCCGTGGTTCCCCGGGGTATCTACAGTGGCAACTCTGCTGGGGAGTGTATTAGAGGGTTAAACTTGCGTTTTTAACTTTTGGTGTTCTTATTACTGTTTTCTGGGCATTCTGGTAAAAAGGGTGGGAAGCGCGCGCCTCTAGCCTTCTTGGCCTAAAGCGCGCGCGTTCGACCCCAATTACCAGAATCGCCCGCCTCCTTTCTTGTCCTTCAATTCCATATTTCTGTACTAACAATTACTGCAGGGGAAAGTTTTCTTAATTAAGGGTCAAGGCAATCCTTTGAACCCACTGATTTGCAGATTCTCACCCAGAAGCGGGCGCCTCTGCCCTTCTTCCTCTCACGCGCGCGCCTTCCGCATAGGCAACCCAATGCGCGCGCTTCTGGGCGCATTCCCGGAACAGAATGACAGTGTGCGGGCACCGGGCTTGCATACAATTTCTTTTACTTTCTGTTTATTTTTATCGGTCACACGGGTGATTCGAAAGTTGTAATTATGTGCTTATTTGTTTTTTTATTTATTTCTTTTGAAAAAAAAAAATGTTTTGTCACATGTTAGACCTCACACTACATGCACATATTCTTATCAACTGCTCACTATCGAGTCGCACAAGTCCAACCCCAAACCCGTCGAGGCCCGTCCTAGAAAGTTTCAAGCTCCACTCAACCTTGGCTCTTTCGAAGCGGTAAACCTCAGCCCGTGGCGTAGTTCATGACTACATGCCGGGGGTGACCTTTGAGCCTCATATTCAAGCCGAGCACAAGCCACACAATTCTAGTCTAGGGTCTAACACTCCGTGACTCAAGTCGGTTTTTCATGTACCGAGATTTCCCTAAACTAATGTCTTCAAATCATACATGCCAATTTGTTGCAATGGACGAAATAAAACTCCGTCCCCAAAAGTGGTTATTTTGGACGAAAATAAAAATCCGTCCCCGCATGTATGATTTATTACATTAATTTAGTTTAATCCCGATACATGTAGGATTCACAAGCGTGGTGGAATCCGATGAGTATATGGGACCGCGAGATGGTCTATATACTAGTGTGACGATTCCACTATTTTCCTAGAAACCCCAAAAAGGACCACGTCCTTCCGACTTTGTAAATAAAAAAAAAGAGTCGTTTTTCCTTATGTGGTTGAGTCTTTTTCTTTGTTTGTGGGTTAATTCATTTTATCCAAAAGGTGTTTGTGGGGCCATCCTAAGATCAACCGTGTTCTCTCCATAGGTCCAATGGCTTCAAATGGCAACGACAACGGAATTCCCGTATCCAACGAAGGGTTATTCCGCATGGTGGAAGCATTGAAAGAGCAAGTTGATACACTAGCCGAGAATGTCCGCCGCAAGGATGATCTATGGCGAGCTCGTTACAAGCATGTGAAAACGGTCCACGAGAAAGAAGTTGCTCAACTCAAGAACCGATTAAAGGGGCTCACGAATGAAGGAAAGGTCCAAAGCATTGATACCGGTTTGGTCAACACTCTCATGTCCTACATTGAGCAAAGGCTTAGTGGGCTAAATTTGCACAAGGGCCCAAACACCGATCTTCATCAAGCTTCTCTCCTCATGAACACAATGGAGGCTCTTCCCGAAAAGTTCAAGATGCCCGATATTGGCAAGTTCAACGGCAACTCTTGCCCCAACGCTCATGTCGACTCCTACATTTGGGCCATGCTACCAAAGAAAGTGTCTCCTCAAATAATAGCACAATGCTTCCCGCTTACTCTCGATGGGGTCGCAAAAGATTGGTACATGAGTCTTCCGATTTCCACCCGCCTCAATTGGGATGCCGCTATGCTTGCCTTCAAGTCACAATACCAAGGCAACTCCATGTTCCGCCCCACCAAGAAGGAATTGGAGAGCACCGTGCAAATGGGTAATGAATCATTTGGGGAATTCTATCGCCGTTGGAATGACAAGCTAGCCGAGATGGTTGATAGGCCTTCCAAGAAGGAACAAATGGACATCTTCTTGAAATGTTTGAAAATGGACTACCGCACTCGTCTTAGTGGGGCTTTTCACTCCGATTTCTCAAGCATGTATGATGCGGGTGTTAGAATTGACAATTTGCTCCGAGAAGTGGCCGAGTCCTCCTATGACACAAGCTTCAACGACAAAGGGTTCCCAAGCAATGACATGGAAGAATGTAGTGACATGGAAGACTACAACGACAATGAGGACTACAACGACATGGGGGATGACGACAACAATCTCCGTTTCTCTTTCTCTACCTAGAAATAGGATAAAAAAAAAAAGTCAAAAGTCCTCTAATGTGTGCATTAATGTTTTCTCTCGTCCTATGTTCGAGTCCATTGAGTCATCAAATAAAAAGTCGTTCTTGTCCTCATACACTCTTCCAAGTTGTTCGATCTAATTCTTGACAAAATGATGAAAAGATGTCTAAACGAGTTTTGGAATGAAGGCCATCACTTGAGCGCCTAGGGGCTAAACATTGTGACGAAGGCAACATCATCAACGACGAAGACAAAGTCAAGACATCAAAGGTGAAGCAACAACCATGGAGAAAAATCAAGCAATGTTTCAAAGGGGGGATTGAAAAAAAAAAAAAATGCTCGCTAGGTTGAACTCTTCACATCAACCTAGGCAAAAGTTAGAGCACACAAAAAAAAAAAAAAAAAAAAAAAAAAATCCCCCTCAATCAAAGAAGTTCACATCAAGATCAACATCATTCCATCCACCAAAGGAGGACGAAGCTACACGACGAAGCAACAATTCCATCCCGAAGAATGGAGAATTCACAAGAACTACGGTGACCTGAGCCTCTACACTGGAGGAACGTAGGCAACCTGCGGGTCCGGTCTCATGCAAGAAAGAAGATATGTTTAGCCCTAGCGCGTTATGGTGATTGGCCTTCATCTCGAACTTATCAAGACATCTTTGTACGATTCATTTGCCAATGAATTAATCACCAAAAAGATTGAACAACTTTTTTAGATTTGGAATCATTTCGCGCTCCTTGTCGAGTCTAGGGACTTCTATTCTTTCTGCATACTCCCAATTTCTTGCAATCAAATTGGGGCTTTCCTTCTCTTCTCTCTTAATGACTTACTTGCCTTCGCGAGTCATTCAATTAAAAAAAAATACATGTCAATACTAGGGACACTTCCCTAGTCGAGTCAATGTCACTCATCTTTAGTGACAAAAGGTTTTCACCGCAAAATCACATGTCTCTCATCCTCATCTAGAGTCAATGCACACTTCCTCATTAATCGAGTCAAAAATGAAGACGCAAAAGAGATGCCCGCTAGATTGAAAACCCGAAAGGGCGGTCTAGGCAAAAAACAGGGTGCGTCATAAAAAAAAATGAGAGAGTGAGAGAGAGAAGGGAAAGAGAAATGGAGATCCCCGGCCTCTAAAGAAGACAAGTTCTACATTGAATCTCCTCAGCAAGTCAATTCCCCACCGAGTCAACTTTGGGATTGCAAAAGGCTCGACAAGATATAGCACCGTCAAAGGTTGTCTTGGGTTATCGGCATCACTCTCCAGTAGTGTGAATTTTTGGGTTCATGAAAAGAAGGCCCGTGGTAGCCAAGACCCATCCGAGAACGAGCCTATCATAAAAGGGCACGAGGTTGCACAAATAATCCCTAGCTAGTCAATTGGCTTGGGCAACAAATAGCAACAACATGTGTCTCAGTTTTCAAAGCTTCTTCAAGTATGTGCTTCTAATGTACGCCGAAAGGCTCCCGAGAAATGGAGTAGCTCTTGCCATATCTTCTCATGTTTATTCCCTCACACTCTTTGTTGGTAGTGGTGCCCTAGGCACGTTTAATAAACGTTGTAATTGTTATCATTTATTTCATATCAATAAAAGAGATGTTTTGATTATTATTATTGTTCATGTTTACTTATAATAATCCCCGTCCCTAGTACTTATTAAGCACTAGTATAAAGGCTAAATGATCATGAGATGATCATGTTAGATTTATGGGTACTTGTTTGGAACAAGGTACTGGACATGACCCGCTCTATGAGATTTATGTCATGGTCTATGTCGTACATATATCTCATATTAGTTATGTCATTTGAATCCTTAGACATGAAGTTATTATAGTCTTCCACTTGATGAACATTGTGTTTGACATATTCAAACGCTACCTTAACACGGTAAGTATAAAGGGTATGATTGGCATAATCGGATTCCCGTTGGGAAGAATAATAAGCTAAATGGATTTGTCCCTCCACGGAGAGATGTCAAGCTTGGGCCTCTCGTAGGAATGATGTTGATGAAATGTTCGGCCGGACTCAAATGAATTGATTGGATCAATGTCATTTGGATTATCAACATATTCGGAATCGAGAAAGTATTGAACAAAACAAGTTGACTGTTTGACCATGACTTGTGTTCAATGACATCGTGGACAAAGGGATTGTGACATATTCTAAAGGAATGCGAACTTGTATCTAGTTATACTATTTGGGTAGATATGACGGTTTGCTAGAACCTAATCATATCTTATGGGATCACGTTTGAGCTCATTGCCAACTTAGTATAATCCTAGAGGGTCACACACAATAGAACGAATCTTTAAAAAGGACTACATTGGAATTTTGGAAATTCTGGACTTTCTGAGAAGTGGGCGACCGCACATAATGGATTGGGCGGCCGCACACTTATTTCAGTTTTGTACCAGTTTTGTTTCAGAATGCTGTGCGACCGCACAGATGGTTTTGGGCGGCCGCACAGTGCTGTCGGGTGGCAGATTCCTAATTTGATTAGGAAACGAATTTTGGACGGATTTTGACACAAGTTTCCTATTTGGAATATGTCATACTTGTGTATAAAAGACCAAATTCGGCCAGCACTCAAGGCCAATGATTTTGTGAGTCTCAAAGAGTTTGAGAGAGGGTTTATTTTGTTCCAAGACATTCTTGGTTGAGGAACAAAATAATACACAAAATAAATTCCATATAGTTCTTTTGATTGTGAAAAGGTGTTTCACAATTTGGTCTAGCAACCAAGATCAAAGAAGCTCCTTTGATATTCGTTCGAAGTGTGGATACCGCTAGAGGGTGAAAATCATCATCTTCAAAGTTCGTGTTCAAGCTTTGTGATCGTGATCAAGTCTTCAAACCTCCACCAAAGACCAAGAGAATTTGATAGCCATCAAGGGTTAGTTTATTCCTTTATTCTTATGTTGTATTTGATTTAATCATATGAACGGATCCATGGCTTTGGGTTTCAAAATTTTAAATGCTAATTTCCGCTGCGCATGCTTGATCGAAACCCAACAGTGGTATCAGAGCCCCGTTTATGTTGATTAATTCAATACTTGGATCATGTTATGTGTATATAAATTGTTTATGTGCCTTGCATGATATGAATATTGGAATATGTGATGTTTATGTGTTATGTGATTTTATGTGGTTTATTGTTTTGCAACTTTAATCGCACGATTCAATCGCAATAAATAAATTATGGTGGATTCAGAATTGTTGGTTATTAATTTTTGATTGGATCAAAGTTTTAATAATCGAGGAAAAACAATTTTGAGACAAAATTTTCGAACTTAAAATTCTGCACATTCTGATTGAACCGGGCGACCGCACGGAATATAATGGGCGGCCGCACGGTTTTTTGGGCGACCGCACAGGAAATTTTGGGCGGCCGCACTCCAAGATCAGAATGTCTGATTTTGCTCAAAAATCAGAATTTGGAATTTTCGAAAGGTTCAACAAAACCAGTAACAGAACCAATCCAG
This sequence comes from Campanula takesimana, assembly GCA_026119855.1. NCBI lineage: Eukaryota > Viridiplantae > Streptophyta > Magnoliopsida > Asterales > Campanulaceae > Campanula > Campanula takesimana. The sequence continues at coordinate 283,513 of JAOWBW010001467.1, forward strand.
ACCTGCTGATCTGGAATGGGTTTTGGGTAGTTGGTTTGTGTGTGGATCTTGGGGTTTGATTTTTCTATTTGTTTTAGTCTTGTGATTCTAAGATTGGTTCAAGTTTTGGATGGCTAATCTGCGTTCATCGAGATTGTGTTTCCCAAAATTGATCGCAATCAAAGTTTCAAAGATAAAACGAAGTTAGAATTTTGAAGAGTTCATAATTGCTAAAATTGAGAAACAAAGTTCTTGATTCGATGATTGGAGATCCATGTGGAATTGTGAATGCAATTGGCCTACGTTCATCGAGACCATCTATTGCTTAGTTTCGGCCACATGGACTACTTTCTTGGTCTCTTGAATTAGTGCGGGATTGTGGTTGCCTAATGGCTTAGTTCGACCGCACTTCTTGTTGTCTTGATTTGGAAATAATAACCAAAGTTGAAATAGTCTCATCCTCATAATTATAGAGAAACTAATGACACATAAATATCATGCTTAAATTAATGAAGATTAATTTAGTGGCTAAACTTGATGTGTAACATGTTTATATTATGTGCTCATAAATGTGTTATATGCTATATGTGATGAACCTTCAAAGAAAGTTTTAAGTCTTTTATTGCCATGCCATGATTAAAACACTTGTTAGTACATGAGTGATTTTAATGTAGATTCGCCCTAGCGAGATGCATTAAATTTGTTTATGTATGAACAAGATAGATAGTGTGGGCACGCCCTAGCGGGACACATTAACTATGCGTTTAAAATGGTTAGACTTAATTGGGCGTCAAAACAGTTTTGGGCCTAGGCAAAGATGAGGTTTAACATGCTTTTTGAAATTTGATTTTTTAAAGAATCTCATAAAAGGAACTAAGAGTCATATGAGATATGATTGACAAGAGTTGTCTACCTAATTAATTTGATTTTGTGTAATCCGCCTTAGCGGACTTGAAATTAAATTAAAGTTGGATCTTAACCCATTTGAATTATATTATACATTGGATGTATATGAAGGTTATATAATTTAGTGGGAGTATTTTGTTTGAAAAAATACATTATTTATCTCTTTAATGAAAATCGGTACTTATTAAATTTTGGAAATTTTTGCATATTTGTAGATAATGACTAATAACACTCAATCAATGTCGTTGCGATCGATCCTTGAGAAGGATAAGCTCGAAGAGAATGGTACCAACTTTATGGATTGGATCCGTAGCATAAGAATCGTTCTTAGGCAAGAAGATAAGTTGTACATTCTCGATGGGCCTCTCCCCGCTGAACCACCGCCTACTGCCCCTAGGGTAGAAAGAGACAATTACAAGAAACATCGTAATGATTCTAGAGATGTAAGTTGTCTCATGCTTGCTGCTATGTGCTCAAAACTCCAACAAAGTTTGGAACATTTGGAAGCCTATGAGATAGGCGTGGAGTTGAGAACTATGTTTCAAGAGCAAGCTAGGCAAGAGAGGTACAAGACCATTGTTGCATTCACTACTAGCAAAATGAATGAAGGGCAACAAGTGAGTCCTCACTTTCTTAAAATGAAAGGTTATGTAGAGCACCTTGAGAAACTTGGCTATCCAATCCCATTGGAGCTAGCCACGGATATCATTCTTAATTTATTGCCTAAAAGTTATAATCAGTTTGTAATGAATTATAACATGCATGGAATGGATAAGAATCTCTCTGAGTTGCATGGGATGCTCAAAACTGCAGAGATGAAAATTGTAGAGAAAGGTTCTCCCGTGCTCTTGGTTCATGACGGGAAGAAGGCTAGTGCCAAAGGAAAGGGTAAGGCAAGAGTTGTCAAACCCAAGATAAGCAAGGCAAAGGTTGCCAAGGCTCCTGAGGCAAAACCTGATTCACAAAAGGATGCAATCTGTTTCCATTGTCAAGAAATTGGTCATTGGAAACGTAATTGCAAGGCTTTCTTGGAAGAGCAAAAGAAGAAGAAGAGCAGCAAGGCTGCGTCGACTTCAGGTATCTATATGATAGATATTCTCCTTTCTACCACTGATTCTTGGGTATTGGATACCGGATGTGGTTCTCACATTTGTCTAAATGTGCAGGGACTAAAGAATAGGAAACTGCTTAAAGAAGGTGAAGTAGATCTACGTGTGGGGAATGGAGCAAGAGTTGCTGCATTAGCCGTAGGGACTTATGAAGTCACTTTACCTTCCGGATTAATTCTTGTTTTGAACAATTGTTATTATGTTCCGGATTTAAGCAGAAATATTATTTCAATTTCTTGTTTGGATAATGAAGGTTTTAAGTTTCTTATTGAGAATAAGAAATTTTCTATTTATTTAATGATGTGCTTTATGGTATTGCTAATTCATTTAATGGCCTTTATATCTTGGATGTCAAGAATGAAAATAATGTCTATCATGTAAATAAGAAATCTAAACCTAATGATGTAAATCATACTTATATGTGGCATTGCCGTCTTGGTCATATTAATGAGAAGCGTATCTCAAAACTCCATGGGGACGGACTTTTGGGTTCATGTGACTTAGAGTCATATGATACTTGTGAGTCGTGTCTTCTTGGAAAAATGACTAAGACACCTTTTACCAAGTTGGGTGAAAGGGCAAGCGACTTATTGGGGTTGATACATTCCGATGTATGCGGACCATTAAGTAGCAATGCTAGGGGAGGATTTCAATACTTCATAACCTTCACTGATGATTATAGTAGATTTGGGTATGTTTACCTAATGAAACATAAAAGTGAAGCATTTGAGATATTTAGAATATTTCAAAATGAAGTAGAAAAACAACTTGGCAAAATTATAAAGGCACTTCGATCAGATCGAGGTGGTGAATACTTAAGTCAAGAATTTGACGATCATCTAAAGAATTGTGGAATAGTTTCACAATTAACTCCGCCCGGAACACCACAATGGAATGGTGTGTCTGAGAGGAGAAATCGGACTTTGTTAGACATGGTTCGATCAATGATGAGTCAAGTTGATCTTCCAATATCCTTTTGGGGTTACGCCCTAGAAACCGCTGCTTTCACACTAAATCAAGTTCCAACTAAATCGGTTCCAAAGACTCCATATGAGATGTGGAGTGGAAAGAAACCTAGTTTATCTTTCATGAGGATTTGGGGTTGCGAAGTTTATGTCAAGAGACTTATCTCTGACAAACTAGCACACAAATCTGATAAATGTATTTTCGTGGGATATCCTAAGGAAACTAAAGGATATTACTTTTACAACCGAGAGGACAACAAAGTGTTTGTTGCCCGAACTGGTGTCTTTCTAGAGAAAGAGTTTCTCTCCAAAGAAATCAGTGGGAGTAAAATAAATCTTGAAGAAATTCGAGACCCAGAAAATAACATTGAACCAATAGTGGAACAAGAACAAGAACCACAAGGAGTTGTGGAACCTGTTCAAATACACAAGCATCTCGCAGATCTAGTAGGTTACGATCCGAGCCCGAGAGATATGGATTTCTCGTAACGGATAGTAATGAGGTAGAAATCATTGAGAATGATGAACCGTCAACCTACCAAGAGGCGATGTCTTCTCCTGATTCGGACAAGTGGCTTGGAGCCATGGAATCCGAATTGCAATCCATGCAAGACAATCAAGTTTGGAATTTGATTGATGCGCCCGAAGGTGTAAAAACCATAGGATGCAAATGGGTCTTCAAGAAGAAGACTGACATGGATGGGAAGGTGCATACTTACAAAGCTAGGCTTGTAGCGAAAGGTTATAGGCAAGTTCATGGTATTGACTATGATGAGACCTTTTCACCCGTAGCAATGATCAAGTCTATAAGAATTTTGCTTGCCATTGCCGCATATCATGACTATGAAATATGGCAGATGGACGTCAAAACCGCTTTCCTGAATGGAAAACTCCAAGAGGATGTGTATATGACACAACCAGAAGGTTTTGAACAAGATTCTAAGGTATGCAAATTGCAGAGATCCATCTATGGATTGAAGCAAGCTTCTATGAGTTGGAATCTCCGTTTTGATGAATCGGTCAAAGAGTTTGGTTTCATCAAGAACGAAGATGAGCCTTGTGTATACAAGAAGATTAGTGGGAGCATAGTGCTATTCCTTATTTTATATGTGGATGACATATTACTCATTGGAACGCATTCCTACACTTCAGTCTGTGAAGACTTGGTTAGGGAAGTGCTTCGCAATGAAAGATATGGGTGAAGCCGCATATATTCTTGGCATTAAGATCTATAGAGATAGATCAAGGAGGCTACTTGGTTTAAGCCAAAGTACATACACTTGACAAGGTCATTAGAAAGATTCCGTATGGAAAATTCTAAGAGAGGCACCTTGCGTGTTACATGGAGTTTCTCTAAGCAAGACTCAATGTTCCTAAGACAAAAGATGAGCGTGAGAAAATGAATGATGTTCCATATGCTTCGGCAATTGGGTCCATCATGTATGCCATGATTTGTACTAGGCCGGATGTATCTTATGCTTGAGCATGACAAGTAGATACCAATCCGACCCTGGCGAAAATCACTGGATAGCTGTAAAAGCGATTCTTAAGTACTTGAGAAGGACTAAAGACTCGTTTTTGGTCTATGGAGGAATGGAAGATGATCTCGTTGTAAATGCTTACACGGATGCAAGCTTCCAAACCGACAAAGATGATAGCCGATCGCATCGGGTTTTGTGTTTATGTTAAATGGTGGAGCTGTAAGCTGGAAGAGTTCCAAGCAAAGTACAACCGCTGATTCTACAACAGAAGCTGAGTATTTGCTGCATCGGATGCTGCAAAGGAAACTGTTTGGATTAAGAAGTTCATACTGAACTTGAAGTGGTTCCTAGTATTGCTAATCCAATAGACCTTTATTGCGATAATAATGGTGCTATTGCACAAGCAAGGACCAAGAGCACATCAGAAATCCAAACACTACTTAGAGGCGTTTTCATATCATTCGAGAGATCGTTGATAGGGGAGACGTAAATATATGCAGAGTACCTACTGATGACAATGTTGCGGACCCGCTAACAAAGGGACTTCCACAAGCTAAACATGATGGTCATGTTAGGTCCATGGGTATTAGATACATGGGAAATTGGGCCTAGGGCAAGTGGGAGATTGTTGGTAGTGGTGCCCTAGGCACGTTTAATAAACGTTGTAATTGTTATCATTTATTTCATATCAATAAAAGAGATGTTTTGATTATTATTGTTGTTCATGTTTACTTATAATAATCCCCGTCCCTAGTACTTATTAAGCACTAGTATAAAGGCTAAATGATCATGAGATGATCATGTTAGATTTATGGGTACTTGTTTGGAACAAGGTACTGACACATGACCCGCTCTATGAGATTTATGTCATGGTCTATGTCGTACATATATCTCATATTAGTTATGTCATTTGAATCCTTAGACATGAAGTTATTATAGTCTTCCACTTGATGAACATTGTGTTTGACATATTCAAACGCTACCTTAACACGGTAAGTATAAAGGGTATGATTGGCATAATCGGATTCCCGTTGGGAAGAATAATAAGCTAAATGGATTTGTCCCTCCACGGAGAGATGTCAAGCTTGGGCCTCTCGTAGGAATGATGTTGATGAAATGTTCGGCCGGACTCAAATGAATTGATTGGATCAATGTCATTTGGATTATCAACATATTCGGAATCGAGAAAGTATTGAACAAAACAAGTTGACTGTTTGACCATGACTTGTGTTCAATGACATCGTGGACAAAGGGATTGTGACATATTCTAAAGGAATGCGAACTTGTATCTAGTTATACTATTTGGGTAGATATGACGGTTTGCTAGAACCTAATCATATCTTATGGGATCACGTTGAGCTCATTGCCAACTTAGTATAATCCTAGAGGGTCACACACAATAGAACGAATCTTTAAAAAGGACTACATTGGAATTTGGAAATTCTGGACTTTCTGAGAAGTGGGCGACCGCACATAATGGATTGGGCGGCCGCACACTTATTTCAGTTTTGTACCAGTTTTGTTTCAGATGTTGTGCGACCGCACAGATGGTTTTGGGTGGCCGCACAGTGCTGTCGGGTGGCAGATTCCTATTTGATTAGGAAACGAATTTTGGACGGATTTTGACACAAGTTTCCTATTGGAATATGTCATACTTGTGTATAAAAGACCAAATTCGGCCAGCACTCAAGGCCAATGATTTTGTGAGTCTCAAAGAGTTGAGAGGGGTTTATTTTGTTCCAAGACATTCTTGGTTGAGGAACAAAATAATACACAAAATAAATTCCATATAGTTCTTTTGATTGTGAAAAGGTGTTTCACAATTTGGTCTAGCAACCAAGATCAAAGAAGCTCCTTTGATATTCGTTCGAAGTGTGGATACCGCTAGAGGGTGAAAATCATCATCTTCAAAGTTCGTGTTCAAGCTTTGTGATCGTGATCAAGTCTTCAAACCTCCACCAAGACCAAGAGAATTTGATAGCCATCAAGGTTAGTTTATTCCTTTATTCTTATGTTGTATTTGATTTAATCATATGAACGGATCCATGGCTTTTGGGTTTCAAAATTTTAAATGCTAATTTCCGCTGCGCATGCTTGATCGAAACC
>JAOWBW010001468.1:0-130586 GCA_026119855.1 Campanula takesimana
CAATATTGGCCTGCGCGGCTTGATTATCAACTGCAGCTTGATCTTGGGCGGCTTGATCAACATTAGCATTGTTGGATTGGGAAGCATTTGTAGAACTGGAGGCATGGGCGGTTTCAATGACCAAATCTGCTGCACGAAGCCGAACCACAGTTTGTTCATTGATTCTAGATTCAATAGCAGCATTTTGTCTGACCAGACTGTCGGTTCTAAGCAATAAGTGCTCAAAGCTGTCAAATGAATGTTGAGCCAAGATGTCAAGCTTTCTTCAATAGAGTCCATCCTGGTATCAACTGCCTGCTGCTTTAAGGAATAAATCTCATGGTTGGTTCTGACCATGTCTTGAAGGGCAAGTTGATTTTCCAAAACTCCTTTCAGCATATTTTTTATCACAAAAATATCATTCACTCTCTCCCCTTAATTACATCAAGATCAGACTGAATAGTGAGGAGATGAGTGTCAAACCGAGAAGTAGCTGCTTGCATATGAAACTGAATGTTCCTAACCACATCTATAAAATCGGCGGTTGAGGCACGAAGTGGTAAAACTGGATAGGAAGAAACTGAAGGAGGAACTTCATCAGAAGGAGTGTAGTCAGGCATAGGATCATCATCATCATCTTCAGAGATGGAGATGGCATCATCAGAGATTGGGATGGCCTTTTCGATTGGATGGAAAGAAGATGAAGGCATTTTGGCTTTGCCTTTGACCTTAGTACGAGCCTCCTCAAAAGATTCACCCATTGAAACTCTAAGGGCAATCTCAATTTCAATGGGATCAAACTCAATGATCAGAAGAATGAATAGGAATAATGGTAGTTTGAGAAGGAGGTGAGGGAACAGGATATCTCATATAGTCATCATAGAGAAAGATGGAAGGAGAAGGCACAATGAATATTATATAGAGACTGGGAATGCAAAGACAATTAAAGAAAAGAAAGAATTTGGAGGCAAGAGTGGGATCATTCATAACCTGGTAGGCTATTTCAGCCAAGAGCTGTTCTACAGCGGCTAGAATGATTTGGTCCACAACAGCTTCCATATCATCTTTGGGAAAAAATGCATAACGGTTGGGGCGGCCTGACTTGAGAAACCTTTCTTCGGCTTTAGCAGCGGCACGAGCACGAGCCCCAGCCTTCTATCCCTTGAAGTCTTTGATTTGAACCGCTTCAAGTAGGAAGCCACTTCTGCAGCACTCTTCCATTTCCTTTTTTTTGGTTTGATAATTAAAACCGTTGTCTGAGCTGAAGGGGAAGCAGTAGATAGAACCGACGGTTGAACTTCAGTTAAAGCTAGCGGTTGAAACGAAGAAGATGGTTGAGCCGAAAATGTAGAAACCGAAGGTTGAGCAATTGAGAGAACTGGTGATGGTAGAACCGCTGCGGCATACGGTAAGTCTGGAGATGAATGACTGGATCCTGGTTGAACTGGAGATGACTGAACCGGAGACGGAGTGTGCTCTGGTGAGTCAAACTTCAATTTTCTCTTAAGTATTGGAGGTGAGTCCTCAATCATCATAGGATCGATGCCTGCCTTCCTCATTTCAGCCCTTTTCCTTAGCTCCTTAGCAAATGAGCCTTCATGAGGTGAATGATCTCTTTTGTAATCAGCCTCACTGAAGTCTACTGCTCCTAGTGGCCTTGACTGCCAATGTTCCACAAAATCACTTTTCTTCACTAACTTCCTCTTTTCTTCAGCGGTTGAACCTCAAGGATTTCAATGTCTTGCTCAGGTTCACCAAGTGCCTCAGACACATCAGTCTTCTCAGGCATAGCTGCAGCCTCAAATAATTCGGTTTGCTCAGGCTGTACCGCAACCTCAGACACTTCGGTCTGCTCAGGCTCGGTTTGAAAAGAAGGTTTAAGGTTTGGAAGGGCATTATAAATGGTAGCCAACTGTTCATCAGTAAACTGAACAGAGGGCGGTTTAGAGGTTGGAGGTTTAGGAGGAGAGGAGATAGGAATGAAAAGATGAGGTGAAGGAATGTGTTCTGCAATAGATTTGGCTCTGGCAGCTTTGAGAGAGGAGGCATCCATTGCAAAGTTGAGGAATTTCTCCACATTCTGATGTAATGGGGAGAGAGGTTTAATTTGAGGTTTTGGGATGGAGGGTTTAGAAGTGATAGGTTTAGAGAGAGTAGGTGATAGTCTGATAGGGGGGAAAAAGAGGTTGAAGAAGAGGGTTTAGAGGTTGGTTTGGAAGAGGGTTTAGAGGGCCGTTTGGATAGGTCAGCCTTTGTAATAATTGAAGGGATTTGAGCGGTTCCCTTTCTCTTCCTTGAAGCAGCAGTTTCCTTGGGACGAACCGGAGGTTTAGACCGAACTGCAGGCTCCCCCTCAACCGCAGGCTCCCCCTCAGCCTGTACCGCGGTCTGGGCAAGATGGCTTAAACCTAATCTATTCAAAGTAGCGGTCTGACCTTCATTTCTTAACTTCGTAGCATGGGTCTGATTAACAATGGCACCAGCATATGGTTTCCCATACTTGTTGAGCCGAGCCTCAGGAAATGGACCACGTTCAGCTTCAGGTAATGAATCCTCATTCCAAACTGCCTGTGCATATCGCCATCCAAATGCGGTTCTGAATGCATCGAGCTTTGACAACTTAAACACTGACTTCTCAATTGGATCCAACTAATAGTCTTTGTTATCTGAACTGAATTTGAAGATATCCACATCTTGATGCAAGACCTTGGTCAGAAGCCTGCAGTAGGTCCTGATCTTAGACTTCCCAGCGGCTTTAGCGGCATGGAGGCGGTTTAGGGCATTGATGATCTCCTTCATCACAACTTTGAGCCAGTGCAGTTTCTTCCCTTTAAGAATTGCCACACAGTAAGCATACTGTTCACTTGTAAAGTTATTGTGGTTCCCATTTTTGCACATTACTCCAGAATCAACTAATTCACATAAAATGAGCCATTACTTCTCCAAAGTCCTTTTTGGAGGAATTCTTGGTGGATAAAGAATTAACTCCAATCAACTCCATAGTTGTATTGCTCAGAACCTCCGGTTAATCCCAAAACACCAGAATTCTCAAGTCCTGCTAGGACTGCAATTTTGGGAGCGGTTAAGATCACTTCTTTGCCACAGACGGTGGACTTGATAGCATCCTCATACTTCACCTGACCTGTTTCTAGGTCTCTGATTTGTTCTCCCCTTACGTCCAACAAAGCTGCATCAGTAGCAATCCCATTTTTCAAAAAATTCAGCACAGATGATAGTCACGAACTGAGGTTCGTCCATGAGAAATAGAGGGAGCAGCTTCGCATCATTCAGCAGTTTAAGGAGTTCCTTCCAACTGCATCTTGTTTAACTTCCTCTTCTTGTATCCTAGAGCCGGGTACAAAGTTTGAAGGATCCTGAAAAATATTCTAAGTTAGAAATAATTTGAAGAATGGCAGTTTGAAACCTTAAACAAACCGCGGTTTGAGTAAGATTACAAACTATAACGAGGAATCCTAACAATGAAAACATGTGGTTCAAGGAGAGTAAGGGTAAAAATGTAAAACAAAAAATGAGTGAACAGTAAAAATAACGGATCAAAGAGGGAAAATTTGAAAAAGAGTTTGAATGCACGAAGAACACGAAGAACAGAGTATGAATATGCAAAACAAAATCTTAACCAAAATGTGAAAGAATTATACCAAAATGACCACAAAGGGCAGATCCTGAGAAATTTCTAAATAAACTAAGACAAATAACAACACATGAACCCAGAATCTGCACAACTGCGCAAGAACACCAAATATCCCCAAAATCGATTTTGCCCAAGAATTGAACACAAATCACAAAATAAAGTAATCAAACAGTATATATAGGACAATGCGAGTTCAGGCCAACCAAAAATTCGAAGAAAAAACATAAAATGATCAAAGGAAGATGAACAAGCTTTTAAGCTTCAACAATGGCGGACAAATGAAATAAACTGAGTTAGGGTTCAGAAATTCATACCGTATCAGGCTTCGAAGGTTTGGAAGATGTAGAAGTAGAAGCAAGATCGATTGATTTCTTTGGTGCCATAAAAAAAAATCGTTTAAGTAAGAAAATTTGAGTGAGAACAGAGAGTGGAGAGTGCGAGCAGAGGAGAGAGAAGGGGTTTTTGCTAAAAAGAGTAAGAAGTTAAAAAGTTAAATTGAAAAAATGGTTTGTCTTTTATACTCAATTAACCACCTCGGGTAGTGGAGCGGGCATGATGGCTGAAGGAAACTTAATCGTCAGGTACCTGTCGATTCGCATTTAATGCGGCAGAGATAATTGGATAAAGATCCTTAAAGAATGAAGTGACATAAAGTAAGGACTAAATTGCAATATCATACCTGAGCTGTTTGAGTAAACCGAGTTACCTTTTCTCATTCTTGGATTTTATGAAACCGATATCTCTCAGATGTGCTTCGGTTTCACTAGATTAAACCGATAGTTTCCTTTCTCCTTATGGTTTGGATCAAACTGACATTATTCTTCTTGACTCTTCGGTTTGACCAGAATCTTCAACCGAACTTATATAGCGGTTTCGAATTTTGATAGAACCGAATACTATTTCCTTTTTATTAATAGAGCCAAAATACTTAACAAATATTATTAGACTAAGAAATAAATAGGCATGAAATATATTAAGTTAGTTTCAGCATACCCATTTTTCCTCGTAAATGAAAGAACCTTGAATTTTCAAGCGGTTTGGTGAGGATATCAGCAATTTGATCATCGGTTCCCACCTTTGCTAGAAAATATTCTTCTTTTCAACATGATCTTTGAGGAAATGATATCTTATGTCAATGTGCTTGGTTTTTGAGTGTTGAACTGGATTGTTGGAGATAGAAATTGCTGCAGTACTATCACAGTAGATAGGGCAATTCTTTTCAAATACTTCATAGTCTTCCAACTGCTGTTTCATCCAGAGAATTTGAGAGCAACAACTTCCAGCTGCTATGTATTCAGCTTCAGTGGTTGAGACTGAAACCGATGCTTGTTTCTTGCTGGACCATGATACAAGCCGAGATCTAAGGAACTGACATGTACCACTAGTGCTCTTTCTATCAATCTTACATGCTGCAAAGTCAGCATCTGAATAACCTAACAAATCAAATGAAGATTCTTTGGAGTACCAAAGTCCAAGGTTAACAGAGACACATAATATCTAATAATACGTTTAACAGCTATAAGATGAGATTCTCTAGGGTCAGCTTGAAATCTAGCACAAACACACACACTGAACATTATATCTCGCCTACTTGCAGTTAAGTAAAGAAGAGAGCCAATCATACCTCGGTAGAGTGTCTGATTCACTTTCTTACCTTGTTCATCTCGATCCAAACTGCAGGCCTTTTGCATTGGGGTATCAACTGGCTTAGCGGTTTCAAGCCCAAATTTCTTGATCAAGTCTTTGGTGTATTTGGCTTGGTTGATAAAGATTCCATCATGACATTGCTTGATTTGGAGTCCAAGAAAGAATGTCAACTCGCCATCATACTCATCTCAAATTTACCTTTCATAAGCTTCTCAAACTTAACACACATAGTTTCATTAGTAGAACCGAAAATAATATCATCAACATATATTTGAACTAATAATGAATGACCTTTGTGTTTAGCAATAAATAAGGTTGTATCAATTTTACCTCTAGAGAAGCCTTGCTCAACAAGAAATTTAGATAGAGTGTCATACCATGCTCTTGGAGCTTGTTTGAGTCCATACAAGGCCTTCTTGAGCTTGAAGACATGATAAGGATATTTGTTGTCTTCAAATCCTGGCGGTTGAGCTACATAAACTTCTTCTTGTAGTTCACCATTCAGAAATGCACTCTTCACATCCATTTGATATAACTTGAATTTCTTGAAGGAGGCATAGGTCAGGAACAATCTAATGGCTTCAAGTCTGGCTACAGGGGCAAAGGTTTCATCATAATTAATCCCTTCTTCTTGCCTATAACCTTGAGCAACCAACCTTGCTTTGTTTCTTGTTATAGTACCATTTTCATCCATCTTATTTTTGTATACCCATTTTGTTCCAATTACAGTGTGATCCCTGGGCCTTGGAACTAGAGTCCAAACTCTGCATCTTTCAAACTGATTAAGATCTTCTTGCATTGCAGCTACCCAACTTGGATCACTTAGAGCTTCATCTACCTTCTTCGGTTCCATCTGAGATAACAGTGCGATTGAGAACAAACTGTGGTTATCTCTATGAGTTAAGCTTCCTCTTGTTTGAACACCAGAACTGATAGGACCTATAACATTGGTTGTTGGATGGTCTCTATGCTCATTGATTCTGGATGGAGGTCTTCATGAACCACTATTTCTTGAAGATTTTCTAGAGGAGGCTCTTCTTGATAATCATTGAAATCTTCATTGAAGGTGATGTTTGGAACTGGATCAACGGTTTGAATGGGATCAGAAGAGTGCGGTTCTACAGCAACACCTTTGGTTTGATTTGGAGCGACTGGAGAACCTGATGGAGCGGTTTAAGTAGGTTGGTCATTTACGGTTGCATGATTAGGGTAAGATGTACCTATCTCAAAACCACTAAAATCATCAGTAATATTTGGAGCCATATGTGGCTCAAGAAGATCATGTTCATCAAATGTAACATGGACTGACTCTACAATTTTTAATGAAGTTTTATTGAAACAATGAAAAGCTTTAGAGTGTTTTTAATAACCAACAAAAATACCTTCATCGTCGTTAGCATCAAATTTACCTCGATGCTCTCTGCCATTGTATAAGATGTAGCATTTGCATCCAAATATTTTAAAGAAGGCAATGTTGGGTGATCTGCCTCTCCACAATTCATAAGGAGCCTTGTTGTGAACTTTGATGATTAGGGAGCGGTTCTGGGTGAAACATGCGGTATTGACAGCTTCGGCCCAGAAGTATTTGGGAAGCTTTGCTTCTGCAATCATGGTCTTCCCGGCTTCAATCAAAGTCCTGTTCTTTCTTTCTACAACTCCATTCTGTTGTGGAACCCCAGCGGCAAAGAAGTTATGATCAATTCCATGATCATCATAATATTGGTCAACACCATTTTTTGTAAATTCGGTTCCATTATCTGAACGCACAGCAACAATGTCATCCAAATTCTGAGTTTAGAGCTGTCTAAATAGAGCGGTTACGATGCCATAAGTATCATCTTTTGAGGCCATCATTTCCACCCATGTATATCTTGAAAAGTCATCAACAACCACCAAGGTATAGCGGTTTCCTCCTATACTGGTGGTTGGGACAGGTCCAAATAAATCCATGTGAAGCAGTTGTAAGCAGCGGTTCGTTGAAGATGCGGTTTTGCTTGGAAATGACTGTTTGGGCTTCTTACCAAGCTGGCATGCTTTACATTTCTTATCATGATGGTCAACCACTTGGGGTAGTCCTTTGACAAGACCATCCCTTTCCAATTTTGCTAGATACTTGAAGTTCAAGTGGCTGAGCCGCTTATGCCATAACCAGCTGGTTTCACTAACATTTTTTGCTACAAAACAGAGGTCAGCAATAGAAACAACATTACTCAAATCTATCATATATACATCACCTGTTCTGTTGCCAGTCAGTAGAGTAACTTCGGAAGTTGCATCTTTGATGAAACAATTAGTTGAAGTAAAGTTGCAGTTCATTCCTTTGTCACAAAACTGAGATATGGAGAGAAGGTTGTGCTTGAGTACTTCTACTAGTGACACATTTTCAATGGTCACCTTTCCACGTTTGATTGCCCCATATCCTATTGTTTCTCCTTTCTTGTTATTTCTAAACACTACTGGGGGGGCCTCTCATACTGATGAAATCACAAAGAAGTTCATTATCTCCGGTCATGTGTCGTGAGCAACCACTATCCAAGTACCAAAGATCCTTATTCTTCTTTGCGGTTTCAGCCATACAGCATAAGATTTGAAAAATAAACATTAAAGATTTTGGTCCCCCTTATTCTTTGGGTCCTAGGGTTAGCAGCTTTTTGAGACCCACACCTGTTTGACCTTAGGATTTTTACGTCCCTTGGCATTGGGTGTGAACCTCAAAAGACAACGACCAGCACCATGACTATAATCAGCACAAATAGCACAATGAATAAATCCTGGTTTTGGTTGCGGTTTTACAAACCCTTTACTGACCTTCGGTTTCTCATGTTTTACTGGGTCAACGTTTTGGCTTTAACAAAGATTACCTTCTTGAGCTCAATCTTCCTCTTAGGTGCGGCTTTAGGGAAAATGATAGGAATTTCCTTAAACTGACTAGGAGCGGTTTCATCACTCAATACTTCCTTGGTTGCCTCAGCCGCTATGGATTTCTCTTTCCACTTTGAATCTCTCCCAGTCTGGTTTTTAGGATACTCAAAGAAATAATTTTGCCTTTTAATTTCTTGTTTTGAGTCCTTTTTACCGGCATGATTAACCTTAGGAATTTCTTTGGTTTGTTCAGTAGGTTTCACACCACCTTCGGCACAGAGACAAGGACACTTACACCCATCATCGGTTTTAAACCCTAATCCAGTTTTATCCGAAGTAGGAATTTGTGAATTTAGGATTTGTTCCACTGTCACACCCCGGAAATTCTAAAAATCCATAAATATAAAATTTACATAATATACATCTCCAAAATGCTAAATACCAAACCGGCGCCTGAATTCAACTATAAAACCAATACCATTAGACAACACCTCTACGAGATTTCAACTCGGAGACAATCTACAAGTGCGGAAGCAAGAACACTAATAATATAAAAACTCAACGGATAACAGTATTTACACAACACTGTACTACCTCGATCTCACAACAAAATACATAAAGGCTCCGAAGAGCAACTACCCCAAAGGAGGTCAACCTGCTCAGAAGATTCCCGCTACAACGGACCTCACAACGCTACCCCTTGCTTTCCTAGGGGGGGGTTAAAGAAAAACAACATTGAAGGAAACAGGGTGAGAAAAATCTCAGTAAGCTACTAAATGCATCTAAGTGTCATGCTGTCATGAATTAATATAACAATAAGCATTCATAATGTACAATCACATAACAACAAATGAGAGGCTCCCTATCGCCAACCGTCCCATACCGGTTGGAAATAACGACCAGCTCATCATGCAGTACATAAAGCTGAAATAAACACGTTACAAAGGATACCGAGCCAAGGTTTCACCAAACTGATAGAACAATCGCTGCACAGCTTCAACCGATTAACCAATCAACAATAGCAGCATAACAGCTGAGAGAACCCCGGTCAGAACCGACCAATCAATCAATCAACCAATCAAACCATCTTCATAGTAGCATAAACAGCTTAAGATGACAACCCCGAGTCATACCCAAAACGTCTAGCTAGAATACTCACTAATGGAGCTAGCTCATCCCAACCAAGGCCATCTAGAAGGGGAAAGAAGGACCAATAGGCGATGCTATACTGGACTTGGCTCGTGCCATTATAACATTATCCATTGCCTGACTCGAACACAAGTAACCAGCTGGACTTTCAAATAAATGCTAAGTAATAAATACTAGCTCGATAAACAACCGAAGATTCTAAAGTAGGGAACCATACCAAATAATCACCATAAAGATGCAAACGATTACTCATGAAGAGTTCAACAACAATGAACACAAGAAGTTCCTCATAGAGAGTCCAACACCGATAAACAGGGTTGCTCATAGAGAGCCCAATAACTTTGATCATTAAAACATGATGATTCCATGATAAGGGACCATACCAAACACATCCTAAAGATGATACCCACGAGTTACTCATAAGGAGCACAACTCAAACGGTCGCTCTAAATTGGTACAATAATTATTACCAAAACGACCCTAAATGTCTACTCATAAAGAGTACTATGACCATGAACTCAACCATCTCTCACACTTGGAATTCCAAATAGGAAAACCGAATAAATACACCTTAAAGCTAATCAACACCGTAGGTACCCAATCACCAATTCATGTCTTACATCCGTTCATCAACGAACCAATTCTTAACACTCGAACGAACCCAAAAGGTTACACCTATTCATACCTGATCATATACGGACCAAACCCAACACTTTGGTGTTCCATACTAACCCTCTAGGTACAATAGGATATCACCTAAAACCTAGACCAAGTCTTATCCAAAAATCAATTCGATTGGCACAATCATGAACACCTCATAAGATGACCAAACATTCCCAAACTATACTTAGACTAATTCCATAACACAATTGCTTATAACGGAACCACTTTACAACCCCTAGAGTTTTCCACTACGCTCATACAAGTTAAATAGAATTGTACTCAAAACCTAGACTAAGAATGCAACCTAGTCTTAAACAATCAAAAGGAAGATTTTCAGAAATAGGGGGCGGGCGGGCGCTCACTAAGGGTCAGGTGGGTCATTTAGACAGAAGGTTGGTTGAAGGAATTTGGCCAGGTGGGCGGGCGCCTGGCTCAATCCGGGCGGGCGCCCGGTCGGCGATCTGGGAAAAATGAAGCTGGGTTATTACAAATCTTTCACAAATCCTTACCATTCTAAAAACTACTCTTACCCCGACTTCTAACAAGTAAACCAAGGTACTAAAACAACTTATAAACTCATGAAATACCTATATAACAACATCTATTAACCCAAACTAAGATTTAACTCCAACATTCATATCATCACAAATTTAACCAAAAATCCAAATAAATTCTAAACTCAACCAAAACATCATATATATCACTAAAGCATCATTCAAACAAGTGATGAACATTTTAGCATAAAAATGGGGGAAAAGTAACTTACTTGGAATTTATGAAAGATGACGGAATTTAAATTTTCTTAGCTCTATATGATCTTATCGACGATCTAAGCATTTTTCATAAAATGAGCAAAAATAAATAGTGAGAGGAAGATGATCAAAAGAAGGAGAGAAGGAGAGAGCTTTTACCTTGCAACAATGGAGGGAGAGAGAGAATTTGGTAGGGGGGAAGAAGTGTGCTGGAGAGGAGAAGAGAGTGAGGGGGTGAGGGAGTAGTTGATGATTATTTTCAAAATGTCGCACCTAGGCCCCTCTACTACTACTACCTACAAATAACTCTTACTCCCCACTAACAACTAAGACCCAATAAACTCGACACTAGCACGAATGATCAATTAAAATGCTAGACATAAAATATTATGGAACACAAAATGCACACATAAATAAATAAATAAATATTTATTACTAATAAAATAGATACGGGTTTTCGGGTCGTTACATCCACGGTGACACCAGACTTAGTCCATACATCGGTCACTTTTTGAAGGTCATCCCTTTGTACGGTAAGCTCATGGATTTGGGTGAGAAGTACCTCGGTTCTGTCCTTCAGATAGCGGTTTTCATCCACAATAGTAGATATCCCAGCAATTTGGAGCTTGAGGTTTTCAATTTCCTCCTTGTGGGATTTACATACATGTTGGGATTCTTCAAGTTCCGCAGCCATTAGTTTATATGCCTTTTTAAGCACAGTGTGTTGTTGACATATAATATTAGCACGTTCTAGTACCTGGTCATCATGACTTTGGTCTGCTTGAACCTCAGGAGTGTAGTTTGGTGTTGTAGGAGCTTTGCTTAATCTAGCCTCAGGAGTCTTAGGTGAAACTGACTTCATTTGTTGATTTGGCAGTGGAAGGCTTTCGTCAATTTCAATTATTTCTTCAAATCCTATGAGGCAGAGATTAACAGTTTCTTCATCATCACTTTCATCTGAGTCTGAACCCATCCTTGTTAGCGGTTGATCTCCTTGGTCAGCTACCATTCCTCTTCTTTTCACGAACTTCTTGTTGAATGGTTTCTTTGCTGGCGCGGCTTCATAACGCGGCTTGGGAAAACTTGAAGCAAAATGACCTGGCTGTCTGCAGTTATAACAGACCAAGTCATCCCTTGTCTTAGGATCTGCAGTTTTGTTGAATCTGGTTAGAGGGACAAACTTTGCTGGGCCTTTGGATGGAAATTGAGATCTATTGTTTTTCCTGAACTTGGTGTATTTCTTTACATATAAAGCAAATTCTTCATCATCCATTTCATCAAAATCAACTTGAGTAGAACTTGAGGATTGTGATACTACACTCTGAGCATAAGAACTTTGAGGAGGAGTGTAGGGTTGATGAGACTGTTGATAAGATTGAGGATATGGTTGATGTGATTGAGGATAGGATGGGTGAGACTGCTGGTAATACTCAGGAGGTGCGGTTTGAGGATTGTATCTAGGAATATTTGGGTTAGGAGGAGTGGTTTGCAAGTGGAGGTGAGGAGCGGTTTGATGATGGTCTGGATTGTAGATAGGAGATGAGGTATTGTTGAATGCAGCTAGAGAGAGTGTCTTAAATCTGCTTTCGGTTTCATGGACCTCTTCAAGCTTGAATTCAAAAACCTTCAGCATGTCATACAAGTGTCGAAGATCAAGAGCTTCCAAGTCCTTGTTGTCGTCAATGTTAGTAGTTTTGATCAGCCATTTGCTACCAAGTGCTTGCATGAATCTCATGTTCAAATCTGTATTAGAATAGACATGTCCAAGAGAAAAACACACATTAACAATATCAATAAACCTCTCATAGCATTGTCTAAGAGATTCCTTAGGATCTTTAACAAAATAGTCAAAAAGTCTTCTCTGTTGATAGAGGCGGTTCTTCTTGGTATCTGAATCTCCTTCCAGAAAGTCAACTATAGCATCCCAGGTAGCCTTTGCGGTTGTGCAGTGAAGCAACTTAGAATGAGTCCTCAAGTCAATAGCTGACACTAGCATGGACATATCTCTTCCATCAAAATCCACATTGATGCGGTCTGTATCAGTCCATCCACTTTCTAACTTCTTAACTTCAGCTTCTTCTCCTGCGGTTCCTGCACGTGGATTAGCTTTCATAGGAACATATGGTCCATCAGTAACCGCGGTCCACAGTCTACGATCACATGAAATCATGTGTTTCATCATCCTATCTTTCCAAAAGATAAAACTATCTTCATCCAGAATCGGTAAGTGATTCGAATTGGATGTTTGCATCATATGTGTGTTTGTGTTTGCCATTGGATCAACACCCAAGCGGTTAAGCTTGTAAAAACAAGTTTGGTGGATATGCTCTGATACCACTTGTTGGTCCCAGAGGGCAACAAGGGTATAGAACCGCTAGAGGGGGGGGTGAATAGCGGTCCAAAACATTTTCAAAAATACCCTTAAAATCAACCGAGTACTTATCAGTTTGGCCAATTGCGGTTCAAAGCACAAGAATCGAACTGATAAAATGCACAGCGGAGTTTGCGGTTTGGCCAAATAGGTTAGTTAAAGAGTTGGGAGGTTTGACTCAGGTTGAGAAAACACTATGATGCAACTGAATAGTTAAACTTAAAGTTCAAAGGAAAAAACAATTCATCTTTCAAGTCATTTCGTATATGGAGACAAGTTAAAGACCACAAACAAGAAAGATAAATACCAAGACAGAAAATACAGATCAAACACACAAATTGAAGAGGTTCGTTCTTAAATGAACTACGTCCTCTACCTAGATGGTTGGTCTAGGATTTTCTAATAGCTACTAGACTTGTATTAATTTAAAGGAGGTTTTACAAGATGAATCTAAACTCTAAACAATAAGTCTAACCTAAGCTATAATAACAACCGGTGTTTTCGAAGTATATAATCTATGTGATCATATAAATCGGGTGTGTGTGTGAAAATAAATCAAATGCTCTAAGTATCTAAATGATGGTTGAGCAAATGGAAGTCTTTTGGTGTAAAGGCTGAATATGAAAGGTTGTTAGGCTTGAAGCTTTGTTGAAGAAAACTGGGTTTGCTAAGGAGATGGTTTGGAAGATATGAATATCTAGGTTTGAATCTTCAAAGTAAACTTTAATATTTGGTAATGAATCTCTTGAAGCTCAGCAACCATCATTGTTGAATAATGGAGGCTATTTATAGGCAGAGCACCCTTGTGACCATTGGGTAAAGATTTGAATCAAATCTGAAGGGTACAGTGCTGTCGAAATCCCATTGGTTGAGCTGTCATTTTCGTCCTTGGTTTTGTCTTGTAGTCCTAAGTAGTTGTTGCACCACTACCTGACATTTGTCCTTTGTTGCAGAAAGGACTAACGGTAAACAATTCAAACTGATAGACAAACCGACATTCCTTGCAGAAACTCCAAGTTAACTTAAAGTTATTTTGACAAGACATAACAACATTCCTTTACGGTTAAAAAGGGAATGTTTGTCTAAGGAATAAATGACATATCTTTAATTCTTCAATATCTGCTCTACGGTTTCACCAAGCATAGGAGCGGTTTGAAGGATGATCTTGATGGGCGGTTTCATCAAACATGCAGACTGCAGTTTGATGAAAACTGAAGGACTCCATGCTGGCGGTCTCAAGATGACGGCTTGAAGCACTAAACCGCTAAGGTATAAAACCGAACTATACTCATCCTAGACAATCAAAAATCTAGAAATGGACATATCTAAAAATTGAAGTAGAACTTCATTACATGCGGTCCTAAAATCCATAAAAAGACACGTGGCATGGATCAATCAAATTAAGGTGGCTGTACTAACAATGAATCCTAACAGGGAGCACCACCTCATCTCACAAGCTAGGTAAATCTCTAGGTTACCTTGAACTCTTTAGCTATGTAAATGGTCATGGGATTAGTTTGGAACCTAGTCAACTAATGACTAGGTTTCCCTCATCCTCCATGTTTCTATCTATGTAAAAATTGCAATATGTATATATAAAGAATGGATATGTGTTGTTAATATTCAGTTCATCAAGTTTTTATGCCTTTATGATTGCCAAAATGTTCATTTACTTTGAGTTTTGCATGTAACTTCTCAAATCTGGCCCCCTTGGCTATTCTTAGTGAGCATGCATGTACAAATCAATCTTTGTTGGAAAATGGCTCTTGGATAATGTGATTGACATGCTAAATAAGAAAATCCTTGAGTTTCATGGCTTGGTTTGGAGTTTTGGTAGTGTTTTGAGATCCATGTTTATGTCTCATGCAACCAGTTTCTCTATTCTGTTCAGAACCATGATTTTTATGCTCTTAGAACTCCATCTTGGATTGGTTTCTTGGTCTGAGTCAAAGAACAAAAGTTGTTCCTAATGTGTTGAAGTGCATGATACTAAATTTTCATGTTCAGATTCCATGTTTAGATTATATTTTCATGCATAAATTTGGGTTCCAGTGATGCTGTCCTGCTTGTTCCTTGTGGTACCTTGCTCTGTTCTTGAGCTTCAAACTCAATGAAAAATTGTTTTTTGAACAAAGTTAAAAACATGGATTATGTTCTACACAAACTCAGGAAGATGAACATATTTTTGAAACATTTTTTGGACCAATGGAAGTGCTCTTTTTAGTCACTTGTTTCAGCCTTCAAGCTTCAGTTTCTGCACTTCCAGTCTCTGACATTTAAATGTCAGAGACCTTTTGGACCACTTAAACTCATCTTCTGAACTCAAATTCTTGGTATATTCATGTTTTCAGTGTGGTCTTCAACTTTTAATCTTGGTGTTTTGTCAGATTCATGGGCCAAAATGGTTAAAATTGGTGATCAATGTGCTAGGTTTGCTGTGTGCCTTTTCTGGGCAGATTTTTGTGATGAATTTTCTTGCTTGTGTTTGGGGTCTAAATTTGATCCTAAAAGTTCATGAAAACTTCACTGTGATCCCTAAAATTCAGGGAGTAATCCCCAATTTTTAGTTTTGGAATTGGATCATTTTAGGACAGGTACTATGGCTCGGGGACGGAGAATGACACCAAAAATCGACAAAAGCCCCGTCAAGGACATTTATTTTATTTATGGGATTTGTCTCCCTTGTTTGTATATATGTATATCCCAGACTGTGGATAATCCCCCTCCCGTGGATGTTTTATTTCTTGACATGATCAAACCTCTCTCAAAAACCAATCGAAATCCACCCAAACCGATTTCCCGGTTGCGAATTAAAATGAACATACTTAGATTAGGAAGACCTCCGCATATATTAAATCACCATTTTGTTAAGGGCGTAAAGGCAAGGTAAAAAGGCATAAAATTGAACTTAAGTGTCATGCATGCTAGAGACCGTCACGGGCGAGGAGAGTGCTTAATCCCTTCTCATCTCGTAACTTAGCCCCCGAACCCACTTTCTCTAAAAAAAGGTTTTATCTTCATTTTTCCTAAAATAAAGTGAGGTGGCGACTCTTGACTATTTTGATTCCATCGAGAGGACACCATTGTGTGGGAACCAAGCGCATTTCCAAAAGCGCATTAGCATGAGGCACCCACCCGAACCGCTTTCATTGAGCGATCACACATCATTTCGCATGTGTTCGGCATGGAGGAGCTTTCGAGCGCGGGCTCTCACAGTGGCGACTCCGCTGGGGAATATCTTAAGTGGGCTAGACTCTAATCTTTGTGTGTTCCATGCTACTTGCCTTAATTGGGTTGTGTATATGTTTATGCCCTAACCTTTGTTTTGTAGGGACATTCTTTTTCCTTCACCCTCTTATTTGTATAAATATGCATGCGTGGTGGGTAATTCCCTTAAAAAAGGAAAAAAAGAAAAAAAATGAAAGAATAAAAAAGGGGAAAAGATTTTCTTTACTTGCTTTCAAAATCATTTTTGAACTTATAGATACCTCACACACATGCATGTTTTTGAAAATAACGTCTCGTAGAACCGTACAAACCCGAGAAGGTAACGCGAGGGTATAAGGGATCTCATCGACTTCCCTATAGGGCCCGCGGTGTACATTCTCACCCCAAAGCGCGCCTATTAGTCATTGCGATGGGTGTAAGCCAATCTTCCCCGTCACCAAGCCACGATGTCCATATTTTTCAAAAAATGACACGTCCCAGACTTCATGCCGGTTTTTGTCTAGAAATTTCACCTAAATCCTATACATTTCCAAAAGGGTCATAAACAACCTACATTGTGGAAATTCATTGAAATGCTCGGATTGACTTTAAATTGTCAAGACCCTCCCTTAGACCGTAACCGAATGGTGAATCCCCGAAAGAGTATAGGCCCTCCGCTAGGGGCTTGGACGGCCAATAGTACAGGTGCAAAACGTTGGTCCTATACTTTGGAGACGGTATCCACTATTCCAAGATTCAATTAAAAAAACGTGTCAAAACAAAGCAAGGTGTTTGTCCGGCATTCATAGGTTTGTGTATGGCTTGCGCTTCAAAAGAAATTTTTTTTTGCTTCTTTAGTTCATTCTGTCCCCGAAAATCTAAAATAGGTTTTCTTTTTCATCCGTCTCGTAAAGGGAGAATTATTCTTGGTTCTCTAGCGCGACATTCAAGGTCAATTTCAAGCGTCAATTTGATCAAAGCTCTACTCCGGTCTTCATCATCAACCATGGCCGACAAATGACAGACATCATCAAACTCGACTGAGGGATTATCCGACTTTGAGCCGGGGTATGCAGTGGAGCAATGGTTAGGGAAGCAATTGAAAGCCCAGACAGTGTACATGATGGGTATCTTCCAAGGGTCTCATGTTCGAGTAGTTATCCCATGGGCTCATCGACCCTCGAAGAAGGTGTTTCCATTTGAATAATGATTGGAGCTTGCAAACCCCGAGGAAGGTTGTTCCTCTTTTATCAACGAAAGAAGTGTTTGAGCCGTAACGTCGTGCCTCTAGTGCATGAATCTCTTTTTGCTTGTGACTGGGCTCACCGCCCACTCCTAATCCTGTCCCTTTTTGCGTATTGCTTAGTAATGTGCTCACACATCTTCTTTGTCTTCTAAGTCTAAGAGTGTGTTGTTGTCTTCGTGCTTTTATTTTCTTGCATGTCATGTAATATTTGTTTTCAGTCAATGAACTTGCCTTATAACCAAGTGCCTTCTTATTCTGGACCCGCAAACAATTAATCTCACCTAATAAAAGCAATCAATGAAATCTGAACAAAAATTAGACTGTAATTAATTGAGATGGGAACTAGGGCCGATGTCGCGACCCCGACCCCGCGTCACGGAGTACGCGAGCTGGACGTCGACTTACAACCATAAACTCTAAAATACTGAAGATAAAAATTCCATTTTATACCCAAAAGATTTTTACACGAGGTTTGGAAAATCCAAGTTTAACAACATCATAAAACAACTAGTGTGAGCTCTACAAGCTCACACCCAAAATACAAAATATTACAAATCTTAATGACGTCATTGGTGGTACAACTATCCCCAAGAAGGTTACACATTTATATAATGCAAACCGATCAATAATAACCTGCCCCAAATATCTCAAACCTCTCGACGTCCTCCTCGATCCGCAATCCTAATCCTTTCCTCCGGGGGGGGGTTAAGGAAAACAACATTGAAAGGAAACGGGGTGAGATAAAATCTCAGTAAGTCACTAATGCAACTACATGACATGCTATGATGCAATAAGTAATAAACAATAATAAATATCACTTAGCACGTAGCATTTATCAGTTAACAGATAGCAGTGGAAATAAACAAGTAACAAAGGATATTAGCCAAGGTTTTCCAACTGATAGAACCAAATAAAGGTCGCTGCGCAGTTTCAATAATCCACAATCAACATCTTCATAGTAGCATGAAAGCTTGAAGGGAAAACCCTCGGTACCGGAACCAATAACAAAGTAACGTGCCACAAGGGGCTAGAGCCATGCAACAAAGTCATGCTCCAAAACGTGTAGCTAGAATACTCACAAAAGGAGCTAGGTCATCCCGTCCAAGGCCAATCTGGATGGGGAAGAAGGACCAATGGGCGATGCTATACTGGACTTGGCTTGTGCCATTATAGTATTATCCATTGCCTGACTCGATACACAAATAACCAGCTGGACTTTCAAATAAATGCTAAGTAATAAATACTAGCTTAAATAAACAACTAATGATTCCAAACTAGGGAACCTTTTCAATTAAACCACCAAAAAGGTGAACCAATTCAAACAACACATCAAAAGATGCAAAACATTCCAAAACGATACTTGATCAAATTCAACACATATTTGTTCACAAAGGAACCATTTTAAACATTAGGGTTATCTACAACCCACACCAACAAATATCCCAAACTTGATCACCACGGACCGGTCATAAAACATTTTGTTATAGAACAATTATTGAAAACTCAACACAATCCGAACCTGAATCCCAACCAAATAAACCACCTAATCTCGTAGTATTCTAAAAGTGCTTTAAAACGATAGTTTGCTCGACTAAAACGGAGTCCGGACGAAGAAGTTATGAACTATCGAAGATTGTCTACGAAGAGTACAAGAAGGTGAAGCTCAGGACTTGTAGCGGAGGGGGCGCACGCCCGCGCAGAAAGGGTGCGCGCGCCCTAAGGGATCAGAAGGTTCTTGCCAAGAAGGCCAGGGGAGGATGCGCGCGCTCGCGGGAAAAGGGTGCGCACGCCCTAGATGATCAGAAGGTTTAGACTTGTTGAAACAATGAGGGAGAGCATGCCCTCAAGAAAATGGTGCGCGCGCCCTTCAAGATCAGAAGGATTGTTTACCAAGGGGCATAAGGGTGCGCACGCCCTCAAGAAAATGGTACGCGCGCCCCCTTGCCCGGAGGGGCAATTTCCGGCCAAAATTCTGGGTTTCTTCCATTTTTTCCAACCAAATCAAACCAAACCCAATCTTCACCTTTGTAAGCCAAACTCAAGACTAACACTACCAATATATAAATTGAGGTACCCACATCACTTTGAAGCCAAAAGAACTCCTAGAACAACATCTAGAGGACCTCAATCAAGGATGATTCAAATACCAAATTTTCACAAAAATTAACAAAATGTAAATCATTCCCAAATCCACCCAAGATGCAATAAATAGCATTAATCTCATCAAATAAGCATGGAGTAGCATTTCTAGCATATAATAGGGGGAAAAGCAACTTACTCGGATTTCTCAAAGTTGACGAAATTGGAATATTCTTAGCTCCCTACGATCCTATCGACGATCCAAGCACATTTCATAAAATGAGCACTAAGAAAAGATGAGAGGAAGAGGATGAAAATGAAGAGAGAAGGGAGAGAGAAATCTTACCTTTTTCTTTGGAGAGAGAGAGAGAGAGTTGCTGGGAATGGGATGGAGGTGAGGGAGAAAGAGAGGGAGTAGGGGGAAGATGAGTTATTTTCCAAAAAAACTTACACTTAGACCCCCTCCCCACTAACTACACAAACCTAATACTTCATACTAACAACTAAGACCAAATAATACTACACTAGCACAAATGTCCCAAATAAAATGCTAGACATAATTTATTATGAAAGATAAAATGCACACATAAATTATTAATTAAATAATAATTTAAACAATTAAATAAGAAATAAATAAATAATTAGATATTTATTATTAGAAAATAGAGGCGGGTTTTCGGGTCGTTATAATCTACCCTCCTTAAAAAGAATTCGCCCGCGAATTCAATTATCAAAATCATAACACATAGTCATATCGAGGCTACAAAATATCGATTCTCATCTAGCACTCGAAATCCCAATCAAGAACCTATTAGATAATTCAGACTTAGCCTCCATGATTCAATTAACCCTTAAATCACCAACATCCATAAGTTTTATTTTTCATTATCCCAATAGTATTTGGAATCAACTCCACTGCTAAATTTATCTTCCTTAGGTAATAAAACATAATACAATCGTAGTCTTGGTATTTCTTAACCCACTTGCACTAACTCGTTTTTATCCTTTCGAAGAACATAACTATCCAACATTGGTAACCCATTATCATCATTTTCAAACTTGGTCCCATAACAACAAACTATAATTGAAGGCGATATCACTAAAATTGGAATCAATCCTTAGTCATAGATAGCTCTATTTATTAACCCGAATTTTAGAAACACTTGCACGAAGGATCAATTAGCCACGGATACGATAACTCTGCTACTTCCCGAATTCTCAATTGTCCATTCTAAACCATCATATGGTAACCTTAAATAATGTTTACAACATAACAACCTCTCGCACTTAACTTCCTTCAATCACTATCTCCACTACTAATTAAAATCTATCCTCAAAATCGAAGAACCCCAATTTCTCCTAAACATAATTCTTGAGATACTACAAGTTTGCCTTATTCATAACCTTAATAACATTGTTAAGATACTTCCATTTGTAAGCCATTTACTCAGTATTACTTCCCAGAAATTCCAAACATTAAACCATCCCGAGCTTAATCAGCTTCTTAAAATATGACAAGCTAAGAAATTTTTCATCCCCATAGTATTCACCAAAGTGGCTATATCTCCAAGGATTTCCATTATAGTGCTTTCACCTTAGATGGCACCTTAAACTAGAGGTACAACGTAATCTCAAAATTTTATACAAAATATTTACTTAAATCCACGCTATAATTTTATCATCACCTTACTCCAACTCTCTGAAAGCCTAAAACAATTATAAATACTCAGTAATCCGTAAAAGAATCCACAGTTTATCTCCAAGGCTTTCCTCTAACTCTCTCTTTAAATTGATGATTCGCTTATACACTCCAAAGAAATTTAGCAAATCTTAAATCTTCAATGGCTAACACACCTTAGTCTTTCATGTATACTTTTATAATCTCCATGATACTTAGGCTCAATAGTCTACCATCATAACAAACCAATTGGCTAGCCACATTCTAACTGACCCAATACCAGATCATAGTATTCTTTAATATGCCCAAGTATTGATACCCAATTTTCTTCACATACTCTTAATCCAAATCGAGGAACGCCACCGAGAAGGATTTAGAACCATAGAACAACCATTTAACCAAAACTCAAAATTCAGAATGCCTTTAATAAAGACCGGGGAATTATTACTCTCCCAAAATGTGCTTAATCCTCTCGAACTTAACGCGCTTACCACCATTAATGATTATAACTTCCACAATCTACTCACCACTCATACAAATCATGTATTCCCTCATAACAACCAATTCCGATGCAATCACGTAGATGTGCTAGAAGTAAACAAAAATCTCCTACCAAGAAATCCTCAATTGAATCCTCAATTCTTACAAACCAATCGATACAATATGGATATTGATCTAATTATCAGTACTACAACCTTGTACCATAACAGCACAATTTAACCCAAGCTTTTTCCCAAATACTAGGTACTGTGCAGAAGATAAATAGAAATCTTACAAATGATAAATACATCCAACAACCTGGCATGGACATCCATTGTCACCCATCGAAGCGAAATAGCCAGATTCCAAATAAGAGAAGATATGCTTAACTCTACACAAAGGAACGGTCTCAAAACAATTTTAGGCAAAAGGGAAGAGAGGATGTAACAATTTTCCTACAACAATCGACTAAAGCATGACATTTCCCTTCTCAAAATAACATCAAAATCATATAATAGCAATATGACAATTTTAGCAGGTAAGTTATATCTACCTTTAAGCATAACATGAGCACATAAGACTCCATCAGATATCCTACACTCCTCCATAGGAGTAGACACTGACAACACATAAGTCAAAGACTCAGGAGAAATAAATGCAACTAAATGCCTATAAACATGAGAATGCGATGATCCTAAAATGCACGCGCTCGCTCTCTCGACGCAAAATAATACCTCCTGAAATTGCTCAATACCTGACGAGTGCTGGTTGATCACAAATACCCTACCCTGAACCTTTAGGGTTTCCCGAAGCATCTCTCTTCTGACCCAGTACAGTACCAGCGTTACTCCCGGATGGTTGATGTCTTCCTCTAGGACAATCTCTCGCAAAGTGCCCAAACCGACCACAATTAACACATTTTCCTTGCTTTTTCCAACACTTGTCTTCTGAGTGTCCTTCCCTCTGACAATAGCCGCAGATCTTCCCATTTTGTGTCCCCCTATTAGAACCTTGATTTGCTACTGTTGGTTGCCCTTGAAGTTGCCTTCTGAATCGAGTCTGCACTCCAGAATTACCTCTGTTATCCGAATATTGCTGTGGTTGAGCCCTGTTTTGCCCTCCTTGTTTTCCCGGGTTAACCATCTCAGTCTTCCTCTTGTGTCCCCCGATGTCTTGCTCTATCAAATATGCACGGTCCACCGCATCCTGAAAAGGTTGAATTCTTTGGGCTAAAAGTTGAGTCCTAATAGCTGTCTTCAAACCCCTGATCAATCTCATCGCTTTCTGCTCCTCGGTCCGCACAAGGTAGTCACAACACCTGGCTAATTCTATGAACTTAGCCGAGTACTGTGCTACTGACATGATGCCTTGCTCAAGCTGAGGAACTCGATCTCTTTCCAGTTTTGATTCACTAGAGAGATAAAATGATCCTTGAATTTCCTCGCGAACCACTCCCAAGGATACGGTACAAGAGTCGCATCCCAACTGGTCTTCAGTGCCTTCCACCAATGTTCCGTAGCCCCCACGAGTTTATAAGCTGCAAACAGAACCCTATCCTCATCAGTGCAACCAAAGACATCGTAGATTTTCTCCATCGATTCTATCCATAGCTCGGCCTTCTTCACATCAGGCTCACCGTCGTACTCACTTGGTTTCAACTTCAAGAACTGCTCCAACCCATTTCGCGGAGGTGCAACATGTCCCTCTCTCGGCCCTTGGTCATGAATTGCTTTCACGGCCTCTTCAAACCTGCCCTGAAACACTGCACGATTTTCTTCCCGTAGACCATTAAGATTCTGAGTCCCACTGATGCCTTCACCAGCTCTTCTTCTAGCCATTACAAACAAATACCTGCATAAAATACTCATCGTTACTCACTCCGAACCCATCTACCCTCCTAGGTCATTCTAGTCCACTTATACTTATACATAGAGCTAAACCATAGCTCTGAGACCAACTGCCGCGACCCCGACCCCGCGGCCCGGAGTACGCGAGCTGGACGTCGACTTACAACCATAAACTCTAAAATACTGAAGATAAAAATTCCATTTTATACCCAAATGATTTTTACACGAGGTTTGAAAAATCCAAGTTTAACAACATCATAAAACAACTAGTGTGAGCTCCACAAGCTTACACCTAAAATACAAAATATTACAAATCTTAATGACGTCATTGGTGGTACAACTATCCCCAAGAAGGTTACACATTTATATAATGCAAACCGATCAATAATAACCTGCCCCAAATATCTAAAACCTCTCGACGTCCTCTTCGCTCCGCAATCCTAATCCTTTCCTCCTAGGGGGGGGTTAAGGAAAACAACATTGAAAGGAAACGGGGTGAGATAAAATCTCAGTAAGTCACTAATGCAACTACATGACATGCTATGATGCAATAAGCAATAAACAATAATAAATATCACTTAGCACGTAGCATTTATCAGTTAACAGATAGCAGCTGAAATAAACAAGTAACAAAGGATATTAGCCAAGGTTTTCCAACTGATAGAACCAAATAAAGGTCGCTGCGCAGCTTCAATAATACACAATCAACATCTTCATAGTAGCATGAAAGCTTGAAGAGAAAACCCCCGGTACCGGAACCAATAACAAAGTAACGTTCCACAAGGGGCTGGAGCCATGCCGCAAAGTCATGCTCCAAAACGTGTAGCTAGAATACTCACAAAAGGAGCTAGCTCATCCCGTCCAAGGCCAATCTGGATGGGGAAGAAGGACCAATGGGCGATGCTATACTGGACTTGGCTTGTGCCATTATAGTATTATCCATTGCCTGACTCGATACACAAATAACCAGCTTGACTTTCAAATAAATGCTAAGTAATAAATACTAGCTTAAATAAACAACTAATGATTCCAAAGTAGGGAACCTTTTCAATTAAACCACCAAAAAGGTGAACCAATTCAAACACCACATCAAAAGATGCCCAAACATACCAAAATGATACTTGATCGAATTCCACACATATTTGTTCACAAAGGAACCATTTTAAACACTAGGGTTATCTACAACCCACACCAACAAATATCCCAAACTTGATCACCACGGACCGGTCATAAAAATTTTGTTATAGAACACTTATTGAAAACTCAACACAATCCGAACCTGAATCACAACCAAATAAACCACCTAATCTCGTAGTACTCTAAAAGAGCTTTAAAACGATAGTTTTCTCGACTAAAACGGAGTCCGGACGAAGAAGTTATGAACTATCGAAGATTGTCTACGAAGAGTACAAGAGGGTGAAGCTCAGGACTTGTACAGCGGAGGGGGCGCACGCCCGCGCAGAAACGGTGCACGCACCCTAAGGGATCAGAAGGTTCTTGCCAACAAGGCCAGGGGAG
The DNA here is from genome assembly GCA_026119855.1 of Campanula takesimana. Taxonomy (NCBI): domain Eukaryota; kingdom Viridiplantae; phylum Streptophyta; class Magnoliopsida; order Asterales; family Campanulaceae; genus Campanula; species Campanula takesimana. The sequence goes on from JAOWBW010001468.1 coordinate 25,131, forward strand.
GGTGCGCGCGCTCGCGGGAATAGGGTGGTGCGCACGCCCTAGATGATCAGAAGGTTTAGACTTGTTGAAACAATGAGGGAGCGCACGCCCTCAAGAGAATGGTGCGCGCGCCCTTCAAGATCATAAGGTTTGTTTACCAAGGGGCATAAGGGTGCGCACGCCCTCAAGAAAATGGTGCGCGCGTCCCCTTGCCCGGAGGGGCAATTTCCGGCCAAAATTCTGGGTTTCTTCCATTTTTTCCAACCAAATCAAACCAAACCCAATCTTCACCATTGTAAGCCAAACTCAAGACTAACACTACCAATATATAAACTGAGGTACCCACATCACTTTGAAGCCAAAAGAACTCCTAGAACAACATCTAGAGGACCTCAATCAAGGATGATTCAAATACCAAATTTTCACAAAAATTAACAAAATGTAAATCATTCCCAAATCCACCCAAGATGCAATAAATAGCATTAATCTCATCAAATAAACATGGAGTAGCATTTCTAGCATAAAATAGGGGGAAAAGCAACTTACTCGGATTTCTCAAAGTTGACGGAATTGGAATATTCTTAGCTCCCTACGTTCCTATCAACGATCCAAGCACATTTCATAAAATGAGCACTAAGAAAAGATGAGAGGATGAGGATGAAAATGAAGAGAGAAGGGAGAGAGAAATCTTACCTTTTTCTTTGGAGAGAGAGAGAGAGAGTTGCTGGGAATGGGATGGAGGTGAGGGAGAAAGAGAGGGAGTAGGGGGAAGATGAGTTATTTTCCAAAAAAACTTACACTTAGACCCCCTCCCCACTAACTACACAAACCTAATATTTCCTACTAACAACTAAGACCAAATAATACTACACTAGCACAAATGGCCCAAATAAAATGCTAGACATAATTTATTATGAAACATAAAATGCACACATAAATTATGAATTAAATAATAATTTAAACAATTAAATAAGAAATAAATAAATAATTAGATATTTATTATTAGAAAATAGAGGCGGGTTTTCGGGTCGTTACAGCCGAAGGCAATCAACGAAGTTTACAAAGACGATCGACAAAGTCACCCGACGAACGAAGATTTCAGGGTGCAATCAAAGGCATGATCAGAGAGGGCAATCAAATGGCAAAGGCAGAAGACTATCACACTGATGCAAGTGCAAGTGTCGGCGATTTTCCTTCAATGTATGATGCATTGTAAATTCTCGCATATTGTAAGTTTATGTCTTTGTAAAGATTGTTGTATTCTGCAAGCAATGATGTTTCTTCTTGAGTGCAAAAAAAAAAAAAAAAAAAAAAAAAAAAAACGAAAGAGAGCAAAAAAGGGGAGGTCAAAAAAAAAAAAAAAAAAAAAGAAGAAGCATTATTCATTTATTTTGGTACATATCCCATTTGCTTTATTGTTTAATTCAATTGTTTTAGAAAGGATATCGCGACACTACAAATTCATCTGTGTGCCTTCAACGACGGCAATTGGCATTTCATTCTGAAGACTTCATCACTTGTTGCATAAAGACAAGACATGGACCGAGGGTCCGACAATCTCATGTGACATCATCAGTTTCAAGGAGCACCGCGCATGCGAGGCCAATCTGCACTAAAGAAGATCTCGATCTTTCAACTTTGGAAAAAGTACCATCAACGACAACAACTGGTGACTATTGTTGGAGACCAACGTGCTCTACCAACCCCTTACACTGAGGGAGCCCAAGAACAAAAAAATCGTGCAGCCTCCAATGGTGTGATCAATAACAATAAAAGGAGACAACAACGACGAAGGCCTCTCATCAAATGAGGTCAACCTGCGGCGCGAATCATATCACTTGCCCAACGATGTTCTCATGTATATTTGTCACGGTCTAACTTGTGTTCAAATGATTTATCAAGCTTATTTAATCAGAATTAAAATGCTAATCCAATTTTAGAAGGGTCCATTTGATTTTGAGGCACTTGACCATTAACACTTGTTCAATTCTTGAGTTTGATTTCGATGTGTGAGTATTCATATTTTCTCGAGTCTAGGGCTTCCCCCTACTCTCGTCCTTCCGTCATTTCACTTCTGCGCAAACACGATGTCGGAGATCCCATTGGGATTTACCTTTGCTTTCACAAAATACTGGCCTCGTGCCTTCCCCTGCCAACTCCTGAAAGTTGTCACAGCAACAGAAACTGTGACGCCCCAGATAATCAGTCCATATTGCATATATTTATTTGACGATTTTTGTATTTGTGCATTAGTGGTAATTTGAATTTGCATTTTATAAATTATGCTATTATTTTAAATATAGTAATTTAATAATTAGTGCAATTTATTTTGGGACGGTTGGAGTAGATTATAAGGGTATTATTGTAATTAGGCTATGTAAAAGAGAGTCATCTGATTTTTTTGTAGATAAGCTTTGAGTGTGGTCCCACTTACCAAATGAATTCGGTGGTAATTATTTGAAGTAGGACGTGTATGGTAATTTAGACAATCATCCTTCCATTTGGATGACTCACCACTCCAACCAACATGATATGGTGTATATATATGTTCTCCCACAATAAAAAAAAAATATATAATGAGAGAGAGAGAGAGAGAGAGAGAGAGAGAGTAGAGAAATGCAAAAAAATAAAACATACACAGAGGACTAGGTGGAGACGGATAGTGGGAAGTAAATCAAGAAAATTAAGGGCATGGTAATTATATTTTTGCTCTTTATAACTAGTGTGTCTCCATGTATGCAAGTATGCATTTCTTTATACGTGTGTATGTGTGGGATAAGTGTTTTAGATTAACTGGGTTGTCCTAATTAAACTTACTGTTATCATATTAAAATTGTATTGATCATATTATTATAAGATTTTGTAGTTAGTTTTATAAATGTAATAATAACTTAAAAGTAGCAAGTATAGTTAGTATTATATTATCCAATAGACATTTCAAATTTAGTATTAATATTTTATAGCTATTCTTTGGTCTTAATTGATACTGTGATTATGAATAGATTTTCAGCATGGTAATTGGAGGAGTAAAGAGGTATGATGGGGATAGTTAACTAGCTAATGTGTATTTTGAAAAGAATGAGTGCTAGCTTTTATATGACTTTTCTTTCAGTTTGACTTTTTTGACTAATGTAATGGGTGAAATGCATAAATCCATGCATGTCTTTGATGTAGTAGTAGTGATTATGATACTTGGTTTTGGGAGGTAAGAGGGCATGTTGTTGCTGTACGGAGGTGTAAAAAAAAGGGCTGAGTAGCCGAATTTGCTATTAGGTCCCGAGATATGTTTTAATTACAGTTTGGTCCCTGGTAATATATGAAAAGGTTTCTACCCATTTATTGATCATAACTTCCTCGTTTCGATCCAAATTAAGTGAATCTTGAGTTCATTTTCACTAACTTTTCGAGAGGATTTCAATGGAATAAGTTATAGAACCCGAGTCATTGTAGTTTGTTCCCAGAATGTCTGTTTTTACAGGAATCCGGTGTATATGAATTTGAAAATCAGTCAAGTTTAAGAAATTCATAATTAATTCATCCGTACTCGGAATCGAGTGATTCTTGAGTCTAAATTCATTAGTTTTTCATTAACTTTCCAATGGGATAATAAGTATAGGCTAATTCTTATTTTGTAATCCCAGATTTGTTATTTTTGAGGCTGCTGTGAATTGAGTAGTCTTATAATTAATCAAATTTAGATAATTGATAATAAATAAATATGAATTCAGAATTAAATAATTCATTGGTCTAAATTGTGTACTTTTCAGAGTACTATCCATATTTGATAGTTAAACATATTTAGTTGTTGTCATTTGAAGTTGTTACAATGTTCTTATGATTTATTGTGAATTATTTGAATAGATACTAACTCTTATACCATTTATGTCTTTGTTATGTTAGATTGAGACGTTTATGCTACGTTGAATACTTTGTCTTGCGTTAGCTCGGATTCGAGGTAAGGGTCTTGTCAACCTTGTACCCTTTAATTCTTTGGCTTCGGAATTATCGGATTGGTTTGATTTTGTTATTCGTGATCGTTTATTGGATCAATTCATTTGGACTCGGTTATTCGTTTTAGCTACTCTGCCATTTACACTTTGAGTATTTGACTTTGAATTCCTCAACAAGAGATGACTTTAACACCGGTTGTTATATTTGTGATTCCTAGTCATAGTGTCATTTGCGCAAGTGAAACTATGATGAAGAATCAACTTTGACTTTGGGCATTTGGCCAACTCAAGTGTTTAATGGAATTTGACTTCAGAACTTTGATTTGATGTTTGATTCGGTTGTACTCTTTCGGCTCCTCCCTTATATACTGGGTGGTTGAGTTTGTTATTGCTATTCGTTCTTGGTTGGGTTTCTATACAGTGCCACACCTTTGTGTTGGCAAGTCTCTTACTGGGCAATTTGTGCTCACCCTTTCCGCTCCCCATTTCCCTTCCAGGTGGAGTATAGCTGAGATCGTGATCCTTTCACTGTAGAGTTGTGAAGCTAGAGTGAAATGCTATGTCTTTTAGATATTTGTATTTTGCTATTGGTAGATAACCAATGTAAAGGAATTACAGTTTTAGAATTTGTAAATATTTGAGATTGTTCAAGGTTTGTGTTTTTGGTCAGAGGATAGTTGCTCTGATGTACTCGTTTCGAGATTTTGTATTGTATACTTTCAGTTTGTTTATAAGATGAGGAAAAATTCAGTTCTCATTTTAAGGTTTTGATCGGTATTCGGTTTTGTTCGTCACTTCTCGAGGTTCGTCCAATGTCGGACTTCGGGGCGTGACAGAGTGGTATCAGAGCATAGGTTTTGATCCCTTGGTCGTCTAGAGCCGTAGGTTTGATTGTGAGAGTTTATGTTTCTGATCATTTGGTCGTCTAGAGCCCTAGGATGATTATGAATTGGTATTGAATTTGCCTTAGAATTGGTAAAGTTTATAAATTTTGTAAGAATCAAATTTGCATTGTGTGATATATGTTTGCTTTGTTAAAAATAAAAACAAAGAGAAACCCTTAATAACTGGCTATGACTCTAAAGACCTACTATCGGAAGCCGTTGAAGTTAGTTCAGAAGGGCCCCTGAATTGATTACCAATGGTGTTCGATAAGAACTAGGTTGGTATGAATATAGTTTGACCTACCCACTTAACTAGGTTGGTTAGTTATAGTTAGACCACACATAGTGATCACATTTGAAAAATAAGTTCTAATCCCATAGTAATGTCTTAAGAAGCTAATACCCAAATATTCTTTTTCTTGAATTGTACTAGATGTTAGAGTGCAGCGATTATGCCATGCATCTCGTAAAAGATCAGATGAAGATTCTTTGGACTTCTTGAAGTGGATTATAAAGTTTGCAGGTTTGATTAATGCTAGTGGTGTTGATTTTGGGTAGACACTATGGAGTAGATATTTGATCACATAAATGTGTACTGAATCTCAGAAAGTGCAATTTGTTGGCCAGATGTTAGTATGAGAAGATGTTAGTGGTAAATATTAACCAAAAGAGTTTAAGATTTGGGGTTCCAGGTGAGCAAAGAACATGTCAATTGTTTCTCGATGTGTTTCAGAAGAAGTATTTTCTGCTTATGACTGAGCATTGAGGCAAAACAAGAGGATAATTAATCTTAAGGAAAGATAGATGACCGCGACTTAATATGCAACAAGGTTACTGAATTGCCCCATTATTTTCATGTACTGGAAGAAAACAATTTCCAGAGAGCCAAGAATTTTGAGGGATCATTGAAGGCACATATCAGAGTTCAATTAATTGCCTCAATTTAAATCTATACATTACAGTTGTGGAATGAGAAATTATGGTTGAACATGATGTGGATGACAAAAAGGATTATAGTTCCAATCGCAAGGATAAAGGAAAGTATATCATCATAGTTACTAAATATGGGCACCAACTAATTCACCAAAGAGGATTATAGCGGTGACATCTCAAATTATTGTGGTCTTTTGTTATTCTTGTGAGAAGAAGCATGGTGTTGACTCGTGCTACAAATGAATGAGAACATGTTATAATTTCTGTAAGGATGGTATTGCGTTGAATAATTTTCCATTACATAACAAGCACGCTTATCCACCACTTGGATGGGGTTGCTCAGGTAAAAATACAGTTGCACTTAGAGAGAAGGTTTGGCTATAACTTCGGTAAAGCTAGGGGCTCCAACATTCTGTTCACAGGTACACTTCCTATCTTCTTTAGAGATATTTCCTTACGATTCAGTTTTATGTGCTATGCATTCATTCATAGTATGCTATAGCTCATAATTTGTGTGTTAAACCTCAAACTTTGAATTCGGAAATTGTCATTTGATACCCTAGTGGTACTTTGTTATGTGCATTTATGATCAATAAGTTTTGTTCGGTACAACCATGTGATAGGAAATTACTTGAAAACTTGATTTCCTAGCATATAGAACATTTTGATGTGATATTTGAAATAAATTGACTTATTGTGCATCATGTTAAAATTGTTTGTCACTAGAAAGAGGTTACTTTTTATTTGTCTAGTCGGTCTCTGTTCTCTTGTATGTGAGATAAATTAGTGGACGGTGATAATTTAATTTCACCCTTGAGAGGTTAAAGATTACTGAGAAAGGTTGCTAGGGTTATCTCTCTCATTTCATTGGTACTCAAGGGGATAAACCTAATTTGAATGAAATGCCGATTATCTAAGAGTATGCCTACATTTTTATAGAGGATTTTCCCGGGCCGCACCAGGTAAAGAAATCAAGTTCGTATTGAACTTATTTGAAAAGCGAACTTATACAGAAGATTCTATACAGAAGGGCATCAATGGAATTGAAGGAAAGTTAACGGTCAAATACAAGGCCTTTTAGAAAGAGGTTTTATTGAGAAGTGTGTGTCACATTTGGGTGCTTCAGTTTTGGTTGTAAAGAAAACCTAGGGATCTTTGAGACATTGCCTTGATTGTCGAGAAATCCACAAGATGAGATTCTCATATATTTTGATGGTGTAGATGACCATGAACTACATTTGAGAATGGTGTGATAAATGCTAAGATACAAGGAATCATTTGCGAGTTTGAAGAACTATGAATTTTGAATAACAAATGGTACAATCGAGGATTTATGAAGGGATTGTCTCGTATTGATATGTCTCGATCGATTCAGAACAAACTGAGTTTTCAAAGGTCAATTGAATGTGAATAGTTTCTCAGGTTTATAAGAGCGATTAATCTCTGCACCTATTCAAACATCATCTTTTGAAACGGGAGGATTTTCGATATACAATGATTCATTAGATAAGGGTTGGATTGCGTTTTAGTGCAACATTGGAATGAAATTGTGTGCAGTTCATGACATATTAAAAAAAATCATAGAAAGAATCATCTCACTCATAACCTTGAATCTGCGGAAGTTATTTTTGCGTTAGACCTTCGGAGACACATGTCAGTTATATTTGCGATGAAGTTTTGCGGCATTATCTATAGTGAATTCCTGTGGGGTACACAACGATCATAAAGAGTTTCAAGTAATTATTCACACATAGAAAGAATTCAATACGGGACAGAGGAGATTGTTGAGATGCTCAAAGGTTCTAGTTGTACTATTTTCTATCTCCCTGAGAAAGCAACCGTTATAGAGGATGCATTAAATCGAAAGAGTGAGAATTTTGGCTTCTCCAATCACAAGATAAGACCCTCCTTAGTGGATATGAAATATATCATTAGTGGATTTAAAAAGACCGCATTAGTGGATATAAAAGATCTTATTAGTGGATAGACATAATCTTATTAGCGGATATACAAAAACAGGAGTTAGAAATCAAAGTTCCGCGTTCCTGTAGATATTTGCACAAATGATAGAACAATCTTCATTGTTAGAAAAGATAACTAGACGTAGATAGAGGATTTGAACTTGTCTATTATCAATAATAAACTTCAACATGATGAGATATCCGACTTTTACCCTTGATTTTGATGGAGTGATAAAGATCCGTAATTAATGGTCTGTTTTAGAGGATATTGATTTGAACCATGAAACGACGAATGAAGATTACAAATTCAACCAAATGGTTAAGTTCGATAATACCTGAATGTATATGAATCTCCATAATCACTACTGGATATGAAGAGAGAGATTTTTTTAGTTAAGTTTGAGTTTGTACAAAAGAGTTTAGTATGTCAACAAGTTAATGCTAAACATCAGAGACCTCGAGGGATCTTGCAACTACTACATATTTTTGGTGGAAGTGGGAATACATTGCGATGAATTTTATTTTGAGATTTCTTAGAACCTCGGAAGAACACGATTCCATGGCATCAGATGTTCGGGATATTCACATTATCATGTATCAGTTGATGAGATCTTCTCAATTTCATAGCAATTCAAACCAGCTATACATTAAACAAACTTGTGAGATTATACAATGTTCCATTTATAACTTTTGAGAAGATATTTAGCGGATCCATCTCTTCTATGATGTGAACCAATGAAAGTTAGTTCAGATTTGTTATACGAGGAGATACTTGTTCGGATTTTAAATTAAAATGAAAAAAGTTGAGAACAAATGTGATTTGATTTGTGAGTGTTATGACAAATTATCAAGTGGAAGTGGCTAGTTGGAAATCCGAAGAAGTAATGAAAAGAATTACTGTCGGTTTTTTTTAAAAACGTCGCGCATTAGAATTCAGGGACTGAATTCTTTTAAGGTGGGGAGGATGTGACGCCCCAGATAATCAGTCCATATTGCATATATTTATTTGACGATTTTTGTATTTGTGCATTAGTGGTAATTTGAATTTGCATTTTATAAATTATGCTATTATTTTAAATATAGTAATTTAATAATTAGTGCAATTTATTTTGGGACGGTTGGAGTAGATTATAAGGGTATTATTGTAATTAGACTATGTAAAAGAGAGTCATCTGATTTTTTTGTAGATAAGCTTTGAGTGTGGTCCCACTTACCAAATGAATTCGGTGGTAATTATTTCAAGTAGGACGTGTATGGTAATTTAGACAATCATCCTTCCATTTGGATGACTCACCACTCCAACCAACATGATATGGTGTATATATATGTTCCCCCACAATAAAAAAATATATATATAATGAGAGAGAGAGAGAGAGAGAGAGAGTAGAGAAATGCAAAAAAATAAAACATACACAGAGGACTAGGTGGAGACGGATAGTGGGAAGTAAATCAAGAAAATTAAGGGCATGGTAATTATATTTTTGCTCTTTATAACTAGTGTGTCTCCATGTATGCAAGTATGCATTTCTTTATACGTGTGTATGTGTGGGATAAGTGTTTTAGATTAACTGGGTTGTCCTAATTAAACTTACTGTTATCATATTAAAATTGTATTGATCATATTATTATAAGATTTTGTAGTTAGTTTTATAAATGTAATAATAACTTAAAAGTAGCAAGTATAGTTAGTATTATATTATCCCAATTGACATTTCAAATTTAGTATTAATATTTTATAGCTATTCTTTGGTCTTAATTGATACTGTGATTATGAATAGATTTTCAGCATGGTAATTGGGGAGTAAAGAGGTATGATGGGGATAGTTAACTAGCTAATGTGTATTTTGAAAAGAATGAGTGCTAGCTTTTATATGACTTTTCTTTCAGTTTGACTTTTTGACTAATGTAATGGGTGAAATGCATAAATCCATGCATGTCTTTGATGTAGTAGTAGTGATTATGATACTTGGTTTTGGGAGGTAAGAGGGCATGTTGTTGCTGTACGGAGGTGTAAAAAAAAGGGCTGAGTAGCCGAATTTGCTATTAGGTCCCGAGATATGTTTTAATTACAGTTTGGTCCCTGGTAATATATGAAAAGGTTTCTACCCATTTATTGATCATAACTTCCTCGTTTCGGATCCAAATTAAGTGAATCTTGAGTTCATTTTCACTAACTTTTCGAGAGGATTTCAATGGAATAAGTTATAGAACCCGAGTCATTGTAGTTTGTTCCCAGAATGTCTATTTTTACAGGAATCCGTTGTATATGAATTTGAAAATCAGTTAAGTTTAAGAAATTCATAATTAATTCATCCGTACTCGGAATCGAGTGATTCTTGAGTCTAAATTCATTAGTTTTTCATTAATTTTCCAGTGGGATAATAAGTATAGGATAATTCTTATTTTGTAATCCCAGATTTGTTATTTTTGAGGCTGCTGTGAATTGAGTAGTCTTATAATTAATCAAATTTAGATAATTGATAATAAATAAATATGAATTCAGAATTAAATAATTCATTGGTCTAAATTGTGTACTTTTCAGAGTACTATCCATATTTGATAGTTAAACATATTTAGTTGTTGTCATTTGAAGTTGTTACAATGTTCTTATGATTTATTGTGAATTATTTGAATAGATACTAACTCTTATACCATTTATGTCTTTGTTATGTTAGATTGAGACGTTTATGCTACGTTGAATACTTTGTCTTGCATTAGCTAGGATTCGAGGTAAGGGTCTTGTCAACCTTGTACCCTTTCATTCTTTGGCTTCAGAATTATCGGATTGGTTTGATTTTGTTATTCGTGATCGTTTATTGGATCAATTCATTTGGACTCGGTTATTCGTTTTAGCTACTCTGCCTTTTACACTTTGAGTATTTGACTTTGAATTCCTCAACAAGAGATGACTTTAACACCGGTTGTTATATTTGTGATTCCTAGTCATAGTGTCATTTGCGCAAGTGAAACTATGATGAAGAATCAACTTTGACTTTGGGCATTTGGCCAACTCAAGTGTTTAATGGAATTTGACTTCGGAACTTTGATTTGATGTTTGATTCGGTTGTACTCTTTCGGCTCCTCCCTTATATACTGGGTGGTTGAGTTTGTTATTGCTATTCGTTCTTGGTTGGGTTTCTATACAGTGCCACACCTTTGTGTTGGCAAGTCTCTTACTGGGCAATTTGTGCTCACCCTTTCCGCTCCCCATTTCCCTTCCAGGTGGAGTATAGCTGAGATCGTGATCCTTTCACTGTAGAGTTGTGAAGCTAGAGTGAAATTCTATGTCTTTTAGATATTTGTATTTTGCTATTGGTAGATAACCAATGTAAAGGAATTACAGTTTTAGATTTTGTAAATATTTGAGATTGTTCAAGGTTTGTGTTTTTGGTCAGAGGATAGTTGCTCTGATGTACTCGTTTTGAGATTTTGTATTGTATCATTTCAGTTTGTTTATAAGATGAGGAAAAATTCAGTTCTCATTTTAAGGTTTTGATCGGTATTCGGTTTTGTTCGTCACTTCTCGAGGTTCGTCCAATGTCGGACTTCGGGGCGTGACAGAAACAAAGGAATGCTATTCCTTAGATTTCAAACTCTCAATGCCGGCAAGAGATGTCGAATGATTGAACACCAAACTGGGGCTGAGTTTTGGGTTTTGTTTCAAGAGCAATGATGTGGCTTTATGACAATATGATTTGTTGAGAAAGGTTGCTCCGGGTAACATGGAAATTCAGATGGCAAAATGCCAGAGTACAAAGCAACTCTCATTGACAGTTGATCCTTGGAAGGGACTCAGAAATGCAAAGATTAACTTTTGAGAATCATCATCAGTTTCAGTAACTATCGAGATCGAGGATATCAAGGATGTGGGACAACTCTCATAGATAGTTAGGTCCCTTATAGGTGGATCATCAGAACACAGCGCCTTCTCGGATTGATAGTATGGCCCGCAAAGCTCAAAGCTCGTCTCTTCGGCAACATCAGGATTGTGTCTCGCCGAACAACTCTCAAAGACAGTTGATTCCTCAAAGAAGGAGTATTGAATGTTAGAACACGTGAATTATGATCAGCATTAAAGCATCGAATGTGGGATGACTCTCATAGATAGTCGGTCCTTTAAATGTGGGAATCAATAGAAACAAAGTGCCATCTCGGATTATCAGTATGGCCCGCAAAGCTCAAAGCTCTTTCTTTAGCAACATCAGGATTGTGTCCCGCTGAGCAACTCTCAAAGACAGTTGACCCCCTGCCGATTGGGTATTGCATGTCAGAAATTGTGAATTGCCTCCGACAGAGAAGCATCGAATGACAAGACAACTCTCAAAGACAGTTGACCCCCTACCGATTGGGTATCGCTTGCCAGGGATTACGCATTACCTCAGACAAAGAAGCATCGAATGATTGAACAACTCTCAAAGACAGTTGACTCTCTATCGATTGGGTATTGCATGTCAGAAATTGTGAATTGCCTCCAACAACAAAACATCGAACATTTGAATAGCTCTTAATGACAGTTAAGCCCCAGAGGTTGAAACGCCAAAACATGAAGTTGTGTCCAAACGACAAGTGCAACAAGAGATTCATATGCCTGGTTCAGGGGCTTGTCCTGAAACATGACTGGGGCTTCTGTATCCAACATCTGAGGTTGATCTTTAAGAAACACTGGGGCTTCAGCAGCAAGAATGTTGGGGGTCGATGTCAGAAAGAACAAATGGGGTTTCTTCAGCCGACGACTGGGGCTGACCCAACGATAGCATCTGGAGATATACCGTTGAGTAGTCTTGATCAAATGGGTGTTTGGAATTGACCTTTTGATTGCTCGAGCTAGGCTTTCAACTCTGCTTCACCATACACATCTCCATTTTCACAAAAATGTAAAAGTAACAATAAAGTGTGCAAATCATTTCATCCATGATTCTCCCTCTATTCATTCATAAACTTTCACTCATTAATTCATAATAAAACGAAGTTTGAAATGCAAGCAATGCACATGTGTCAAAAAGAAAAAAACCATCATGCAAAAAGAGAAATTTGACTTTCATCCATCAAAAGGGAAATGGTTGCAAAATGAAAAGAGAATGTATTCTTGTCTCAATCTTTCTCCGAATCTCTCGATCTTAAAGATTTCAATCCATGTATGTGTTATAAAACTTTTGTTGCACATGAATGACACTATCGAGCACATTAATGTCGAAGTATATTCTGCTTGCTCTTGAAAATATCTTGCAGGTACATGTCATCCACCCTGCCGCATCATGGTCCTCATAAGGGGGTCCTCATCAATATCAAGATATATGTTGCTTGCTCTTGAAAATCTCTTGCATGTACACATCATCCATTTTGCCACATCATGGCCCTCATAAGAAGGATCCTCGACGAAGTCGACGCTCATGTTTCTACGTAGGGAATGAAATTTCCTAATGGCTTTTTGGAAAATAAAATGTTCGAGTTGCCAAATTCGAACTACGTTGGTCTGATTCTCGAAAGATATACGTAGGCAGCTTGAATTTTTTGGCACGACCACATACATGCAAAAAATCTTATGCATGTACGAAGTTGACATCACAATGAACCACATCATGGTCTTCACAAAAAGTTCCTCGTCAACAGCGATGCTCAGGAAATGAGAATTCCCAATGGCTTTTAGAAAAATAATCAATTTGAGTTGATAAAGTTGAACTACGTTGGTCTGATTCTCGAAAGAGATACGTAAGCAGCTTGAATTTTCAGGCACGACCACATACTTGCAAAAAAATCTTATGCAGGTACGAAGTTGGAACCACAGAACGAATCACATCTTGGTTTCACAAAGAGGTTGCTCATTGCAAGCGATCAAAATCCCATAACAATGGAAAAACCAAAGAGCTAACTTGCAGGTCACAACAGACAGTGTTAATCGTGTCATTTCTCCTGATATACGTGAGACTTCAGTCAAAATTGAATGATTCCAACCCGGTATCAATTGCCAGGAGTCGCAGCGACTCCAAAAGCGGAGTAGCTTGATTATGAAAGAATCAAAAACCCTTTTTGGGTAAACAGGGATCTAGAATGAGGTTGCAGCACTCAAAACGGTGCCGACGGACCACGCAAAGTAATGTTTCAGCGAATCCAAAAGCAGAGAAGCTTGATTGTGAAAAAATCAAAAACCCTTTTAGGTGGAACAGGGATCCAAAATGATGTTGCAGCACTAAACACAGTGCCAACGGATCACACAAAGTGATGGCTCACTGCGCAGTGAAGCTCAAAAATCTCATCACACAGCAAAACAAAGGCATAAGAATCTGGATGGCTCAGAATGCAGCGTATCCTTAATTTTATTTTGTGCATATAAATATCTTTGTTAGATTTTGGTCTTCCCACCTGCCTGGGTTGTACCTCCCTCGGATTGCGCAAAGCGTCAGTCTTTTGAATGATGTTACCTTTAGTCTTCCAACCTACCTGGGTTGTACCTCCCTCGGATTGCGCAAATCGTCAGTCTTTTGAATGATGTTGCCTTTGGTCTTCCCACCTACCTGGGTTGTACCTCCCACAGATTGCGCAAAGCGTCAGTCTTTTGAATGATGTTACCTTTGGTCTTCCCACCTGCCTGGGTTGTACCTCCCTCGGATTGCGCAAAGCCTCAGTCTTTTGAATGATGTTACCTTGGTCTTCCCACATGCCTGGGTTGTACCTCCCTCGGATTGCACAAAGCGTCAGTCTTTTGAATGATGTTACCTTTGGTCTTCCCACCTGCCTGGGTTGTACCTCACTCGGATTGCGCAAAGCATCAGTCTTTTGAATGATGTTACCTTTGGTCTTCCCACCTGCCTGGGTTGTACCTCCCTCGGATTGCGCAAAGCGTCAGTCTTTTGAATGATGTTACCTTTGGTCTTCCCACCGACCTGGGTTGTACCTCCCTCGGATTGCGCAAAGCGTCAGTCTTTCGAATGATGTTACCCTTGGTCATCTCGGGTGCCCGAGTTGTACCTCCCCAGAACTACGCCATGACTTGATTCCCATGGGGGATACGTAGGCAGTTTACCCCGGTGAACTCAGTCGTCCATTCTCATAAAAAAATTTCTCATGTCAATGCAATGTTGCTCCACCTTGGTCATCTCGGGTGCTCGAGTTGTACCTCCCCATAACTACACCGTGACTTGATTCCTATGGGGGATACGTAGGCAGTTTACCCCGGTGAACTCAGTCGCCCATTCTCATAAAAAAAAATCTCATGTCAATGCTATGTTGCTCCACCTTGGTCATCTCGGGTGCCCGAGTTGTACCTCCCCCGAGCTGCGCGAAGCGTCAGTTGTTGTTATCTTTTGGTCTTCTCTTGATGTTGAGTCGTACCTCCCCTTGAGCGGCGCAAAGCGCTCGACCTTTGATTGAATTGGTCCCCTTGATCTGTTTGACGCGAAGCGTCCGGCTTTCGATAAGTCTTTGTTATTCCCCTTGGTAGCCTCCTGATTTTGAGACGTACCCCCTTTCTCGGATTGTACCTTGCGTCAATTCTTGAGCAATTGTTGATTTTAGACCTTCTCTTTAATGTTGAGTCGGGTCTACCCAGAACTACGCCGCGACTTGATTCCCATGGAGGGATACGTAAGCAGTTCACAGTTGATACCGTTGAGCTCAGTCGCCCGTTTTTGCAAATTGTTGGTCAAATACCAATCCCTCATTGTTAGATGCGACTCGTCTTGATGTTGAATTAGGTCATCTCTCGGATTCTGAGATGTACCTCCCGCTCCGATTGTACCTTGCGTCAATCATTGAGTATTGTTGTTCCACCTTGGTCTTCTCACCTGCCCGAGTTGTATCTCCCCAGAACTACGCCGTGACTTGATTCCCATGGAGGGATACGTAGGCAGTTCACCATTGATACCGTTGAGCTCAGTCGCCCGTTTTTGCAAATTGTTGGTCAAATACCAATCCCTCAAAGTCATATGCGACTCGTGTTGATGTTGAATTGGGTTATCTCCCGGATTGTGAGATGTTTCCCCCCGTTCCGATTTGTTCCTTTTCCCCGGCTGAGCGAAGCATCTCCCCATTTATGATTTCCATCCCCAGCAAAGAGAGATCGTGTCTCAATGCGACCGACTGCATTTTAAATTTTAATAAACCTGAACTACGTTTGGTCTGATTCTCGAAAGAGATACGTAGGTAAACCAGGAATCCGGGACCGACCATTGTTTGTCTGTGTTTGATTGATTGTTTGAGTTAGAACTACGGAGGCTTGATTCTTGAAAGAGATACGTAGGAAGTCCTACTTTGGACCCAGCCATTACACCCTAGACGAGATCGAGTGTCTCTTAGTGAATTGTAGAATCCCCTTTACATTATAAGGAGATTCGACGAGGGGCTCTGTAGATACCCCGATCTCGCACCCCTTATCAAACCCCTTTTAATTGGTCTAAACCATAAAATTGACCTAAGCCCTCGGATGGAGATTCGACGAGGGCCTATGCGGGAGTGCCGTGAGCCTTATCGGTGCATCGAATGGATGAACGGACTTTAAATTCATGATCAGAGCGAAAAAACGAGTAAACAGGCATAAACTTCAAATTTTTGAGCTGTGGGGCCCGAAACGGGGCCCGCACCCTTAGAACTGCTCGTTACCGTCCATTCTGTGCATTAAGAATATATTATTGTCGTTCCTTTCTTATGAAAATATTTCAGATATACCGGCCTAACCAGAAAATATTCCGAGCAACTTTCATGTCGGACCCGCGGACAACCGGGACACTGAAGCGCGCACGACGGAGCAGTTGCGGGGCTAATGCCGGAACGGGAAAGATGGTTATCCACATTTCAAAATATCTCAAAATATCTCAGCAAGTGGTGGACCAATCGGAGCTTGACACGTGGCTAAGGAAGATGACTTGAAGCCTTAGTGTAAGAAGGATAGATAATGATCAAAAAAATCACCTCCCTCCTCCCATACACAAGATATTTTCACACCCTCTCCATATTCAGCCCATAACCCCCCTCCTCCATATTTACAACCTCCCTCCTCCAATTTACAACCAATTTACAACCTCCCTCCTCCATATTACACCCCTCTCCAATAACATAAAAGGGGGACTCCCTCTTGATCAAAAAAGAGAGACTACCATTTTCCTTACACCCTCCTCTCTCATTTTCTCTCAACCAAACTTCAGCCATCACACCACCACTACACCACCACTCCTCCACCACCTCTACACCATCAAAAACCTCAAACAACTCACCAAAAACCTCAAAGCAACAACTCCAAAAAACACAAAAACAACTTCAATCAAACACAAAAAAAGAAAGTCTTCCCTTGGTAGACAAAGGGAGCACCACCTCATCTCACAAGCTAGGTAAATCTCTAGGTTACCTTGAACTCTTTAGCTATGTAAATGGTCATGGGATTAGTTTGGAACCTAGTCAACTAATGACTAGGTTTCCCTCATCCTCCATGTTTTTATCTATGTAAAACTTGAAATATGTATATATAAAGGATGGATATGTGTTGTTAATATTCAGTTCATCAAGTTTGTATGCCTTTATGATTGCCAAAATGTTCATTTACTTTGAGTTTTGCATGTAACTTCTCATCTTTCTCTCAAAGGGTGCAAATCTGGCCCCCTTGGCTATTCTTAGTGAGCATGCATGTAAAAATCAATCTTTGTTGGAAAATGGCTCTTGGATAATGTGCTTGACATGATAAATAAGAAAATCCTTGAGTTTCATGGCTTGGTTTGGAGTTTTGGTAGTGTTTTGAGATCCATGTTTATGCCTCATGCAACCAGTTTCTCTATTCTGTTCAGAACCATGATTTTTATGCTCTTAGAAATCCATCTTAGATTGGTTTATTGGTCTGAGTCAAAGAACAAATGTTGTTCCTAATTTGTTGAAGTCCATGATCCTAAATTTTCATGTTCAGATTCCATGTTTAGGTTATATTTTCATGCATAAATTTGTGTTCCAGTGATGCTGTCCTGCTTGTTCCTTGTGGTACCTTGCTCTGTTCTTGAGCTTCAAACTCAATGAAAACTTGTTTTTTGAACAAAGGTCAAAACATGGATTTTGTTCTACACAAACTCAGGAAGATGAACATATTTTGAAATATTTTTGGACCAATGGAAGTGCTCTTTTTAGTCACTTGTTTCAGCCTTCAAGCTTCAGTTTCTGCACTTCCAGTCTCTGACATTGAAATGTCAGAGACCTTTTGGACCACTTAAACTCATCTTCTGAACTCAAAATATTGGGATCTTCATGTTTTCAGTGTTTTATTAAACTTTGACTCTTGGTGTTTTGTCAGATTGATGGGCCAAAATGGTTAAAATTGGTGATCAATGTGCTAGGTTTGCTGTGTGCCTTTTCTGGGCAGATTTTTGTGAGGAACTTTCTTGCTTGTGTTTGGGGTCTAAATTTGATCCAAAAAGTTCATGAAAACTTCACTGTGATCCCTAACATTCAGGGAGTAATCCCCAATTTTTAGTTTTGGAATTGGATCATTTTAGGACATGTACTATGGCTCGGGGACGGAGAATGAAACCAAAAATCGACAAAAGCCCCGTCAAGGACATTTATTTTATTTATGGGATTTGTCTCCCTTTTTTGTATATATGTATATCCCAGACTGTGGATAATCCCCCTCCCGTGGATGTTTTATTTCTTGACATGATCAAACCTCTCTCAAAAACCAATCGGGAATTCCACCCAAACCGATTTCCCGTTTGCGAATTAAAATGAACATACTTAGATTAGGAAGACCTCCGCATATATTAAATCACCATTTTGTTAAGGGCGTAAAAGCAAGGTAAAAAGGCATAAAATTGAACTTAAGTGGCCTGCATGCTAGCGACCGTCACGGGCGAGGAGAGTGCTTAATCCCTTCTCTTCTCGTAACTTAGCCCCCGAACCCACTTTCTCTAAAAAAGGTTTTATCTTCATTTTTCCTAAAATAAAGTGAGGTGGCGACTCTTGACTGTTTTGATTCCATCGAGAGGACACCATTGTGTGGGAACCGAGTGCATTTCTAAAAGCGAATTAGCACGAGGCACCCACCCGAACCGCTTTCATTGAGCGATCACACATCATTTCGCATGTGTTTGGCGTGGGGGAGCTTTCGAGCGCGGGCTCTCACAGTGGGACTTTGTGTTGGGAGAAGACCTACTGCACCAATTTCTCAACCTTTGCAAGATAGATGACACTCAGATTAATGCAATAGACAAGAGGGACGCTCCGAACCAAGACTACACTGAGCTCATCAAGAAGTGTGATGAGCCCATCCAGAACTGGTACATAACTGGGGGACCCATAGCAAGTGAAGACTTCATGATCAAATAATTAGGATGTACTCCCCATCCCCATAGAGAAAGAAAGTTTGTAACTCTTACCTTAGAGTCAGATACCGCTACCGATGAGCTCACCCAAGAGGACTTGGATGCCATCGCGGAACGTGTATTCCCCTAATTTCTTAATGAAAACATAGATCTTTCCGAGTATCCTGAGATTGCTAGCATCATAAGTGATGAATTAACTAATAAATCTAACGAATTAGTTAATAATGAGTCATATGGCGAGATAGATCAAGAAAATGAACAAATCTTAAAAGAAATTAATAAGTAAGTAGCTCGTCATGGCGGAAATGGTCCTATTGATTCCGAAGAAATGCAAACAGTTAATCTGGGGACGGATGATGATCCGAAAGAGACCAAGATTGGCAGTTTCTTCAAGGGGAAGACCGACAAGCCCTCATAGCGCTTCTCCGAGAATTCATAGATGTGTTCTCTTGGTCCTACAAAGATATGCCGGGGCTAGCCAATTCGATTGTTGAGCACAAGATACCGCTGCTTCCCGATTCAAAGCCAGTCAAGCAGAAACTCCGCAGAATTTAGCCAGAGTGGTCAGTACAAGTCAAACAAGAGATAGAGAAACTCCTGAGTGTTGGTTTCATCAAAGTAATAGAGTATCCAACCTGGTTGGCCAATACTGTACAGGTTTCCAAGGCAAATGGAAAGGTCCGCATCTGTGTTGATTTCCGTGATCTCAACAGAGCATCTCCGAAAGATGATTTTCCTCTTCTAAACATAGACATGCTCGTTGACAATACCGAAAAATACGAGGTCCGTTCATTCTTAGATGGATTCGCCGGTTACAACCAGATCTTCATGGCAGAGGAGGACCAATACAAAACAGCGTTTACCACACCTTGGGGGACTTTCTGTTATACGGTCATGCCATTCGGACTTAAGAATACGGGACCCACGTACCAGAGAGCTGTAACTGCGCTGTTCCATGACATGATACATAAAGAGATGGAGGTCTACGTTGATGATATGATCATACACTTCAAAGGCTCCGATGGGCAGCACTTCGTCGACCTCAAAAAGTTTTTGAAAGTCTGAGACACTACAAGATGAGACTTAATCCGGCCAAATGCACGTTTGGGGTAGTAAAAGGAAAGGTGCTTAGGTACATGGTCACCGAGCGTGGTATAGAAGCGGATCCTGCTAAGATCAAAGCCATCATTGACATGCCTCCACCTAAGACGCAAAAAGAGGTCAAGGGATTTATGGGCCGCCTTCAGTATATTAGTCATTTTATTAATCAACTCACGACGATGTGCGAACCCATCTTCAAACTCCTCATGAAGAATACATCTCTAGAATGGACCGAAGAATGCCAAGAAGCCTTTGAAAAGGTCAAGGAGTACTTAGTAAATCCGCTAGTGTTGGTTCCACTGCATAAAGAGAAACCGCTAACCTTGTAGCTCACAGTCAATAACACTTCACTAGGGGCTATGCTAGCACAAGAGCAACCCAATTCGAAGAAAGAGAATTCCGTATACTTTGTCAGCTGTCGCTTCCAAGGGGCTGAATTGAATTACACTGCATTAGAAAAGTCATGTGCTGTACTGGTATGGGTGGCTGAGAGATTAAATCCTTACATGGAAGTGTTTCCTGTACAACTGATTTCCCAAATGGACCCAATGAACTACATCTTTGAGAAGTCGCATGTCTCCTCTAGAATAGCCAAGTGGTACTTTATGCTCGCGGGGTACGATATCACTTACATCACACAGAAATCCGTGAGAGGAAGAGTCTTCGCGGATCATTTAGCTGAATTTCCATAAGATGAAGCGAAGGGGGAAGAGCCGCGATTCCCTGATGAGGACATCATGAAAATAGCAGAAAATAAGTGGCAATTGTTTTTCGATGGCGCAGCCAATAAACGGGGATATGGCATTGGCATGTTACTAGTAGATCCCTCAGATTTCTACACTCCACTCGCAATCCGCCTTGATTTTGAGGCCACTAACAATATTGCCGAGTATGAAGCCTGCATAGCGGGGCTTGAAGCAGCCTTAGAAAGAAATGTGACCGAACTAGAAGTGTACGGAGATTCACAACTTATAATCTATCAGTCACTTAAGAAGTGGAAGGTACAAGATCCTACACTCCAGAAATATAACGACCATCTCCAAGACTTGGTCAAACACTTCAAAGAGGTCACTTTCTACTATCTTCCTAGAGATAAGAACCGCTTGGAAGACTCGCTAGCCATGCTAGCATCACTTGTGGGGATTCCCGAATGGACTGAGGTTAAAACCTTCAAAGTCGCGAGGCGAACAACTCCCGCTTATTACTCAATCATATACCTGCACGACTGCAAAGAAGAGTATGGCTCTGTTTCCGTAAATACCTTGGATGATAAACCTTGGTATTATGATGTATAGCGTTTCCTCCTAGACGGAACATTCCCATCAGACGCGTCACCTAAAGCGAAGATAGCCCTCAAACGGTTTGCCGCCCAATTCGTTATCATAGGTGATCGCCTCTACAAGAAACACCACAAGCAGTGTCTACTATGTGCCGATGAGCACGAAGCCGTAGAAGTCATGGACCAAGTCCATCAAGGAGTCTGTGGAACCCACATGAATGGCAATATGCTAGCAAAGAAAGTCATCCGACTAGGGTACTATTAGGCTACAATGGAAGCCGACTGCACCAACATGGTTAAGAAATGCCACAAGTGCCAGATACATGCCAACTTGCACATGTACCACCGTCTGTGTTATACCCCATGACATCCCCTTGGCAATTTTCTACATGGGGAATATACGTCATTAGCAAAGTCTCACCGACAGGTCATAATGGGCACTCATTCGTATTAGTCGCTGTCGATTACTTCACTAAATGGATCGAGGCTCAATCCTACAAAGTCTTAAATGCAAAAAAGGTGGCTGAGTTCATTAAGACCCACATCATATGCCGATATGGGGTACCTCATGAGATGATATCTGACAATGGCTCACAGTTTGAGAAAGAATGTGACCAACTGCTTGCAGAGTACATGATAGAGAGACATAAGTCGTCACCATACCGACCACAGACCAATGGAGCAGTCGAAGCTTCCAACAAAACCATAGAGACCATCATTAGGAAAATGGCTAAGACTGGCAGAGACTGGCGTGACAAGCTACCTTTTGCACTATGGGGCTACCGTACTTCAATCTGTGCTGCCACCGGTGAAACTCCATACGCCCTAGCCTATGGGATGGAAGCAATGCTACCAATCGAATTAGAAGTACTATCACTAAGGGTTCTCCTAGAAAACCAAGTGAATGAAGTCTCATGGTTAGACAGCCGTATGAACAACTAGCCCTGCTAGATGAATGACGACTTTGAGCCACCGAGCATATCCAAGCATATCAACGAAGAATGGCCCGAGTATTCAATAAGAAAGTCAAGTCCAAAAACATCAGAGAAGGGGACCTTGTCCTACGCGAACACCGTCCCAGACCATTTAATCCTATGGGAAAATGCGGACCAAGATGGATAGGCCCTTACATAGTCAAGAAGGTATTCTCCGGAGGAGCAGTACAACTCGCAGACCTAGATGGAGATCAACTGCCGAAGCCCGTCAACTTGGACAAGCTGAAGAAGTACTACTCATAGCTCCCTCCCCTATTTCATAAAAAAAGAGAGAAATCTCGCTAGGTTGAAAACCCGCAAGGGCGGCCTAGGAAAAAATTAGAGCAGAGAGCACGAGAAAATAAGCCCGCTAGACTCAAAACCCGCAAGGGCGGTCTAGGCAAAAATCAGGGTGTGCATAAAAAATAATAGGGGACAGTCTCGTACGAGACACCTATGCCTCGTACGAGACACGTCAGTCAGCAGACGTATTTTTCTCTTTCTTAAAACAAGAACTATGATGACCTAAGTTCCTTATTTAATTGATGTAAAAGGAGAACGTAGGCAGCCTTTTGGTCCGGTCTATTCAATAAATAAAATAAAAATCTCGTCTTCTTATTAATTGAATGAATTTCAAGAAAGCAATAAGAAAATTTCTAACATGAATACCAACTTGCAAAAGAAAATAAATAAAATACTAAAAATCTAAACATTGGTCTATCTATTGCAATCTCTCGATACTCCTAAGGATCTATTTCTTCCTTGACCTAGTAGGGGCTTGACCACGGTCCACCTTGTCATTCCTCTTCCTCTTGTGCAAAGGTATCTCGAAACCGAGAGGAACATCAAGTCTACTAAACACCGAGGGAGTCAGTCTCGCAAACACATGAGGCCTATCTGTGAGAGCCCGCGCTCGAAAGCCAAACCGCAAAATGATCGCTCGTGAAAGTGGTTCGGGTCCGTTTCGTGCTAATGCGCTTTTGGAAATGTACTCGGTTCTCACACAATGGTTTCCTCTCGATGGGATCAAAACAGTCAAGAGCCTCCACCTCATTTTATTTAAGGAAAAACGAAGATAAAACATTTTTTAGAGAAAGTGGGTTCGAGGGCTAAGTTACGAGAAGAGAAGGGGTTAGGCACTCTCCTCGCCCATGATGGTCTCTAGCATGCATGCCACGTAGATTCAATTTTATGCCTTTTATGCCTTGCTTTTATGCCCTAACAAAAATGGTGATTTAAGATATGCGGAGGTCTTCCTATTCTAGGACTGTTTGCTTTAATTCACAAATGAGAGTCGGATTGGGTGGACTCCCACTCGGTTTTGAAAATGATTTAGCATTCATATCCAGTAAAGGAGATAAAAAATAGGGGGGGGGGTGGGGGATTAATATTTACAATGGTGAACAAAAGGGAAACAAATCCCATAACAAATAAATGTCCAAAAGTCCGTCCCCAAGCATTTTAGGGATTGCTACCCATCTTCATTTCTTGTACCTGCTCTTACACTTACTCAATCCAGAAAGTAAAAGTCAAGAAAGTTCCTAACACATCAAGCATCAACCATGATTTTTACCTTGATTTTAGGATCATGTTATGGTGTCCAAACAAAGCATGCAAGATAGAACTTTCAACAGCCTAGTCTGACAGATATGCATACCTCCATAAAATATCCACTTTTGGCATCATGAAAACGGGGGAATTAGGGGTAACACTAAACATGAAAGTTACTCCTAACATATCAAAGTTTATATATGGAGAGTTTAAAATCCATCAAGAAAGTATAAGTCACACAAAACACCTCTGATATTTTGGTGTCAGAACAGGAAATATGCTAATCTGAGCACAGAGAGTTGGAACAAAAAATGGAAAGAACCTCTTCCACTCAGGGTAAAAATATGATATTTATAGTCTAATCTTCCTTTTTTTGTCTAGAAAAAACCATATTTTAGGGCCTAAGACCAAAAACAACGCTTTCTATGCATAAAGAAAGCAACAAGACAGAAAGGTGCAGATGGACAGTCTGCTGGGAATCTACAAATGGCATGAAAACACTCATGAAAACTCACTCAAATGAGATGGTATGAACATGAAAATTTTAATAAATATAGATCTATATGCTAAAACAACAAAACCACAGCCATCTGAGCATTTAATCATGGTATAACATTGCTTTAAAAGAAGAACAACAAGAACATCCACATTGTATCTTTGAACACCAAATGGAGGTCTAGCCTAACAAAGTGGCTAGACCTCTTAACAAGTTACATAATCAACTACATGTGTTGGGTTTCGATCTAACATGCGCAGCGGAAATTAGCAATTAAAATTTTAATGAAACCCAAAGCCATGGATCCGTTCATATGATTAAATCAAATACAACAAGATGAATAGAGGAATAACTAACCCTTGATGGCTATAAATTTCTAGCTTTTGAACTTGGTGGAGATTTTGAAACTTGATCAAGAACGCGAACCTTGAAGATGATGAGCTTCACCCTCTAGCGGTATCCACACCACGAACGAATATCAAGCAACTTCTTGATCTTGGTTGCTAGACCAAATTCTGAAACACACTTTCACAATTGCAAGAACTATATGGAATTATGAATATTCTTGTTCTTCACCTTTTGGATCTTAGAACAAGAAAAATAACCTCTCAAAACCTTATGGAGGCACTCACAATATTATGTCTAATGGCTGGTGAAAAGATGCTTTTATAGGACCTAGTCATTAACTCTTAATGACCTAGGATTCCTAAATCCCGTCACCTTAATTAAGGCAAGTCCTTAATCTGCCAGGAATTCTGGCACGGTCGTGCCCTTTATTTGGCACGGTCGTGCCAAATGGGTCGAACCTGCCAGACCTTCCCCGAATATTGGCACGGTCGTGCCCCTATTTTTGGCACGGTCGTGCCAAACGGACCGAGCCTTTGCCTTGGTTTGGATTTATGGCACGGCCGTGCCATTTTAAGGCGCACGACCGTGCCAGAGCCAAAACCTGACATTTTTCCATAATTCCAATTCAGTCCTTTATGATTCGTTCTATTTGTGTGTGACCCTCTAGGATTACACTAAGTTGGCAATGGGCTCAAACATGAACTCATAAGATATGATTAGGTTCTAGCAAACCGTCATACCTACCCAAATAGTGTAACTAGATACAAGTTCGCATTCCTTTAGAATATGTCACAATCCCTTTGTCCACGATGTCATTGAACACAAGTCATGGTCAAACAGTCAACTTGTTTTGTTCAATACTTTCTCGATTCCGAATATGTTGATAATTCAAATGCTATTGATCCAATCAATCCATTTGAGTCCGGCCGAACATTTCATCAACATCATTCCTTCGAGGGGCCCAAGCTTGACATCTCTCCGTGGAGGGACAAATCCATTTAGCTTATTATTCTTCCCAACGGGAATCCGATTGTGCCAATCATACCCTTTATAACTACCGTGTTAAGGTAGCGTTTGAATATGTCAAACACAATGTTCATCAAGTGGAAGACTATAATAACTTCATGTCTAAGGATTCAAATGACATAACTAATATGAGATATATGTATGACATAGACCATGACATAAAACTCATGCAGCGGGTCAAGTCCAGTACCTTGTTCCAAACAAGTACCCATAAATCTAACATGATCATCCCATGATCATTTAGCCTTTATACTAGTGCTTAACAAGCACTAGGGACGGGGATTATTATAAGTAAACATGAACAACAATAATAATCAAAGCATCTCTTTATTGATATGAAATAAATGATAACAATTACAACGTTTATTAAACGTGGCTAGGGCACCACTACCAACAACATGTTACATATAGAGGGGATACAAGATGGAGAGATTATCTAGGTTGTTCTCCCTTTGCTTCCAAGGGTAGACTTTTTTGGTTGTTTTCTTAAGGTGTTTGCCTTGTGATTTGAATGAGTGTTTGAGTGAGTGTTTTGGCTTGTGTTTAGAGAGTGTTTTGTGGTGGTGCTATGGTGGTGTAGTGGTGGTTTAGTGACTGAGATTTGAGGGAGTTTTGGATGCTTGAGAGAGAGCAAAAAGGCTGAATATGGAGTGAGAAATGTGGGAGAGTTGTGTGTGAAGTGTGGGTGAGTTGTGTATGAATTCTCTTATGTAAAATGGATGAGGAGGGAGGTTGTCACATGACCTTAGGTCACCCTTGCTAGGCTTAGGGGCCATTTTAGGGGTCATCTACCCGGGTAGGAGCAGGTGGGAAGGGATTAAAGTTGATTTGAGTGAGCAAGTTGTTGAAGAACAAACTGAAGGTCTGGTCCTCCCAAAGTAGCCGTACGGCTGGACCTTGCCGTCCCCATTTCCCAAAGTGCCACTTGTCATGCTCTGATTGGCTCCTTATTTATCTTTTTGGCCAGCCATTTGAGGCCACTTGTTGGCTGATTATTAGCCACAAAAAGTAACTTTTGACTTTCTCCATGCGTATGATCATAAATGATGCTTCCGGTGTTGGTTCCGCAACAGTCCAAAATTTGTCCGAATGCGCGCATAACGGTGTCCCGGTTGTTAGCGGTCCCAACATGAAAGTTGCTTGAAATATTCTCGTGGTCACGTACGTATATCTTCAATATGTTAATGGGCAAGGGATGTCAATAATATATTTTTAATGCACAAAATAGACGCTAACGAGCAGTTCTAAGGGTACGGGCCCCGTTTCGGGTCCCGCAGCTCAAAAATTAAAGTACATACTTGTTTACTCGTTTTTTTCGCTCTGATCCTGAATTTAAGGTCCATTAATCCATTCGATGCACCGATAAGGCATACGGCACTCCCGTATAGTCAAATCGAGGGTTATAGGTCAATTTTAGGGTTTAGACCGATTAAAAAAGGTTTGATAAGGGGTGCGAGATCGGGGTATCTACAGATCCCCTCGTCGAATCTCCTTGTAATGTAAAGGGGATTCTACGATTCACTAAGAGACAAACGATCTCATCTAGGGTGTAACGGCTGGGTCCAAATTAGGACTTCCTATGTATCTCTTTCGAGAATCAAGCCTCCGTAGTTCTAACTCAAACAAGCAATCAAACTAGTGACAAACAATGGTCGGTCTCGGATTACCGGTTTACATACATATCTCTTTCGATAATCAGACCAATCGTAGTTCAGGTTTATTGAAATTTAAAATGCAGGGGGGGTGCATTGAGATGCGTTATCTCTTTGCTGGGGAGGAAATTGACATGGGAATGACTGGGCTCTCTCGAGCGGCCTACGTATCCCTTTAGGGGGAATCAAGTCAAAACATAGTTCGGGAGAGGTACAATTCGTCATCAGGAGAGGACTACAATCAACAATACTCAAGGATTGACGTAAGGTACAATCGGAGCGGGGGGGGGGGGTACATCTCAGAATCCGGGAGATGACCTAATTCAACAATACTCAAGGATTGACGCAAGGTACAATCAGAGCGGGGGGTACATCTCCGAATCTGGGAGATGACCTAATTCAACAATACTCAAGGATTGACGCAAGGTAAAATTGGAGCGGGGGGTACATCTCAAAATCCGGGAGATGACCTAATTCAACAATACTCAAGGATTGACGCAAGGTACAATTGGAGCGGGGGTACATCTCAGAATCCGGGAGATGACCTAATTCAACATCAAATTGAGTCCCATCTGACTCTGGGGGATTGGTATTTACCAACAATTTGTAAAAACGGGCGACTGAGTTCACTAGGGTAAACTGCCTACGTATCCCTCCATGGGAATCAAGTCGAGTCGTAGTTCTGGGGAGACCCGACTCAACATCAAGAGAAGGTTTAAAATCAACATTACTCAAGGATTGACGCAAGGTACAATCCGAGTGGAGGTACATCTCAAAATCCGGGAGATGTCCTAAGTTCGACATCAAGACGAGTCGCATCTGACTCTGGGGGAAGGAACAACATAATTTCAATGGTGAGATCTAAATTTTCTCAAGCTGATAGGGATTTTGAGAACTTTTAAGAGGCGTCTCGGCCTAGAATGATTTTGATAATGAGAACTTTAAGAGGCGTCTCGGTCGAAAATGATTTTGAGATTTTAAGAGGCGTCTCGGCCTAAAGTGATTTTGAGAATGAGAACTTTGAGGGGCGTCTCGGCCTAAAGTGATTTGAGAGTTTTAAGTGGCGTCTCGGCCTAAAGTGATTTTGAGAGTTTTAAGAGGCGTCTTAGCCTAAAGTGATTTGATAATTAGAAATTCAAGACTACTATCATGAAGATGATTTCAAGGATACGTTGCATGTTGAGCTGTGTCCCAGTCCTTCGGTTTTCGCTTTGCTGTGTGATGAGATTTTTGTGCTTTGTTAAGCACCGAACCATCGTTTTACGTGGCCTCTTAGCATTGTATTGAGTGCTGCAACTTCATTTTGAATTCCCGTTCACCCTAAAAGGGTTTTTGATTATTTCACAGTTAAGCTTCTCTGCTTCTAGAGTTGCTGAAACATTACTTTGCGTGGTCCGTTGGCACCGTCTTGAGTGCTGCAACATCATTCTGGATCCCTGTTTACCCAAAAAGGGTTTTTGATTCTTTCACAATCAAGCTACTCCGCTTTTAGAGTCGCTGCGACTCTTGGCAATTGATACCAGGTTGGAATCATTCAATTTTGACTGAAGTCTGACGTATATCAGGAGAAATGACACGATCAACATTGTCTGTTGTGACCTGCAAGTTAGCTCTTTGGTTTTGCCATTGTTGTGGGATTTTGATCGCTTGCAATGAGCAACCTCTTTGTGAAACCAAGATGTGATTCGTTGTGATGTCAACTACGTACCTGCATAATATTTTTTGCAAGTATGTGGTCGTGCCTGAAATTTTAGCTGCCTACGTATCTCTTTCGAGAATCAGACCAACGTAATTCGACCGTGGCAACTCGAACTAATTTTGCAGAAAGGGCATTAGGAAATTTCATTCCCTACGCAGAAACATGAGTGTCGACTTTATCGAGGATCCTTCTTGTGATGACCATGATGTGGTAGAATGGATGATGTGTACCTGCAAGAGATTTTCAAGAGAAAGCAACATATATATTGATGTTGATGAGGGACCTTCTTACGAGGACCATGATGTGGCTGAGTGGATGATTTATCCCTGCAAGAGATTTTCAAGAGCAACCAAAATATATATCTTGACATTGATGTGCTCGAATGTGTCATTCATGTGCAAAAAAAGTGTGATACACATCATTGATTGAAATCTTTAAGATCGAGAGATTGAGAGAAAGGTTGAGACAAGAACACATTCTCTTTTCATTTTGCAACCATTTCCCTTTTGATGGATGAAAGTCAAATTTCTCTTTTTGCATGATGGTTTTTTTTCTTTTTGACACATGTGCATTGCTTGCATTTCAAACTTCGTTTATTATGAATAAATGAGCGAAAGCGTAATAAATGAATAGAGGGAGAATCATGAATGAAATAGGTTGCACTTTATTGTGGATTTTGCACTTTTGCGAAAATGAGGAGTATGGAGATATGTATAGTGAAGCAGAGCCAAAAGCCTAGCTTAAGCACTCAAAAGGTCAATTCCGAACACCCATTTGATCAAGACTACTCAACAGTATATCTCCGGATGCTATGGTTGGGTCAGCCCCAGTTGTCGGCTGAAGAAACCCCATTTGTTCTTTCTGATATCATTCTCCAACATTCCGGCTGCTGAAGCCCCTGTGTCTCGCAAGGATCAACCTCAGATGTTGGCTACGGATTCCCTAGTCATGTTATAGGACAAGCCCCTGAATCAGGCATATGCAGCTCTTGTTTCACTTGAAGAGTACATCTCATGTTGATCCAATTTGTCGCTTTAAGACAACTTCCTGTTTTGGCATTTCAACCGTTAGGGGCTCTAACTGTCATTGAGAGTTATTCAAATGTTTGATGTCTCGCTGTTGGAGGCAATTCACAATTTCTGACATGCAATACCCAATCGGTAGGGAGTCAACTGTCTTTGAGAGTTATTCAATCATTCGATGCTTCTTTGTCTAAGGCAATTCACAATTCCTGACATGCGATACCCAATCAGTAGGTAGTCAACTATCTTTGAGAGTTGTCTTGTCATTCGATGCTTCTTTGTCATAGGCAATTCACAATTTCTGAGATCCAATACCCAATCGGTAGGGAGTCAACTGTCTTTGAGAGTTGTTCGGAAGGACACAATCCCGATGTTGCCGAAGAACGAGCTTTGGGCTTGGTGGGCCATACTTTCAATCCGAGATGGCACTGCATTTCTGCTGATCCACACATTAAGGGAGCTAACTGTCTATGAGAGTTGTCTTGTCATTCGATGCTTCTCTGTCGGAGGTAATTCACAATTTCTGACATGCAATACCCAATCGGTAGGGAGTCAACTGTCATTGAGAGTTGCTCGGTGGGACACAATCCTGATGTTGCCGAAGAACGAGCTTTGAGCTTTGGGGGCCATACTGTTAATCCGAGATGGCGCTTTGTTCTGATGATCCACACATAAGGGACCTAACTGTCTATGAGAGTTGTCCCATATCCTTGATCTTCTCAATCTTGAGAGTTACTGAAACTGATGATGATTCTCAAAAGTTAATCTTTGCATTTCTGAGTCCCTTCAAAATATCAACTGTCAATGAGAGTTGTCTTGTACCCTGGCGTTTTGCCATCTGAATTTCCATGTTACCGAGAGCAAACCATTCTCAACAAATCGTATTGTCATGAAGCCACATCATTGCTTTTGAAACTGACCCAAGACTCTGATATACAGCCCCAGTTCGTGTTCATTCATTCAAGATCACTTGCCGACATTGAGAATTTGAAATCTAAGGAATAGCATTCCTTTGTCCCTTTTGCTGTGACAACTTGCAGGAGTTGGAAGGGGAAGGCATGAGGCCAGTGTTTTATGGAAGCAAAGGGAAATCCCAGTAGGATATCCGACATCGTGTTTGCACATAAATGAGATGACGGAAGGACGATAGTAGGGGGAAGCCCCTAGACTCAGGAAAATATGCATACTCACACATTGAAATCAAAGACTCAAGACTTGAACAAGCGTTAATGGTCAAGTGCTTCAAAATCAAATGGACCCTTCTAGCATCAGATTAGCATTTTACTTTTGATTAAATAAGCTTGACAAATCATTTGAACACAAATTAGACCGTGACAAATTGACATGAGAACATCATTGGGCATGAGTTATGATTCGCGCTGCCGTCTGACCTCATTTGATGAGAGGCCTTCGTCTTCGTTGTCTCCTTTTCTTGATATTGATCAAACCATTGGAGGCTGCACGATTTTTGGTTTATGGGATCCCTCAGTGTAAGGGGTTGGCGAGCATGTTGGTCTCCAACAAAAGTCACCAGTTTTCAACGTCGATGGTACTTTGCCGAAAGTTGAAAGATCGAGATCTTCTTTAGTGCGGATTGGCCTCGCATGCGCGGTGCTCCTTGAAATTGATGATGTCACATGAGATTGTTGGACCCTCGGTCCATGCATCGTCTTTGTGTAACGAGCGATAAAGTCTTCAGTATGAATTGCTGTTGGGTTTCGATCTAACATGCGCAGCGGAAATTAGCAATTAAAATTTTAATGAAACCCAAAGCCATGGATCCGTTCATATGATTAAATCAAATACAACAAGATGAATAGAGGAATAACTAACCCTTGATGGCTATAAATTTCTAGCTTTTGAACTTGGTGGAGATTTTGAAACTTGATCAAGAACGCGAACCTTGAAGATGATGAGCTTCACCCTCTAGCGGTATCTACACCACGAACGAATATCAAGCAACTTCTTGATCTTGGTTGCTAGACCAAATTGTGAAACACACTTTCACAATTGCAAGAACTATATGGAATTATGAATATTCTTGTTCTTCACCTTTTGGATCTTAGAACAAGAAAAATAACCTCTCAAAACCTTATGGAGGCACTCACAATATTATGTCTAATGGCTGGTGAAAAGATGCTTTTATAGGACCTAGTCATTAACTCTTAATGACCTAGGATTCCTAAATCCCGTCACCTTAATTAAGGCAAGTCCTTAATCTGCCAGGAATTCTGGCACGGTCGTGCCCCTTTATTTGGCACGGTCGTGCCAAATGGGTCGAACCTGCCAGACCTTCCCCGAATATTGGCACGGTCGTGCCCCTATTTTTGGCACGGTCGTGCCAAACGGACCGAGCCTTTGCCTTGGTTTGGATTTATGGCACGGCCGTGCCATTTTAAGGCGCACGACCGTGCCAGAGCCAAAACCTGACATTTTTCCATAATTCCAATTCAGTCCTTTATGATTCGTTCTATTTGTGTGTGACCCTCTAGGATTACACTAAGTTGGCAATGGGCTCAAACATGAACTCATAAGATATGATTAGGTTCTAGCAAACCGTCATACCTACCCAAATAGTGTAACTAGATACAAGTTCGCATTCCTTTAGAATATGTCACAATCCCTTTGTCCACGATGTCATTGAACACAAGTCATGGTCAAACAGTCAACTTGTTTTGTTCAATACTTTCTCGATTCCGAATATGTTGATAATTCAAATGCTATTGATCCAATCAATCCATTTGAGTCCGGCCGAACATTTCATCAACATCATTCCTTCGAGGGGCCCAAGCTTGACATCTCTCCGTGGAGGGACAAATCCATTTAGCTTATTATTCTTCCCAACGGGAATCCGATTGTGCCAATCATACCCTTTATAACTACCGTGTTAAGGTAGCGTTTGAATATGTCAAACACAATGTTCATCAAGTGGAAGACTATAATAACTTCATGTCTAAGGATTCAAATGACATAACTAATATGAGATATATGTATGACATAGACCATGACATAAAACTCATGCAGCGGGTCAAGTCCAGTACCTTGTTCCAAACAAGTACCCATAAATCTAACATGATCATCCCATGATCATTTAGCCTTTATACTAGTGCTTAACAAGCACTAGGGACGGGGATTATTATAAGTAAACATGAACAACAATAATAATCAAAGCATCTCTTTATTGATATGAAATAAATGATAACAATTACAACGTTTATTAAACGTGGCTAGGGCACCACTACCAACAATCTCCCACTTGCCCTAGGCCCAATCTCCCATGTATCTAATACCCATGGACCTAACATGACCATCATGTTTAGCTTGTGGAAGTCCCTTTGTTAGCGGGTCCGCAACATTGTCATCAGTAGGTACTCTGCATATATTTACGTCTCCCCTATCAATGATCTCTCAAATGATATGAAAACGCCTAAGTATGTGTTTGGATTTCTGATGTGCTCTTGGTTCCTTTGCTTGAGCAATAGCACCATTATTGTCGCAATAAAGGTCTATTGGACTAGCAATACTAGGAACCACTTCAAGTTCAGTTATGAACTTCTTAATCCAAACAGCTTCCTTTGCAGCATCCGATGCAGCAATATACTCAGCTTCTGTTGTAGAATCAGCGGTTGTACTTTGCTTGGAACTCTTCCAGCTTACAGCTCCACCATTTAACATAAACACAAAACCCGATTGCGATCGGCTATCATCTTTGTCGGTTTGGAAGCTTGCATCCGTGTAAGCATTTATAACGAGATCATCTTCCATTCCTCCATAGACCAAAAACGAGTCTTTAGTCCTTCTCAAGTACTTAAGAATCGCTTTTACGGCTATCCAGTGGTTTTCGCCAGGGTCGGATTGGTATCTACTTGTCATGCTCAAAGCATAAGATACATCCGGCCTAGTACAAATCATGGCATACATGATGGACCCAATTGCCGAAGCATATGGAACATCATTCATTTTCTCACGCTCATGTTTTGTCTTAGGACATTGAGTCTTGCTTAGAGAAACTCCATGTAACACGGGCAAGGTTCCTCTCTTAGAATTTTCCATACGGAATCTTCTAATGACCTTGTCAATGTATGTACTTTGGCTTAAACCAAGTAGCCTCCTTGATCTATCTCTATAGATCTTAATGCCAAGAATATATGCGGCTTCACCCATATCTTTCATTGCGAAGCACTTTCCTAACCAAGTCTTCACAGACTGAAGTGTAGGAATGTCGTTTCCAATGAGTAATATGTCATCCACGTATAAAATAAGGAATAGCACTATGCTCCCACTAATCTTCTTGTATACACAAGGCTCATCTTCGTTCTTGATGAAGCCAAACTCTTTGACCGATTCATCAAAACGGAGATTCCAACTCCTTGAAGCTTGCTTCAATCCATAGATGGATCTTTGCAATTTGCATACCTTAGAATCTTGTTCAAAACCTTCTGGTTGTGTCATATACACATCCTCTTGAAGTTTTCCATTCAGGAAAGCAGTTTTGACGTCCATCTGCCATATTTCATAGTCATGATATGCGGCAATGGCAAGCAAAATTCTTATAGACTTGATCATTGCTACGGGTGAAAAGGTCTCATCATAGTCAATACCATGAACTTGCCTATAACCTTTCGCTACAAGCCTAGCTTTGTAAGTATGCACCTTCCCATCCATGTCAGTCTTCTTCTTGAAGACCCATTTGCATCCTATGGTTTTTACACCTTCGGGCGCATCAATCAAATTCCAAACTTGATTGTCTTGCATGGATTGCAATTCGGACTCCATGGCTCCAAGCCACTTGTCCGAATCAGGAGAAGACATCGCCTCTTGGTAGGTTGACGGTTCATCATTCTCAATGATTTCTACCTCATTACTATCCGTTACGAGAAATCCATATCTCTCGGGCTCGGATCGTAACCTACTAGATCTGCGAGATGCTTGTGTATTTTGAACAGGTTCCACAACTCCTTGTGGTTCTTGTTCTTGTTCCACTATTGGTTCAATGTTATTTTCTGGGTCTCGAATTTCTTCAAGATTTATTTTACTCCCACTGATTTCTTTGGAGAGAAACTCTTTCTCTAGAAAGACACCAGTTCGGGCAACAAACACTTTGTTGTCCTTTCGGTTGTAAAAGTAATATCCTTTAGTTTCCTTAGGATATCCCACGAAAATGCATTTATCAGATTTGTGTGCAAGTTTGTCTGAGATAAGTCTTTTGACAAAAACTTCACAACCCCAAATCTTCATGAAAGATAGACAAGGCTTCTTTCCGCTCCACATCTCATATGGAGTCTTTTGAACCGATTTAGTTGGAACACGATTTAGTGTGAAAGCAGCGGTTTCTAGAGCGTAACCCCAAAAGGATATTGGAATATCAACTTGACTCATCATTGATCGAACCATGTCTAACAAAGTCCGATTCCTCCTCTCGGACACACCATTCCATTGTGGTGTTCCCGGTGGAGTCAATTGTGAAACTATTCCACAATTCTTTAGATGATCATCAAATTCTTGACTTAAGTATTCTCCACCTCGATCTGATCGAAGTGCTTTTATACTTTTGCCAAGTTGTTTTTCTACTTCATTTTGAAATATTCTAAATATCTCAAATGCTTCACTTTTATGTTTCATTAGGTAAACATACCCAAATCTACTATAATCATCAGTGAAGGTTATGAAGTATTGAAATCCTCCCCTAGCATTGCTACTTAATGGTCCGCATACATCGGAATGTATCAACCCCAATAAGTCGCTTGCCCTTTCACCCAACTTGATAAAAGGTGTCTTAGTCATTTTTCCAAGAAGACACGACTCACAAGTATCATATGACTCTAAGTCACATGAACCCAAAAGTCCGTCCCCATGGAGTTTTGAGATACGCTTCTCATTAATATGACCAAGACGGCAATGCCACAAATAAGTATGATTTACATCATTAGGTTTAGATTTCTTATTTACATGATAGACATTATTTTCATTCTTGACATCCAAGATATAAAGGCCATTAAATGAATTAGCAATACCATAAAGCACATCATTTAAATAAATAGAAAATTTCTTATTCTCAATAAGAAACTTAAAACCTTCATTATCCAAACAAGAAATTGAAATAATATTTCTGCTTAAATCCGGAACATAATAACAATTGTTCAAAACAAGAATTAATCCGGAAGGTAAAGTGACTTAATAAGTCCCTACGGCTAATGCAGCAACTCTTGCTCCATTCCCCACGCGTAGATCTACTTCACCTTCTTTAAGCAGTCTCCTATTCTTTAGTCCCTGCACATTTAGACAAATGTGAGATCCACATCCGGTATCCAATACCCAAGAATCAGTGGTAGAAAGGAGAATATCTATCATATAGATACCTGAAGTCGACGCAGCCTTGCTGCTCTTCTTCTTCTTTTGCTCTTCCAAGAAAGCCTTGCAATTACGTTTCCAATGACCAATTTCTTGACAATGGAAACAAATTGCATCCTTTTGTGTATCGGGTTTTGCCTCAGAAGCCTTGGCAACCTTTGCCTTGCTTATCTTGGGTTTGACAACTTTTGCCTTACCCTTGCCTTTGGCACCAGGCTTCTTCCCACCGTGAACCAAGAGCACGGGAGAACCTTTCTCCACAATTTTCATCTCTGCAGTTTTGAGCATCCCATGCAACTCAGAGAGATTCTTATCCATTCCATGCATGTTATAATTCATCACAAACTGATTATAACTTTTAGGCAATGAATTAAGAATGAGATCCGTGGCTAGCTCCAATGGGATTGGATAGCCAAGTTTCTCAAGGTGCTCTACATAACCTTTCATTTTAAGAAAGTGAGGACTCACTTGTTGCCCTTCATTCATTTTACAAGTAGTGAATGCAACAATGGTCTTGTACCTCTCTTGCCTAGCTTGCTCTTGAAACATGGTTCTCAACTCCACACCTATCTCATAGGCTTCCAAATGTTCCAAACTTTGTTGGAGTTTTGAACACATAGCAGCAAGCATGAGACAACTTACATCTCTAGAATCATTACGATGTTTCTTGTAATTGTCCCTTTCTACCCTAGGGGCAGTAGGCGGTGGTTCAGCAGGGAGAGGCCCATCGAGAATGTACAACTTGTCTTCTTGCCTAAGAACAATTCTTATGCTACGGATCCAATCCATAAAGTTGGTACCATTCTCTTCGAGCTTATCCTTCTCAAGGATCGATCGCAACGACATTGATTGAGTGTTATTAGTCATTATCTACAAATATGCAAAAATTTCCAAAATTTAATAAGTACCGATTTTCATTAAAGAGATAAATAGTGTATTTTAAACAAAATACTCCCACTAAATTATATAACCTTCTTATACATCCAATGTATAATATAATTTAATTGGGTTGAGATCCCGCTTTAATCTAATTTTGAGTACGCTTTGGCGCACCGCTCAAAATTAAATCAATTAGGTAGACAACTCTTGTCAATCATATCTCATATGACTCTCAGTTCTTTTCATGAGATTCTTTAAGAAATCCAATTTCAAAAAGCATGTTAAATCTCATCTTTGCCTCAAGCCCAAAACTGTTTTGACGCTTAATTAAGTCCAACCATTTTAAACGCATAGGAAACTCTTATTCACTCATCTTGCTCAAACATGAATAAAATCAATGCACCTCGCTTTGGCGAGCCCACATAAAATTACTCATGTATAAACAAGTGTTTTAATCATGGCATGGCAAAAGGACTTAAAACTTTCTTTGAAGGTTCATCACATATAGCATATAACACATTTATGAGCACATAATACAAACATGTTACACATCAAGTTTAGCCACTAAATTAATCTCCATTAATTTAAGCATAATATTTATGTGTCATTAGTTTCTCTATGATTATGAGGATGAGACTATTTGAACTTTGGTTATCATCTCCAAATCAAGACAACAAGAAGTGCGACCGAAACTAAGCCATATGGCATCCACAATTCCGCACTAATTCAAGAAACCAAGAAAGTAGTCCATGTGGCCGAAACTAAGCAATAGATGGTCTCGATGAACGTAGGCCAATTGCATTCACAATTCCACATGGATCTCCAATCTTTGAATCAAGAACTTTGTTTCTTAATTTTAGCAATTATGAACTCTTCATAATTCTAACTTCGTTTTATCTTTGAAACTTCGATTGCGATCAAGTTTGGGAAACACAATCTCGATGAACGTAGATTAGCCATCCAAACCTTGAACCAATCTTAGACTCACAAGACTAAAACAAATAGGAAATTTAAACCCAAGATCCACACCCAAGACCCAAGCCCTACCCCGCGCCAAATCCTAGGTCCGGCCGGGTCAAGGTATGGGTCCGGTCGGACCCTTCTGAAAATCAAAATTTTAAAGTTCCAAAATTTGTCTCAAAATTGTTTTTCCCGATTCAATAAGGATTTGGTGTTCTTGGTGATCCAATCACCATGATCAACAAAACCTTGAATAAACAATTTATTCTTGAATCCCTAGAATATCAAAACTTTGATCCAATCAAAAATTGATAATCCAAACAATTTTAAATCCACCATAATTTTTATTGCGATTGAATAGTGCGATTAAAGTTTCTAAAACAATAAACCACATAAAATCACAAAACACATAAACATCATATAATCCAATATTCATATCATGCTTGGCACATAAACAATTTATATACACACAACATGATCCAAGTATTGAATTAATCAACATGAACGTGGCTCTGATACCACTGTTGGGTTTCGATCTAACATGCGCAGCGGAAATTAGCAATTAAAATTTTAATGAAACCCAAAGCCATGGATCCGTTCATATGATTAAATCAAATACAACAAGATGAATAGAGGAATAACTAACCCTTGATGGCTATAAATTTCTAGCTTTTGAACTTGGTGGAGATTTTGAAACTTGATCAAGAACGCGAACCTTGAAGATGATGAGCTTCACCCTCTAGCGGTATCCACACCACGAACGAATATCAAGCAACTTCTTGATCTTGGTTGCTAGACCAAATTGTGAAACACACTTTCACAATTGCAAGAACTATATGGAATTATGAATATTCTTGTTCTTCACCTTTTGGATCTTAGAACAAGAAAAATAACCTCTCAAAACCTTATGGAGGCACTCACAATATTATGTCTAATGGCTGGTGAAAAGATGCTTTTATAGGACCTAGTCATTAACTCTTAATGACCTAGGATTCCTAAATCCCGTCACCTTAATTAAGGCAAGTCCTTAATCTGCCAGGAATTCTGGCACGGTCGTGCCCCTTTATTTGGCACGGTCGTGCCAAATGGGTCGAACCTGCCAGACCTTCCCCGAATATTGGCACGGTCGTGCCCCTATTTTTGGCACGGTCGTGCCAAACGGACCGAGCCTTTGCCTTGGTTTGGATTTATGGCACGGCCGTGCCATTTTAAGGCGCACGACCGTGCCAGAGCCAAAACCTGACATTTTTCCATAATTCCAATTCAGTCCTTTATGATTCGTTCTATTTGTGTGTGACCCTCTAGGATTACACTAAGTTGGCAATGGGCTCAAACATGAACTCATAAGATATGATTAGGTTCTAGCAAACCGTCATACCTACCCAAATAGTGTAACTAGATACAAGTTCGCATTCCTTTAGAATATGTCACAATCCCTTTGTCCACGATGTCATTGAACACAAGTCATGGTCAAACAGTCAACTTGTTTTGTTCAATACTTTCTCGATTCCGAATATGTTGATAATTCAAATGCTATTGATCCAATCAATCCATTTGAGTCCGGCCGAACATTTCATCAACATCATTCCTTCGAGGGGCCCAAGCTTGACATCTCTCCATGGAGGGACAAATCCATTTAGCTTATTATTCTTCCCAACGGGAATCCGATTGTGCCAATCATACCCTTTATAACTACCGTGTTAAGGTAGCGTTTGAATATGTCAAACACAATGTTCATCAAGTGGAAGACTATAATAACTTCATGTCTAAGGATTCAAATGACATAACTAATATGAGATATATGTATGACATAGACCATGACATAAAACTCATGCAGCGGGTCAAGTCCAGTACCTTGTTCCAAACAAGTACCCATAAATCTAACATGATCATCCCATGATCATTTAGCCTTTATACTAGTGCTTAACAAGCACTAGGGATGGGGATTATTATAAGTAAACATGAACAACAATAATAATCAAAGCATCTCTTTATTGATATGAAATAAATGATAACAATTACAACGTTTATTAAACGTGGCTAGGGCACCACTACCAACAATTGCCAACTGCCGTCATTGAAGGCACACACATAAACTTGAAGTGTCGGGATATCCTTTTCGAAACAATTGAATTAAAAAATAAAGCAAATGGAATATGTACCAAAATAAATGAATAATGTTTCTTCTTTTTTTTTTTTGACCTCCCTTTTTTGCTCTCTTTCGAATTTTTTTATTTTTTGCACTCAAGAAGAAACATCATAGCGCGCGGAATACAACAATTTTTACAAAAACATAAACATACAATATGCGAGAATTTACAATGCATCATACATTAAAGGAAAATCGCCGACACTTTCACTTGCATCAGTGTGATAGTCTTCATCCTTTGCCAGTTGATTGGCCTCTCTGATCATGCCCTTGATTGCACCCTGAAATCTTCGTTCGTCGGGTGACTTTGTCGATTGCCTTCGTGAACTTCGTTGATTGCCTTCGGCCCTAGTTCCCATCTCATTCAATCACAGTCTAATTTTTGTTCAAATTTCATTGATTGCTTTTAATTAAGTGAGATTTAATTGTTTGTGGGTCCAGATCTACAAGATACGCGATTTAGAAGGCACTTGTTTATAAGGCAAGTTCATTGACTGAAAACATATTTTACATGACAAGCGATAAAATAAAAGCACGAAGACAACAACACACTCTAGACTTAGAAGACAAAGAAGATGTGTGAGCACATTACTAAGAGATACGTAAAAAGGGACAGGAATAGGAGTGGGCGGTGATCCCAGTCACAAGCAAAAAAGAGATCTAGGCACTGGAAGCTAGAAATCTCTAAAAGTGAACAAAAGTGTTGTTGCACTGCAAGCTAGCAAACAAAAATTCCGTAACATTCCCATATCAAAATTAGGTCTGAGGTTTTACCAACTGCCTCATTGTCGATGAGGTTCTGAATTGCATTCTTAAGAGACCAACACGAATCTGTATCATGTCCCG
Source organism: Campanula takesimana (assembly GCA_026119855.1). Lineage (NCBI taxonomy): Eukaryota > Viridiplantae > Streptophyta > Magnoliopsida > Asterales > Campanulaceae > Campanula > Campanula takesimana. Next base: position 66,462 of record JAOWBW010001468.1, read on the forward strand.
GATATCGGTGGTATTTGCAATACTCCAGGACATCCCAACCTTTAGGCAATGGCTGGGGTGATCGATATTTCTCCATGGGTTTTAGAAGTCCGTAAGCAACCAAAACACGTAAGATTTTAGACATGGGGGCACCGAAGTTATCAAACACCCGATTTGCTGCCGATGTGGGCTTCTCCATGACCTCTTCATCAATGAGGTTTTAGATGGCATGCAGAAGAGAGAAACAATTGTTGGTGTCATGGCCATTTGATTGATGATACAGGCAGTAGGTAGTAGAATCCCATCGCTTGGGTAGGTTACTCGGTGGCTTGTATCCTTCCATCAGTTTCAGAAAGCCTTTGTTCATGAGGTCATGGAAAACCGTAATCATTGGAGCATCAAGCTCATCAAAATGCCTATCATGGCGGCTAAACCTCCTCAAACTAAACTTATCCCTCCTTGGAGCAAATGCCAGAATTTGGGGAGTATTCTTGAAAGTTAAGTTTTGGTTGCGAGACCATGAGAACCAAGACTTTGTATCATGTTCAAATTCGGTCATACACATTGCACTTTCCATTGAGGATTTCCCGAAACCAAGGTATGAGGAGTGGGTTTTGATATCAACGTGCTGGGCCATCTCAAGGAAGGAGGTAAAAGTTGGGATGGTGTCTTGAGTGGGGTTTGGACAAGTGTATGGTACTTGGTGAGAGGCTCCATCTTTGGTAAAGGTGACTATTTCTTGTGTTTGAACATGGGATGCCATGGTTTTTGGAACAATAAGTGGATGGGAGTCCTTGAGTCCCATGTGGCCTTCATTCTGCAAGAGGGCTGTCACACGGTCTATCATTTCCTCTTTATACCCTTGGAAGATACTCTTCATGTATTCTGTCTGGGCTATCATTTGCTTCCCTAACCATTGCTCCATTGCATAACACGGCTCAAAGTCAGACGAGCCCTTAGTTGAGTTTGATGATGTATTTCCTTTGTTGGCCATGATTGATGATGAAGACCAGAGTAGATCTTTGATCAAAGTGGTGTTTGAAACGGACCTCAAATGTCGCGCTAGAGAACAAGTGAAATTCTCTCTCTACAAGATGGATGAAAAAGGAAACCTATTTTAGATTTCCGGGGAATGAAGCTTTATGTACAAAAGAAGCTATTTATTTTTTTATTTTTTTTTAAATTTGAAGCGCAAGCAATGCACAAACCTATGAATGTCGGACAAGCACCTTGCATTGTTTTGACACGTTTTCGCATGAAATCTTGGAATAGTGGATACCGTCTCCAAAGTATAGGACCAACGTTTTGCACCTGTACTATTGGCCATCCAAGCCCCTAGCGAAGGGCCTATACTCTTTCGGGATCCACCATTCGGTTACGGTCGAAGGGAGGGTCTTGACAATTTCAAGTCAATCCAAGAATTCCACGTGATATCCACAATTGAGGTCGTTTATAACCTTTCTTTCAGGAACTCATAGGAATGAAGAGAAATTGCTAGACAAAAACCGTCATGAAGTCTGGGACGTGTCATTTTTTGAAAATACGGACATCGTGGCTTGGTAACGGGGAAGATTGGTTTAGACCCATGGCAACGACTAATAGGCACGCTTTGGGGTGAGAATGTCCACCGCGGGCCCTATAGGGAAGTCGATGAGCTCCCTTATACCCTCGGGTTACATTCGCGGGTTTGTACGGTTCTACGAGACGTTATTTTAAAAACGTGCATGTGGGTGAGGTATCTATATGTAAAAAATGATTTGTTGAAAGCAAGTAAAGAAAACAAGAAATCTTTTCTCTTTTTTTCTTTCTTTTTTTTTTTTTTTTTTTTTTTAGCTCTTTTTCTTTTTTTAAGGGAATCACCCACCACGCATACATATATATACAAATAAGAGGGTGAAGGAAATAGAATGTCCCTACAAAACAAGGGTTAAGGCATAAATATATACAAACAAGGCAAAGCATATATGGCATGGCATGCACAAGAATTTAGAGTCTAGCCCACTTAAAAAAATATCCCCAGCGGAGTCGCCACTGTGAGAGCCCGCGCTCGAAATCCAAACCGCAAAATGATCGCTCGCGAAAGCGGTTCGGGTCCGTTTCGTGCTAATGCGCTTTTGGAAATGCGCTCGGTTCTCACACAATGGTTTCCTCTCGATGGAATCAAAACAGTCAAGAGTCGCCACCTCATTTTATTTTAGGAAAAACGAAGATAAAACCTTTTTTAGAGAAAGTGGGTTCGGGGGCTAAGTTACGAGAAGAGAAGGGGTTAGGCACTCTCCTCGCCCGTGATGGTCTCTAGCATGCATGCCACGTAGATTCAATTTTATGCCTTGCTTTTATGCCCTAACAAAAATGGTGATTTAACATATGCGGAGGTCTTCCTTTTCTAGGACTGTTTACTTTAATTCACAAATGAGAGTCGGTTTGGGTGGACTCCCACTCGGTTTTGAAAATTATTTAGCATTCATATCCAGTAAAGGAGATCACAAAGAGGGGGTGGGGGATTAATATTTACAATGGTGAACAAAAGGGAACCAAATCCCATAACAAATAAATGTCCAAAAGTCCGTCCCCAAGCATTTTAGGGACTGCTGCCCATCTTCCTTTCTTGTACCTGCTCTTACACTTACTCAATCCATAAAGTAAAGGTCAAGAAAAGTTCCTAACACATCAAGCATCAACCATGATTTTTCCCTTTATTTTAGGAGCATGTTATGGTGTTCAAACAAAGCATGCAAGATAGAACTTTCAACAGCCTAGTCTGACAGATATGCATACCTCCATAAAATATCCACTTTTGGCATCATGAAAACTGGGGAATCAGGGGGAACACTAAACATGAAAGTTACTCCTAACATATCAAAATTTATATCTGGAGAGTTTCAAATCCATCAAGAAAGTATAAATCACACAAAATACCTCTGACATTTTGATGTCAGAACAGGAAATATGCTAATCTGAGCACAGAGAGTTGGAACAAAAAATGAAAAGAACCTCTTACACTCAGGGTAAAAATATGATATTTACATTATAATATTCCTTTGTTTGTCTAGAAAAAACCATATTTTAGGTCCTAAGACCAAAAACAACGTTTGCTATGCATAAATAAAGCAACAAGACAGAAAGGTGCAGATGGACAGTCTGCTGGGAATCTACAAATGGCATGAAAACACCCATGAAAACTCACTCAAATGAGATGGTATGAAGATGAAACTTTTAGTAAACATATATCTATATGCTAAAACCACAAAACCATAGCCATCTGAGCATTTAATCATGGTATATCATTGATTTAAAAGAAGAACAACAAGAACATCCACATTGTATCTTTGAACACCAAATGGAGGTCTAGCCTAACAAAGTGGCTAGACCTCTTAACAAGTTACATAATCAACTACATCTTACATATAGAGGGGTTACAAGATGGAGAGATTACCTAGGTTGTGCTCCCTTTGCTTCCAAGGGAAGACTTTTTTGGTTGTTTTCTTAAGGTGTTTGCCTTGTGATTTGAATGAGTGTTTGAGTGAGTGTTTTGGCTTGTGTTTAGAGAGTGTTTTGTGGTGGTGCTATGGTGGTGTAGTGGTGGTTTAGTGACTGAGAATTGAGGGAGTTTTGGATGCTTGAGAGAGAGCAAAAAGGCTGAATATGGAGTGAGAAATGTGGGAGAGTTGTGTGTGAAGTGTGGGTGAGTTGTGTATGAATTCTCTTATGTAAAATGGATGAGGAGGGTGGTGATATGGAGGAGGGATGTTGTCAAATGACCTTAGGTCACCCTTGATAGGCTTAGGGGCCATTTTAGGGGTCATCTACCCGGGTAGGAGCAGCTGGGAAGGGATTAAAGTTGATTTGAGTGAGCAAGTTGTTGAAGAACAAACTGCAGGTCTGGTCCTCCGAAAGTAGCCGTACGGCTGGACCTTGCCGTCCCCTTTTCCCAAAGTGCCACTTGTCACGCTCTGATTGGCTCCTTCTTTATATTTTTGGCCAGCCATTTGAGGCCACTTGTTGGCTGATTATTAGGCACAAAAAATTACTTTTGACTTTCTCCATGCGTATGATCACAAATAATATTTCCGGTGTTGGTTCCGCAACAGTCCAAAATTTGTCCGAATGCGCGCATAACGGTGTCCCGGTTGTTAGCGGTCCCAACATGAAAGTGCTTGAAATATTCTCTTAGTCACGTACGTATATCTGCAATATGTTAATGGGTAAGGTATGACAATAATATATTTTTAATGCATAAAATGGACGGTAACGAGCAGTTCTAAGGGTGCGGGCCCCGTTTCAGGTCCCGCGGCTCAAAAATTTACGTACATGCTTGTTTACTCGTTTTTTTGGCTCTGATCATGAATTTGAGGTCCGTTAATCCATTCGATGCACCGATAAGGCATACGGCACTCCCGTATAGCCAAATCGAGGGTTCTAGGTCAATTTATGGTTTAGACTGACAAAAAAAGGTTTGATAAGGGTTGCGAAATCGGGGTATCTACACTATCTAGAGCTTAAAATTTACCGGGAAGTCCGTTCGCCCTCTTCGTGTAGAAGTCACTATCCAGAAAGTCTTGGGTGGCATCTACTTGACATTAGAAGGATCCTCCCTAGCCTCCTTCTTCCTCAAATTCAAGCTAGGCTCGAATTGGTCCCCCAACAGAGAGAGGCGGATCTCATCAATACCCTCGACACTGGGACAGAGTTCTTTCAGAAACCAATCCAAATATTTGTCAGAGAAATAGATACTCCCTCCATCATGACGAAGATTGGTCCAACGATCCATAGTGCTTCTTTGTCCCCAAGCGCGAGACAAGCTCGTAGAGAACTTTGAGTCCATGAAAGAAATGTCTCGAGACCGTCCCCCTAATACAAAAGTGTCCTGCTGTTAACCGAATTGTCGCATTACCCTCCGAGAAAAATAGAAAGAAGAGTCCCTCAAACACGGAAGGACGACCCTGTTGTACCCAAGGGTATTAGCTATAAACCTCATCACCTTCCAAAAGGATGGGCACCAAGCATTATCATCGGTCTCTGCTTTGGCAAATGATCTTATGCTCTTATGCCCAGCATTCTCTGTATACAGCGACCCAACGACATACTTCTATCTCGAGAATACTTGGACTGGTACCAGATGACTCTGGGGAATATGGGATAGACTCTGAGACGATTTATATGTAGGGTAGTAGTCCCTTATGTCTCAAGTAGACGCTTGAGAGAGGACGAGAATGTACGACGGGAGGTGGAGACCGAGTTGGCTCAGCTAGCACCTACTGAGAGAAAAAGAAAGAGAGAAGGCCCAACGGGGGTGACTCAGTTGAGGAAGGCTTTATTTGAGGATCCTACTAGACAGGCTAGACGCAGACGAAGAGACAAGAAATCAGAGAAGGAAGAGGAGGAGGAGGAGGAGTAACTCCGAGTATCCAACCACAGTCATTGCAGACACATAGTTTAGATGTTAGTTTGTTTTAGTTTCTTTAAATTTCATAGCAGGTTATTTATTCGCATGTTCTTTCGAGCTTAGACTCATCAAATAAATGTTAACGTGTAGTGACTTATGGAAATAGAGATTTTTCTTTAGTTATAAATAGACTGTTTGCTTTATTTAATTTGCTCAAACCAGATTTGGATTTTTATTTATTTTTAAGACCGCAGCTTTGAAGGCTGCCTACGTTCCCCTTTTACAAGTAGGGCTAAGGGGCTCAGGTCACCGTAGTTCATTTCTGATTGTAGAAATGGAAGATAGAAGAGGGAAGTAAAGAGAGAATAGTAATAATATTATTATTTTTTTTACAAGGGGACGGCCGTTGTAGAAGACCGTTTGATGGAGAGTACCACTTAATGGAGAGTACCACTTGTGGAGGAGGACCGTAGTGGTCAGTTATAGTAGTGGCGGAGATTGTAGACCTTGACTAGGAGGAGGCCATCATCATTTGTGTATACCCAATCTTCATTCTGCTTGGTTAATCGACCTGGCTCGATGAGTAGCCAGATCTCATCTTTCAATTCCTGACAGTCGTCTGTACTATGCCCTTCATTCTGGTGATAAGAACACATTCTATTTGGTTCAGAAATCTGTAGTGTCGCAGTAAGACAAAATTCTTGTATCGGCTGTAGTTTACCAATTTTCTTCAGTGCTTTGAACATGAGGCTCAACGGTAGATCCGAGCTTGTGCAATGTCAGAAAATGATGGGGGCTCCATTCTGTGACTCAAACCTCCCGTGCGTCGGTCATAAGGACGGGGTATTCGCTAAGTGGCTCTTGAGTTGAGTTAGAGCCAATTCGTATTTTTGATTCCAAACTTCTTCTGAGCAATCTTGTAATTCCTTAAGGACCGTGTCTCCTGCCATCGTGAGGTGACTGATGTAGTGCACTAGACCTATGAGTTTGATCTTTTGACTCTCTTGGTGAGGGGATGACATCGTGATTAACTTTCTGATCTTCTCCAGGTCAGCCTCGAACTTCTGTCCCAATCTATACCCTAGAGCTTTCGTCTGAATAGTACCAAATCTGCATCTCCACAATTAAGGAGAATTTTCTGACTTCTCAAAATGTTGAAGACTTTTCGCAGGTCCTCGGTGTGTCGGCTGTAGGGTCTCTTGGAGTGAATTACTAAATCATCTATATAGACATCTGTATCTGTTGGCGATATTGTCGGCATGTGGCAAGAGATACCAATGCATTTCCATTCTAGGAATCTGTTGGTGTGACAATAAGTACCCCATGGAGTGTGAAATAGTAACTTCTCGTCCATCTATACTGCGGCGGGTATCCGATTATTACTGGGGAAGCTTTCAAGGAATGATCGGGCTTCTCTGTCTTCGGTAGTTTCTAGCAATGCGTTTATATCGAACGGAGGGAATATATGCCTAGGGCTTATCTTGTCGAGACTCGTGACATCTAGGTGAACTGTCACCTTTCTTTTATACTTCTTTGCAGAGATAATGTTAAGCAACCACTTTGGCCAAAATACGAACTTGATGAAGCTCTCTGCATAATTTTTTCCATTTCCATTGCCATGCGAGGAGATCATTCGAGCTTAACTGGAAGCATTGCTTGCTTCACTGATCCAATGTCTAGTGTTATCATTTGCTCCCAATCTCTGTCTGGTGAGTCGTCACAGGACCATGCAAAGATGTCTTCATATTCTCTGAGTAGCTTGATCAATGTTTCTCGTTCTTCACGATGAAAGAAGCTCCCAATCTGTGTCCACTTCAGCTTGTCTTGTCTTCCCAGATTCACACATGTTAACACCTCATCAGCACCTTGGGCTCGATTTTCCCTTTGATTGATAACCTGCTCTGAGATTTCTCGAATGTATTTGTCATTTAGTTCATTTGTGTCTGCCTCTTTTAATGAATCGTTATTAACTATTTATGTATCATTAGATTTATTAGTTAATTTATCATTTATAAGAGCGACTATAGCGGGATACTCGGAAATGTCGAGATTTTCAATTAATGCACGAGGAAAGACAGTGTTTGCGATTACATTGTAGTCTTTTGACTTGAGGTCATTAGACTTGGACGGAGACACAAACTCGTAAGTAAGAAAGGGGGATCTAACTGACTTAGGGGGAATTGACTCTCTAGGGGGTGAGCTGACCAGCCCCAGATTCTCGATAGCAGTAGTCACAGGTCCGCATTCAATAACAGCCACGAAGTCATCTTCTAGGCTCAAGTGCTGGAATAAATCTTGGCCGTCCCATGACTCTGCTTCCTTGGTTTCATCAACTATAGGTTCATCGAGGGACACGAACTCTGTATCATAAGTCAGGTCTTTGTTCACCTTGATGCAGTACTCGTTCTGGATGGTAGTAACTCTGGCAGTAGTCTTTCGAGGTTCCATATACCTTAGCTCTAGATTAGCCCGTTCAAACACGACATCTTTGAAAATTTCAAAGCCCTTTTGTAGTTTTCCGTTGTGGTCGAACCATGGCTCAGCGAACTCAAAGTTTGAGTACTCTTCACCTTGTTTGATATAGTAACTGTTGAGGGAAAGGTGGTAAGGCTTCATGTCTGACTTCTTGTAAGGGAGTTGCTTCTTCTTGAGTACTTCTATTTGCTCCTGCTCTGCCTTATCAGCGGGAGTAAGTATATACCCTAGCCCGAAAAGGCCTCTGTGGTTCACCTCCCCTGTTAGATCTGTGGGTCCTTGTAAGTTCTTACTTAGCCCCAGCCCCGGTATGAAGCCCATGTTTCGAAGTATCTTGTAGATAGGTTGCACTTTGTCAGAAGTTCTGGTGAGGTCATCGTCACATATCTGAGCTTGTGCCACTATTTCGAACCCACTAAAGAGTCAGAGATCTTCCTCATGCTGAATCTGTAATACAGGTACTCCCTTTGTGTCGGTGCCTTGTGCTGTTACTAGGTCACTGTAGATAACTGTCACCTCATTCCCTGACTGGAACTTAACACACTGATGCAAGGAGGACGGGACAACATTGGACTTATGGAGCCAAGGGCATCCTAGCAAGATGGTGAAGGAGGATGGTATGTCTATCACTTGGAAATCCGCAGAAAGAGTTTGAGTTCCCACTGAGATGGGTAGAGTAACAATTCCCAATACTGATCTGCATGTAGAGTCATAGGCTTTGATTGTCTGCTTGGAGGGCCTTAGAGTAGTCACATCCACACCCACTACCTCCATCATCCGTAACGGCAGTACATTGATAGCGGATCCGTTGTCCATAAAGGCTCGAGGAATTTTATTCCCGTTGATTTCGATAGTAATGTGCAGAGGTTCATTATGATAGATGCTAAATGAGGGTTCGTCGAGCTCTGAAAAGGTGATGATATTCCTGAAGTGAATGTTGCCGATCATTTGTGTGACATTTTCGGGGATTGTGTCTGATGGAACCGTAGTGGCGGCCAAGTTCTTCTCAAGCATTTGGCGATGAGCTAGAGATAAAGTGAGTAGAGACCACAGGGAAATGTGAGCTTGGGTTTGTTTAAGCTGTGTGAGGATGGGATCCTGTTTCTCAGTATTGGCTTGCTCTGAATCTTTATTGAAGACCTTCTTTGCACCCTTGGGGTCTGACTGGTAGATCTGTCCAGACCTTGTGAGTAGGTTGATTTCTGCTCGTATGTCAAATGGAGATTGCGGTATTTTCGCGGATTCTGCGAAGATTTCAGCTATAGATAGCGGTGGAGATTTAAGTGGACCAGAGTCGTAATCTCCTAAAAGAGAGGCTTCTAAAGATAGTTCATCTAATGACAGTATATAACAAGAATAATGACTATCATTAATAAACTTTGAAGTACAGCCTATTTCATCATCACTACATGATTCGGAGTCTGCCATAATAGGTTTAGCCAGATCACCAAGATTTTTCTCTATTTCTAGATTAACTAAAGTATCCACGAGGTTCTTGATGGAGCCATTACGGATCAACCTCTGAATCGACTTCTTCAAAGTAGTGAATTCTTCGGTGGTATGGCCGGTGACCTCATGATAGTCGCAGTACCTTTCGGGGTTGTTTGAGAATGGTATGCAGTAGGTCTCAGGCCTCTTGAGTAGGTCCTTTGATACTAGTAACTCGAGCATGTTGGTCATAGTGATCTCTAGCTTTATGAAAGCGTTGGTCATCTCTGAGACATCAGTGAGACTCTCCTCAGACTTCTGAGCCACAATTTGCCTTGGATCGGTTATTACTTGGTCAATAATCAACCTTTATATCGCACGCTTTAATTATGAGCATTCATTTTTAGTATGTCCAGTGATGTTATGGAAGTTGCAAAACCTCGTCGAATCACTGTTAGGATGAAATTCGTAGCCTTTTAATGGTTTAAGTAACCCCATTCTTGATAAACCGCGAAGCAAGGAGTTCATGTCTAACTGTAGTTGCTTTAAGGCTTCGACCATTTCTAAGACACTGGTATCGTCTCCGGCTATCTCCACCATATTGACATCCATGGCGATGATCTTTCTTGGGTCAGCAATGACATTGTCCTTGATAGGTTTTTGTACGATTTTCTTGATGGTGAAGCACTCGTTATTGTCGTGTCCGGATACTCTATGGTAATAGCAAAACTTGGACATGTCACAACCATGATTGGGCCATTGGAATTCGCGCTCCAAGGGAGTTATCACCCCAATCTTGACTAGTCCTCTGAATAGAGCATTCATGTCTAGCCCCAGCTCGGCAAAGGCATCTACCATCTCGAGAATACCGATGTCACCTCCGATGAGCTCAGCCATGTTGATGCCACCATTGTTAGGGAGCGGGTTTGCTATGGTGTTCGGACCTTTAGGCTTCTCAACGTTTCCATCAGTTTGGATGACACGTTTGAGTTGCACGCAGCCATCGTTTATATGGCCAATGTACTTGTGCTACTTGCAGAATTTGTTTGCATCAAGATTAACCTTTTTGTTGATCGGTTCAAAGTTCTCGTGGCTTGATCAAACCCTTTTTTATTAAAACTTCGAACACTCGGCTAGTAGGAATGCCGAAGTCATCGAAATGGTCTTCTTTTCGGGGAAAGCTTTAGTAACTGCTTGAACATCAAAGGCAGAGGTATCTTAGACCATGGTCACTTGACTAGTGACCTCTTTAGTCTTAGGAGCGGTACTTGTCGGAGCTTTGTAGCGGAAAGAGGTGTTTCCTATTTTGGCAGCTTTTTTAACAACACCAGTAATGCCGGCTTCGTGTCTGACCCAGCATCAACCATTTCCCGCAGATCGGGAAAGTAACCGTTACCAATTGCCACCCTAAGCTCGGGCAACAAGCACTTGAAGAAGATTTTCTTTTGTTCCTTTGCCTTAGGAGGGTATTGTACCTCTACTTGCTTGTGGTTCCACCTCTTGTAGAAGTCATAGATAGGCTCACCAGGCTTCTGCATTGTGTTCTCTAGATCAGTGCGGTTGACATGCCAGTCGAGGTTTGACTGGTACTTCTCACAGTAAGTTGTGGTGATTTGATCCCACATCTCTCGTTCGGAGGGGTCCAAACTCAAGAACCAACAGAGGGCGATTCCGTCCAAAGTGGTGTTGAAGACTCGGGCCATTTGATCGTTGGTGCAGTCACGGGCTCTCACGGCTAGCACATAACTTTTGAGATGAGTCTTGGGACATGTAATGCCATGGAATGTAGAGACCTTTGGCATCTTGAAGTCTCTAGGCAGAGCACCCACATTACTTGGGTTGATGGTCTTAACAATCGGAGTGGCTTGCTTGCTGACTGTATCTGAGAGCTTGCGGATCAGTTCTTGAATTACAACCACTAGAGTGAAGGCGGTGGCAACTTGGTAGAGGACAAGTAACTACCCATCAATTCTGGTGACGGCTCATATGGACCTTGCTGGAGGTTGCTTTAGTACCGAAATCTGGAGGAGGGACCCTTTGGTAGTTGGGCACCTTGAGAGGGATAGCATCATCATTGGCGGGGTAAGTCATAGGCACTGTTTCGTCTTCGACCAGAATAGCCTCTCCATTATGGAAGCTAGTTGCCACACCTTTCTTCTTCATCTCAGTATGAAGGTGATCTTTGAGCTCATGGTTGACCCTTTCTAGAGACTTGCTTTGATCCTCAAGTTTGGAGATATGTAGCATCAGGTTGGTGAAGAAAGCATGGAGAGGCGGTGGGATATTTGAGGGATTGATACTAGCGGCGATTTCGGGATCGGAAGATGCAGCGGAGACTTGCAGAGTGGAGACATTAGGAGTAGTAGGCTCTGATGATGGAGACATCGTTGATGCAGAGACTGAAGACTGAGCTTGCGAAAGGCTTGACCGTTGAAGACAACCACCGGAAACGACCCAAACTTGCTTCTCTGTAGAGGTAGCGGACGAGAGGTTTAGGACGGGACAAGGCTCATGCAATATATTTTGTTATTTACAAAAATGATGTATTATTAGTCCTAATGGTTGGAAGGGGTACCCCTTTTTTGGGTTACTATCTATAAAACCTGGATCAGTGGAGGTCATCACTACGTCTATAGACCCATCGTTTTTCACCTGTATTGCACCTCCCAAAAGGACAATTTGGGCGAGGGTCCTATAGGGCAAGCGACTTCCACCGACCTAACGGATCCTAGCGACTAACCCTTGTTTAAAGGCATTTAACGTAACGTTTATGTTACTTCCGTTAAGTTTTTAACAAGTTGAAATCCTTGTACAAAGTATCACTCGGCTTACCATATGCACACCCTTGTAGGGAATTTCATTTTTTTGTGCTTTTTCTCTCGAAGGATATCGACTCATTAAAGACTTAACGGATGACAGCGTGAACGACACGTTAAATGTCTCTATAAAGAAAAGCTAGTCAAACCAACCGGTCAACTTTGGGGTGTCCTAGACTATGTGAGTGCATGGGTTTAGAAATGAACAAATGATTAACCTCGATAGCTTCACAAGTAAAAACAACGAGTTAGATAGCCCGGATGCCACGAAGATAGAGGCGACAGGATCACCAAAATCTGTGCACTCAGCGGAGTATCCAGTAGGGTGTGCAGTGTGACACGGACCTAGTGGTAGTGTGTGGACAACAACTAGTTATTTTTGAGGGAGAAAACATAGAGTTTTTTGTATTTACATATATGCAATGCAAAATTGTTAGGGGAGCAGTTTAGATGTTAACGCACTAAAGTACAAGGGAAGCAGATATGCACAAGAGATAAAGTACCGGGGGGAAAGAACAAGTAAGAATACAATCATGATATTGACGAAAGTTTGACCCTCTATGTTTTAAGATGTTCAAAGCTAGTCCCCAGTAGAGTCGCCACTGTGAATACCCCTTTCCGAATGCGGGCGATGCACGGGAAGTCTTTCTTTTATTTATCTTTATTTTATATTTTCTATGGGATTAGGATATTCAAGTTGGTATTTAACTTATTAAGAGTCGCCACGTTGTTTTTATCGAGCTAAAACATTGAGAAAAGCTAATAGATAGTGTTCGGGGGTCATGTTACGACAAGAGAAGAATATCAAGTTATCACTCCTATCGCCCAATAGCTCGGACTTTCTATCATGATGAATGTGGTAGTAGTGTGTTAGTGATTGAGACTGGATCCGTAGATTGCCTACGTTCCTCTCGTGATGACAAGCTCAGGTCGACGTAGTTTGCACATAATCGGAATAGAGAGAAGAAGAGGGATCATGCATAATGAAGGGGGAGGATAAAGAATCATACAATATGATCACATCCTAGAATAATGATTATACCATTGATAAGATCAATGTGTATTCATCATATTCATTATGGGAGAGTTATTGATCATGGGAATAATTACCTATAGTTTAGGGTTTAGAAGTAGTTCCTAGATCGCGTGGATCATCATCGGATATGCATATGAATAGGGATTAAAACATTAGATCTAGCATGTTACGCAGGATAAGCCGTAGATCTAGCATAATAATAAGAACATCATGAACATATGTATGAAATAACACATAAACATGAAGATCGCTACCCTAGGTATAGAGCATATTATGAATTCTAGCAAGAACATGAAGAACACGTTATGAATCGTATGAATATAGGTGTATAAACATCATGAAACTAACATAAATCAAACCTAAACTAAGAAAACATGTAGAATTCTCACCAATCTTGACAAGAAGGAAGTCGAATCTCTCGCGCGGATTCGCCGGACCTTCGGGACTGCTAGAAAGGCTTAGAGAGAGAGTTTTGTCTGCAGTTTATACTATAGAACTTGGGGGAGAGAATTGTGTCAAAATTATGAACTGAGGTCACCTATTTATAGGGTTTCTGACCTGGAGGAAGTGGCCGCCCGACCCTTTCCTGACTATCCGCCCGGCCGGTCCAAGTGTTTGGCTCGGTTCCCAATGATCTGATTAGCTTGGACTATGGAAGATGATTAGATAACGCTAATCTTTGCAGCTTCATCCGATCAGGTCATTAATATCTCCTTATCTGGGCTTTTTGGGAAATCCTGGATAAGTCCTGTGCATCTTGTAAATACCTGGGAGGTACCTGTGAGTTCTAGAATGCCTAAAACTCATTTTCAGGTTGGGTACTAACAATACTGAAGCTTGTTTCTTACTCGCCCATGACACAAGTCTATATCCAAGGAAATGACAAGTGCCACTGGTGCTTTTCCTGTTAATCGTGCATGCTGCATAATCTGTATCTGAATAACCTACAAGTTTGAAATTCGAATCTTTGGTGTACCAAAGTCTAAGGTTAATAGTGCCGGATAGATATCTTATAATACATTTTAAAGAAATCAAGTGCGCTTCTCTAGGGTCAGATTGATAACGAGCGCAAACACATACACTAAACATAATATCAGGCCTACTAACAGTAAGATAAAGGAGTGAGCCAATCATACCTCGGTAGAGAGTTTGATCAACCTTTTTACCTTTTAAATCTTTGTCGAGTTTGTTGCCGGTAGCCATTGGAGTGTCGTATGCTTTAGCATTTTCAAGTCCAAACTTTTAAATAAGATCCCTTGTATACTTGGCTTGATTGATAAATATGCCTTCATTCATTTGCTTGATTTGAAGCCCGAGGAAGAATGTAAGTTCTCCCATCATGCTCATTTCAAACTTGCTCTTCATTAGTTTCTCAAAGTGCTTGCACAACAATTCATTAGTAGAAACAAATATAATATCATCAATACAAATTTGAACAAGTAATTTATGATCATTATTTTTGGCAATGAAAAGAGTAGTATCGATTTTACCGCGAGTGAAGCCTTTCTCAATAAGAAACTTGGATAGTGTATCATACCATGCTCTTGGTGCTTGCTTGAGTCCGTACAAAGCTTTTTGGAGTTTGTAAATATGATTTGGAAATTGTGAATCTTCAAACCCAGGTGGTTGAGCTATGTAGACTTGTTCTTGGAGTTCACCATTTAGAAATTCGCTATTCACATCCATTTGATATAACTTGAAGTTCTTGTGAGCGGCGTAAGCTAGAAATATTCTAATAGCTTCAAGTATTGCTACGGGCGCAAAAGTTTCATCGTAATCAATTCATTCCTCTTGCCTATAGCCTTGTGCAACCAACCTTGCTTTGTTTCTTGTGATGGTTCCATTCTCGTCCATCTTGTTTCTGGACAGCCATTTCATACCAATCACTCCTTGATTGAGCTCTTATTGCATTGCAACAACCCAGTTCAGATCATGGAGTGCTTCATCTGCCTTCTTTGGTTCAACTTAAAAGATAAATGCAGTGTAAGCATCAAAGTTAGTAGCTCTCCTTGTACGAACCCCAACAAGTAGATCACCAATAACATTAGTGATTGGGTGACCTCTAACTTCATGAATTTCAGGAGGTAAGTTAGATTGAGTTGTAGTAATTTGAAGGTCTTCAATTGGTACATATTCACCAGCTTCAAAATCATCAAAGTAAGGGGCTTGAACTGGTTCAGAATTGAAAGTAAGAGTGACACCAGGTGAAGCATTAGAATGAGGCGCATGAGTGGAATCGTCAGGCGCATTGTACGGTGCAATTGAAGCTTCACTCAGAGCGCTATTATTAAAACTTGGCGCAACTGATGTAGATGGATTTCCTTGAGTTGATGTATTCTGATCTTGTGTAGGCGTAACTTGAATGGGAGAACCTATCTTAATAGACTCAACAGAATCATCAGAATCATTTGGAGCCAAATGTGGCTCAAGGAGAGAATGTTCATCAAATGTAACATGTACAGATTCAACTATCACTAAAGTATATCTATTAAAAACACAAAAAGATTTAGAATGTTTGGTATACCTAACAAAAATACCTTTGTCGGCTTTGGCATCGAATTTACCTCTATGTTCGTTTCCGTTGTAGAGGATATAGCATTTGCAACCAAAGATTTTGAAGAATGCAATGTTGGGAGTTCTACCACGCCAAAGTTCATACGGAGTCTTGTTGTGAAGTTTGTTGATAAGGGAACGATTCTGAGTAAAGCATGCAGTATTGACAGCTTCTTCACAAAAGTACTTGGGAAGTTTGGCTTCAGCTATCATCGTTTTCCCCGCTTTAATCAACGTCCTATTCTTTTTTTCCACAATGCCATTTTGTTGAGGAGCTCCAGCAGTTGAGAAGTTATGATCTATCCCCTGATCTTCACAGTATCGAGCAACACCGTTGTTCTTTAATTATGTTCCATTGTCAAATCGAACACTAACGATGTCATCTTATTTTTGGGTTTGGAGCAGTCTGAATAGAGTGGTTAGAATGTCATAACAATTGTCTTTAGAGATCATCATTTCCACCCATGTATATCTTGAATAATCATCCACTACAATTAGAGTATACTTGTTTCCTCTTATACTTGCAGTGGTAACTTATCCAAATAGATCAATGTGCAGCAGTTGCAAACATCTAGTAGTTGAGGGATTTCTCTTGCTGGAGAAAGACTGCTTTGGTTGTTTGCCAAGTTGACACGCGGCACACTTTTTGTCATGATGATCAGAAACCTTGGGAAGTCCTTTAGCAAGATTATTCCAGCTGAGTTTAGATAGATACTTGAAGTTCAAGTGACTTAAGCGCTTGTGGCACAGCCAACTATTTTCTCTCACACTTTTAGCTACAAAACAAAGATTAGTACTAGAGTTCATATTTTGGAAATCAATAATATAAATATTTGTCTTACGATATCCCTTGAGTAATGTAGCTCCAGATTTGCCATTCTTGATAAGACATTTCGTTGAAGTAAAATGGCATTCTAATCCTTTGTCGCAGAATTGAGATATGGATAATAGATTATGCTTGAGTCCTTCACCAAGTGAGACTCTTTGAATGCACACTTTGTCTTTCTTGAGCTTTCCATATGCTACAACCTGTCCTTTGTTATTATCACCAAATGTTACAGAGGGACTTCTTTCTTCATGAACATCTTCAAGTAAAGTAAATAAGATCTCCAGTCATATATCTAGAACATCCACTGTTGAGAATCCATTCATACATCTTAGCTTTTGAAGATCCAGCCATGAAGCAAAGAACCTGAAATATAGACATTTAAAGCAGGTCCCCTTATTTATTTTTGGGTCCTAGAGTTAGAAACTCTTGACAACCCACTCTTACTTGACCTTAGGATTTTTACGTCCTTTTGCATTGGGAGTGAATCACAAAAGGCATTCCACGGCCTTATGTCCATAACAATCACAAATGGAACAATGATAAAAGCCACCAATCACGTGAGTTTTCACAAACTCCTTACTTGTCTTTGGGATAACATTCTTAATTGGGTCAGATGAACTAGCCTTAACAAAATCTTTCTTTTGAAATTTTAGAGCGTTTTTTCTAGGAGCACGCATAGGGCTAGGAGGTGCACGGCTCCTAGGCGCATGGCTCATAAGCGAATAATGTTCGTTCATAGAAGGAGCGCGCCTTGTTTCAAAAATGATTTTGCTAGAGGATGATCCATCTGTAGCTATTTGCTACCCTTCAGCTTTCCCAAATTGATTCATTGGGTAGACATAATGGAATGTTTGTCTCTTGATGTGTTCCTGTCCTTTACCCATTGAAATAGAATGTTTTTCCTTGGGAATTTCACGAGTTTGATGAGGTATAAATTCACTGTCTCTTTCACAACAGACATCACACTTAAAGTTGTCACTAGTTGATGTGAATCCCAAGCCTCCCTTATCACCACTGGCTTTTTGGGACACAAAGATATTATCCATAGTGACACGAAAATTGGACCACTCATTTGTAATCTTTTTAAGATCAGTAATTTGAGAAACCAATTCATCGTTTGAACTTGAAGTAGTGAGTTCTGTTCTGTCAGATAAGTGTTTTTATCAGTAAGAGGAGTCATGCTCTTTATCTGCTCCTTAAGGAGGGTGAGTTCAGATTTAAGAAGAGATTTCTTGGTCGTAAGCTGGGAAATTTCATCACATGATAGTCCTAAAGCTTCCTTCATATCACTAAATAGACTGATTACCTTTTCAGCCTCTTTGAATAACTTTCTTGCTTTATAATGTCCTCATCATGATTGATTTTAGGAATAGGTGAAACTTGTGGTCTGATATAATCTTCCTTTCTGAGTTTGCTTCGTGCACTCAGATCACATGTCACGACCCGAAATATAGGCTCTATTTTATTAGTAATTAAATGATTTTTATTAATTATTTGCTTAGTTATTTATTTAAATTATTATTTATTTAAATAATTATGTGTGCAATTGATGTGTTATAATAATTATGCCTAGCATTTTATTTGGGTCATTTGTGTTAGTATAGAAATGTTGAGTCTTAATTGTTAGTAGGGAGAGTAAGTTTTTGAGTAGTGTAGGGGAGGGGCCCTAAGTACAACATTTGAAATAATTTCCCTACTTCCCCCTCCTCCCTCACCTTCTCCCTCACTCTCTCCATTCCTCTCCCAGCATTTCTCTCTCTCATTATTATTCATTTCTTAAAACGTGAAACATGTTTAGATCGTCGATAGGATCGTAGGAAGCCAAAAAGATTTGAAATCCATCAACTTTGAGATTTATCAAGTAAGTTACTTTTCCCCCATTTTGATGCTAAAATGTTCATATCATGTCTAGATAAGGTTTGATGTGTTACATTTGAAGTTTGGTTGGGTTTTGAATTTGTTTGGAATTTATTTTGGGTTTTGATCAAAAATGGTGAAAACTTGAATGTTGGGTTTGATTCTTGATTTTGGTTGTTAAATGTTGTTTTATGAGTCTTTTTAGACTTATAAGTTGTTTTGGTACATTAGTATGCTAGTTGGAATGTTGGATTTTAGATGGAAATGTGTTTTGGGTATAAAAATGGAAGAACCCATGTGTTCTTCCCGATTTCTGGCAATCCGGAAGATTGGGCGGCCGTCCAAAATTCCCTGGGCGACCGCACAACATTCTGAAAGCTTTTGGTCGTGTTTGAGGGTCTTACTGGGCGACCGCACATACCCTTTTGGGCGGCCGCACAGTCCTCTGAAAAGCTACATTTGTAAATTTTGTGTGATTGAAGAACGCGTTTTGATCCAAATCTTGGGTGTCCTCCTAGTTGACCTTAGTGAACATTATAGTACACTCTAGTGATAGAATTGAGTCTTTTGTGATCAAGTTTGTGTTTGAAATTAATTAAGTGTTAATTATCATTGTTGGAACACTTTTTTTGATTGGAATTGATTCCTTTGTGAATAAATACGATATGGAATTTGATTAAGTATCGTTTTGGGAATGTGGTTCGTCCTTGATGGGTTGTTTGTATTGGTTTACCTTTGTGGTGATTTAATTGGAATGGTTCCCTACCTTGGAACCTTAAATTGTTTAATCATGCTAAATTATTATTACTTAGCATTTAATTAGAAGCCCAGCTGGCATATTTGTTGCATCGGGCGATGGGAAGGATTATAATGGCAAAGCCAAGTCCATTATAATGTTGACCATTGTTTTGCCCTTACTATACCCTTCTCCAGATTGGCCTTGGAAAGGTTAAGTCAGCGTTCCTTTGTGAATGTATCTGGCTAGCGGGCATGACTTTGTGTCATGGTCTTGTCCTTTGTGACACTTTTATGGTTATTGGTTCCGGTACCGGGGTTTTCTCTTCGGCTTTCATGCTATTATGAAGATGATGATTTGTTGATTATTGAAGCTGCGCAGCGATCCTTTATTTGGATGTTCCGGTTTGGAAAACCTTGGCTATATCCTTTGTTATGTGTTTATTTCCGCTGCTATCTGTTATGTGATAAATGCTATGTGCTATGTGATATTTATTATTGCTTATTGCATCTTGCATCATAGCATGTCATGTAGTTGCATTAGTAACTTATTGAGATTTATCTCACCCCCCTTTCTTTTTATCTTTGTTTTTCCTTAACCCCCCCAGGTGCTAAGGATTAGTCTCGCCGATCACGAGAAAGAGGACGTCGAGTGTGGATCCACTCTTTTGGGGAAGGTTGTTATAGGTTGGTTTACATTATGTAAATGTGTAACCATTTTGGGGATAATTGTACCAAACATTGACGTCATTAGGATTTGTATATTTATCTTTTGTTGGGCATAAACTTGTGGAAGTTTATGTTAGTTTTAATTAGTTATTTTCAAACTTGGTTTTGTAAAACTTTGGATCACCACCTTTTGGTATCAAATGAAATTTTTAACTCCGGTATTTCTAAGTTTTGGTGTTAGAGTCGACGTCCAACTCGCGGTCTCGGGCCCGCGGGGTCCGGGGTCGCGACAGTTGGTATCAGAGCTATGGCATTAGCTCCAACTATGAGTCTAGGTGGATTAGTATGACCTAGGTGGGTAGTAGTGTGCGGAGTGATTAACGGTGGATGTCTTATGCAGGTAATTACTCGAAATGTCTGGAAGAAGAAACAGAGGAGGTACTAGTGGGGCACAGAATCAGAATGATATAAGGGAAGAAGCACGTGCCATGTTTCAAGGCATGTTTGAGGCGGCCATGAAGGCCATACATGATCAAGGTCCGAGGGTAGAGCAAGCACCACCCCGTTATGGATTGGAGCAATTTCTGAAGTTGAAACCGGTTGAATTCAATGGGGAACCCGATGTTCGGAAAGCTGAGTTGTGGATTGAGTCTATGGAGAAGATTTATGATGTATTTGGTTGCTCGGATGAGGACAAGGTCCGATTTGCGGCTTACAAGCTTGTGGGAGCCACCGAGCATTGGTGGAAAGGTGTTAAAGCTACTTGGGATGATACTCACACGGTGTATGCGTGGGAGTTGTTTGTGCGCAAATTCAAGGAGCATTTCATTCCGGTTGTTGATCAGAACCGAAAGGAGATCGAGCTACTCAACCTAGAGCAAGGTGTGTTGTCTATAGCACAATACTCGGCTAAGTTCATAGAATTAGCCTGGTATTGCGAATATTTGGTGAGGACCGAGGAACAAAAGGCTATGAGATTCATTCGGGGATTGAAGACCTCCATCCGTACTCAACTGATTGCTCAACGGATTGTGACATTCCAAGATGCGGTGGACCGAGCCTATTTGATAGAGCAAGATATTGGGGAACATAAGAGGAAGACCGAGGTGGCCAACCCGAGTAAGCAAGGAGCACAGAGCAAGTCACAACCAAGGATTGATAATCGAGGTAACTTTGGGGGACAATCTCAGTCCCGAGGGCAACCGATCCCGAGGAACCCGGGTACCACTTCCGGGAACCAAGGGAGCCAAATAAGGAAGCCTTGTACCTTTTGTCAGAAGGTAGGCCATGCAGAGGATAGGTGTTGGAAAAAGCAAGGCAAGTGCACCAATTGTGGTGAAATGGGGCACTTTGCGAGAGAGTGCACGAGGCACCGAGGTCAAGCATCCGGGTCAGGGGTTGGTATTAATCAGGGTCAGAAAAGGGATGCCGCCGGGAAGCCCAGAGTCCAAGGAAGGGTATTTGCCATGAATCAACAACAAGCTACCGATGATCCATCCGTTATTGGAGGTATTGTTTCTGTGTCTAATGTGAGCGCACGAGCGTTAGTAGATCCAGGATCATCTTATTCATACATTTCTGTGCAATTTGCTTCCATGTTAAATGCTGCATTCGAGTCTTTACCGTACGTGCTAGAGGTATCGACCCCTATAGGAGAATGCTTGATTTCTGATCGAGTCTTTCGTGCTTGTGATGTGGTTATTTGTGGTCGTGTCCTTTGTGCGGATTTGGTAGTTCTTCCTATCCAAGACTTTGATGTCATTTTGGGTATGGATTGGTTGAGCAAGTTTCATGCTTCCGTTGATTGCCGTAAGAAAACTGTTACTTTTTCTATTCCCGATGTGCCTAAGTTTGTGTTTGAGGCTAGTCCTCTTAGTAGAAAGGTTCGCTTAATTTCTTTTATGAAAGCGAGAAAATTATTGCATAGTGGTTGTGAGGGGTATTTGGCTAGTGTCCTTGATACTAGGAAAGAATCCCCTAGTTTTGATAGTGTTCGAGTAGTCCGGGAATTTCCCGATGTTTTCTCTACCGAGTATGATATGCCTCCCGATCGTGAGATTGAGTTTTGTATAGATCTTTTGCCGGGTACGGCTCCAATTTCGAAAGAACCTTATAGGTTAGCTCCCGTAGAGTTGAAGGAGTTAAAGGTTCAGTTGCAAGAGTTACTTGATCGAGGGTTTATCCGCCCTAGTGTTTCCCCGTGGGGAGCACCGGTTTTTTTGTACGGAAGAAAGATGGTTCCTTGAGATTGTGTATCGATTACCGAAAGTTGAATCAGGTTACGGTGAAGAATAAGTATCCTCTACCGCACACTGATGATTTGTTTGATCAGCTTCAAGGGTCCGTGGTTTTCTCTAAGCTTGATTTGAGGAGTGGGTACCATCAGTTGAAGGTTCGATCGGAGGATGTTCCGAAGACTGCTTTTCGCACTCGGTATGGTCATTATGAGTTCTTGGTTATGCCGTTTGGGTTGACTAACGCGCCGGCCGTGTTTATGGATTTGATGAACCGGATTTTCCATCCTATCTTGATTCGTTCGTGGTGGTTTTCATCGACGACATTCTTGTTTATTCGAGATCCCGAGAGGAGGACGAGCAGCATTTGAGGACAGTTTTATCCGTTCTTGCAAGAGGGAAATTATTTGCGAAGTTTAGTAAATGTGAATTTTGGCTCGAGAAGGTGTCATTTCTGGGCCATGTGATTTCTAAAGACGGGATTTCGGTGGATCCTTCAAAGATTGAAGCTATAGTGGATTGGAAGAGACCCGAATCAGTGACAGAGATTAGAAGCTTTCTGGGTCTAGCCGGTTATTACAGAAGGTTTATTGAAGGGTTTTCGAGGATTGCTACTCCGATGAATCAGTTGACTCGGAAGAATGTTCCGTTTGTGTGGACCGAGAAATGTGACAAGAGTTTCGAGGAATTTAAGAAGAGGTTGACTACCGCACCGATCTTGAGTTTGCCTAATGGGAGCGATGGCCTAGTGATTTACAGTGATGCTTCGAAAGAGGGTTTGGGTTGTGTATTGATGCAGAATGGGAAAGTGATTGCTTATGCTTCGAGGAAGTTGACCCCTAGTGAGTAGAATTACCCGACTCGTGATATGGAGTTAGCGGCTATTGTCTTTGCGTTGCACAAATGGAAGCACTACCTTTATGGAGCGAAGTTTGATATTTTTACCGATCACAAGAGTTTGAAGTACCTTTTCTCCCAGAAAGAGTTGAATAATAGGCAACGCCGATGGATGGAATTGTTGAAGGATTATGATTGCACGAATTCTTATCACCCGGGAAAGGCGAATGTGGTAGCCGATGCGATTAGTAGAAAATCTTATGTGGCTTCGATGATGGTTCGTGAATGGAAAATGCTTGAGGATGTTCGAGATTGGTCTCCTCGTGAATCGAGACATGGGGCTATTTTTGCGAATATTAGGGTGTCTCCGACCCTAATTCAGAGGACAAAGGAAGCTCATAAAGAAGATCCCGAGTTGGTGAAAATAATGGGTAAATTGAAGGAAAAGAACTTTGAGGATTTTTCTTTGGGTTCGAGTGGAGTGTTGACTTTCCGTTGTCGTTTGTGTGTTCCGGATGTTGATGGAATTAAACAGAGAGTTTTAGATGAGGGTCACAAATCGAGATATACTATTCATCCGGGCAGTACGAAGATGTATCAGGATCTGAAGCAACAATTTTGGTGGATTAATATGAGAAGAGAAATAGCCGAGTATGTATCGAGGTGTTTAACGTGTCAGCAGGTCAAAGCCGAGCATCAGAGACCCGCGGGATTACTTCAGCCGTTAGAGATTCCGGAATGGAAATGGGAGCATGTGACTATGGATTTCGTTACGGGACTACCTCGTACCCGTAGGAAGTTTGACAGTGTTTGGGTAATAGTGGATAGATTGACCAAGAGTGCCCATTTCTTGCCTATTGACATCAGATATTCGCTGGAGAAGCTTGCGACCCTTTATATCGATGAGATCGTTAGATTGCATGGAGTTTCGGTTAGCATTGTGTCAGATCGAGACCCGAGATTTACTCCTAGATTCTGGAAAGCGTTTCAGGAAGCTTTGGGTACAGATTTGCGATTCAGTACAGTTTTTCATCCTCAGACCGACGGTCAATCCGAGAGGACTATTCAGATTCTTGAGGATATGTTGCGAGCGTGTTCGATAGACTTCTCCGATTCTTGGGATTCGCACCTACCGTTAGTCGAATTCTCTTACAACAACAGTTATCAGGCTAGTATCGAGATGGCACCGTTTGAGGCCTTGTATGGAAGGAAGTGTAGATCGCCTATTTGTTGGGATGAGGTCGGTGAAGCGAAAGTTTTGGGTATTGATTTGCTTCAGGATTCAGTTGAAAGGGTTAAAGTTATCCGGGATCGATTGAAGACAGCCCAGAGTCGACATAAGAGCTACGCAGACAACCGAAGGCGAGATCTTAGTTTTCAGATTGGTGATTTGGTGTTCTTGAAAGTATCTCCGAAGGTTGGTATTCGTAGGTTTGGGAATAAAGGCAAATTGGCTCCGAGGTTTATTGGCCCGTTTGAGATTTTGGGAAAGGTTGGACTTCTAGCGTATCGTCTTGCGTTACCGTCATCTTTAGACCGGTTGCACAACGTGTTCCACGTTTCTATGCTTCGAAAGTACGTTCATGATCCATCTCACGTGTTACCGAGTGTACCGGAGGATATTGAGCCCGATATGTCTTATGAGGAACGACCGGTTCGGATCTTAGATTCCAAAGTCCAAGAGTTGAGGAGCAAAAGTATTTCATTGGTTCGAGTTCTCTGGAGGAATCATAACATCGAGGAGTCGACGTGGGAGCTTCGTGATGAGATCGAGAGGAAATTTCCGTGGCTTTTTGTTTAAGGTGAGTCTCGTTAAAATTCGGGTCGAATTTTCTTTAAGGGAGAGTGAATGTCACGACCCGAAATATAGGCTCTATTTTATTAGTAATTAAATGATTTTTATTTAATTATTTGCTTAGTTATTTATTTAAATTATTATTTATTTAAATAATTATGTGTGCAATTGATGTGTTATAATAATTATGCCTAGCATTTTATTTGGGTCATTTGTGTTAGTATAGAAATGTTGAGTCTTAATTGTTAGTAGGGAGAGTAAGTTTTTGAGTAGTGTAGGGGAGGGGCCCTAAGTGCAACATTTTGAAATAATTTCCCTACTTCCCCCTCCTCCCTCACCATCTCCCTCACTCTCTCCATTCCTCTCCCAGCATTTCTCTCTCTCTTCAAAGTAGAAAAGGGTAAGTTTCTTCCTCTTCCTTCTCTCTTCATTTACTCCTTCTTCCTCTCATTATTATTCATTTCTTAAAACGTGAAACATGTTTAGATCGTCGATAGGATCGTAGGAAGCCAAAAAGATTTGAAATCCATCAACTTTGAGATTTATCAAGTAAGTTACTTTTCCCCCATTTTGATGCTAAAATGTTCATATCATGTCTAGATAAGGTTTGATGTGTTACATTTGAAGTTTGGTTGGGTTTTGAATTTGTTTGGAATTTATTTTGGGTTTTGATCAAAAATGGTGAAAACTTGAATGTTGGGTTTGATTCTTGATTTTGGTTGTTAAATATTGTTTTATGAGTCTTTTTAGACTTATAAGTTGTTTTGGTACATTAGTATGCTAGTTGGAATGTTGGATTTTGGATGGAAATGTGTTTTGGGTATAAAAATGGAAGAACCCATGTGTTCTTCCCGATTTCTGGCAATCCGGAAGATTGGACGGCCGCCCAAAATTCCCTGGGCGACCGCACAATATTCTGAAAGCTTTTGGTCGTGTTTGAGGGTCTTACTGGGCGACCGCACATACCCTTTTGGGCGGCCGCACAGTCCTCTGAAAAGCTACATTTGTAAATTTTGTGTGATTGAAGAACGCGTTTTGATCCAAATCTTGGGTGTCCTCCTAGTTGACCTTAGTGAACATTATAGTACACTCTAGTGATAGAATTGAGTCCTTTGTGATCAAGTTTGTGTTTGAAATTAATTAAGTGTTAATTGTCATTGTTGGAACACTTTTTTTGATTGGAATTGATTCCTTTGTGAATAAATACGATATGGAATTTGATTAAGTATCGTTTTGGGAATGTGGTTCGTCCTTGATGGGTTGTTTGTATTGGTTTACCTTTGTGGTGATTTAATTGGAATGGTTCCCTACTTTGGAACCTTAAATTGTTTAATCATGCTAAATTATTATTACTTAACATTTAATTAGAAGCCCAGCTGGCATATTTGTTGCATCGGGCGATGGGAAGGATTATAATGGCAAAGCCAAGTCCATTATAATGTTGACCATTGTTTTGCCCTTACTATACCCTTCTCCAGATTGGCCTTGGAAAGGTTAAGTCAGCGTTCCTTTGTGAATGTATCTGGCTAGCGGGCATGACTTTGTGTCATGGTCCTTGTCCTTTGTGACACTTTTATGGTTATTGGTTCCGGTACCGGGGTTTTCTCTTCGGCTTTCATGCTATTATGAAGATGATGATTTGTTGATTATTGAAGCTGCGCAGCGATCCTTTATTTGGATGTTCCGGTTTGGAAAACCTTGGCTATATCCTTTGTTATGTGTTTATTTCCGCTGCTATCTGTTATGTGATAAATGCTAGGTGCTATGTGATATTTATTATTGCTTATTGCTTCTTGCATCATAGCATGTCATGTAGTTGCATTAGTAACTTATTGAGATTTATCTCACCCCCCCTTTCTTTTTATCTTTGTTTTTCCTTAACCCCCCCCCCCCCAGGTGCTAAGGATTAGTCTCGCCGATCACGAGAAAGAGGACGTCGAGTGTGGATCCATTCTTTTGGGGAAGGTTGTTATAGGTTGGTTTACATTATGTAAATGTGTAACCATTTTGGGGATAATTGTACCAAACATTGACGTCATTAGGATTTGTATATTTATCTTTTGTTGGGCATAAACTTGTGGAAGTTTATGTTAGTTGTAATTGGTTATTTTCAAACTTGGTTTTGTAAAACTTTGGATCACCACCTTTTGGTATCAAATAAAATTTTTAACTCCGGTATTTCTAAGTTTTGGTGTTAGAGTCGACGTCCAGCTCGCGGTCTCGGGCCCGCGGGGTCCGGGGTCGCGACATCACATCTGGAAAATAACAATCCACCATCGCTTTGAGCCGGAGTAAGACATCCTTATTCAACGAGCTCGGCGATGGTTGGTCCTTTCTTCTTTTTCACCTCTTGATAACCTGCAGATTTTCTAATGGGTTTGTTCAAGATTTTCATATTAGGAACATCTTTGGAGTAGTCATCTGAGTCATAGTCATCAACTTCATAATATTTTGCAACCAAGCACACAAGTCCATCATCAGAATCTTCATCGCTCTTTTCCAAGTCTGTATCAATCCAAGTATTACGTTCATTTGATGGAGATTCTTCCTCAGCAACCATTCCTATGTAACGATTGAATTTAGGAGTGTGGCTGCTCTTTTTCTGCATGTACTCGAACTTGGGAATTGGGCAGCTTGATGCAAAATATCCTGGTTTCCTGCAATTAAAACAAACAAGATCTTCTTTTCTTTTTGAATCACTGCTCCTTGTGAATTTTGGAGGAGCTCTGCTGGTAGATCCTTGAGCTTTGCTGGTTGATCCGGGTTTTGAGAATTTTCTGAACTTCTGGAATCTCTTCACAAATAAAGTGAAGTCTTCGTCATCCATATCTAATAACTCAGAAGTAGAAATTTTGGGGTCAGAACTTTTCTCAACAAGCGCTTCCTTTCTTTACGCCACCATTGCTATGGACTTTGATTTTCCTTTAGTTTTACTTATACGCTAAAGTTTGAGCTCATAAACCTTGAGATTAGCATAAAGGTTTCTTAAAGTCCAATCATCCAAAGTTCCAGCGTCTTCAAGAGCGCTAGATTTATGGAGATACCTTGATCCAAAAGTAGCAAGGAAATTAACATTTAATTCTTTATTTGAGAACTTCTTCTAAGTTTAATACAGAGATTGATAATTTCACAGTAGCGTTCATAAGTCTGTCTTAAAGTTTCACCGGGAAGTTGAGATAAATTATTGAATCTCTTTTGAACTTCATATCTCTTGTTCTCCTTATAAACAGTGTCTCCTTCGATATGTTCTTCAATAGCATCCCATAATTCATTTGCAGTAGCACAATGCATGACTTGTTGTTTCATAGCCGTGCTTAGAGTGCTTAGGAGAATGTTTCTTGCTTTCCCATCATTTTCAACTCTTCTTGCTTCTTCTTCAGTCCATTCTTCCTTTGGTTTCTGAATGGTTGGTTGATCAGGGTTGCTGCGTGGATTTGGATTCGCTTTCATCGGGATGTAAGGTCCATAAACCACAGTGTCATGAAGCCTTTCATCGATTGAGCTTAGATGGGTCAAGATGCTGAATTTCCATATGTCAAAATGATCTTCATCAAAGACTAGAACATGTGTGTAGTTAGCAGTTGCCATAGGTTTTGAGTTTTCCATTTTGAATCGGCACCAAAGCTGTTAAGCTTGAAAAACAAAAACAAGTTTTATATAGGTGTTACAAATAATCGTTATAAAATGCGCCTAAGTGAGTGAAATGCACAGCGGAATTTAGTTATGTAAAGTAGGCACAAAGTGATAAAGGGGGCGCACATACTTTAACACCCCGAATTTTCTTATAATATCTGAGCATTTAATGGCATTAAATATCCATAAATAACAATATTAAATACTTCAAGTTAGGGTTCACAACGGCCCCTTAATTAACCATAAATTCAAAACAATAGCGGAAGCGTAACTTAAACATGTCTTGGTTGGTAACAACCCTAACCATCAATGCACTTCAACTTACATCAAATAAATAAACGTACTTAAAACTACTAAATTAAGAATCTTCAATCCACCGTCTTCCTACGGCTGCTTTCCTTGTCTTGTCCTTCTACTTATATCCTGAAAACAAAGTTTATAGAGAAGGGATGAGCGAACGAATGCTCAGTAAGTTCATACGTGGCCTCTCCGGTTACTAAGGAGAGACGACCAGAACGAATACTATGAATAACTTTTTCAAAGATAGGTTCAGTTACTTTTGGATTCAAGGCTGCAGAACAATACAGTCTTATTACTTTAAGATTTTACTTTCAAAGGATTATGGCACTACAATCCAAAGGGATTTATTCAAGTTTCCGTCAATTCCTTGGTAACGTACATTATAACCTCAATGCCAAAGGTACAATTGGTACACCTAGCTTCTTCAGCCAATAGTGTGGGTCGTAACATATATGGTATCCACACACATATGCTCGGGGTCTAGAATCATCCTTGTAATCAGACAATTCCTGAGAGAAGGCATGTGATCACTCATGCAATCCCTAGTTTAAGGACGAGTCTTTTCTAACTGGACTGTCCGTCAATGTCTTTTCTAACTGGACATTGGATGCCTTAACGAGTAAGCGATTAACTTACAAGTTAAAATTAAATGCCTTAACGAGTAAGCGATTAACTTACAAGTTAAAATTAGAACATACCATGGTACAAGTATGTGATACAAGTTTCAAACTTCGATACTTAGTAGATCGATGGGGACATCACTAAGTATAGATTCTTTCAAGGAACGTTCAATAACGCAGAGTTCATTCAAATACTATCATGCCATACTGATAGTTAACTTTAGAAAGAATATGGAATTCCAATAAACAGGAGTTCAAATACTGTAAGGAACGTAATCCCTTACCTGAATTGCTTTTCCTCGCAATCTTCTCTCTGTGCAAATCTACAAGGCACGGAGTAATTTACTTTAGTACTCTCTACATGGTTAACTATTTCTACTTAGTTAACTGAGAGATGCGTTTTAACTTCTTTACTTCGTTACTTCTTTCTTTACGTTTAAGTTTCTGACTTTGATTTACGAGTCAGTCCTTTAACTTTTGTATAATTGCAATTAAGTCCTCTGACTTTGGGTTAATTACAATTTGGTCCCTCAACTTTGGGTTAATTGCAAATTGGTCCTTCAACTTTGGATTAATTGCAAATTAGTCCTTCAACTTTCCTTCAATTACAATTTAGTCCTTCCACTTTGGATTAATTGCAGATTAGTCCTTCAACTTTCCTTTAATTACAGAAAGGTCCTTGGACTTTGGTTATGTTCATAAGGTCCCCTAAGTTTCTCTTTTCAATCACTTAGGCCCCTCTAACTTCAAAGGTTTCCTTTTTATTCCTTCTAACTTTAATTCTTTTCAGTTTAGTCCTTTTCCGTTAGGAAACTAACTGAACTTCTAATCTTTTCCTTTCTCGTTAACTTTTTAACCTTCAAGGTCTTCCAAGTGTTTATTCTATTTCCTCAAGTTACTTTTCTAACTTGTTAACAATCCTTTTAACGATTTTGTTTTCTTTCCGTTAGAAACTTAACGGAAACACTAACTTTCCGTCCCAATTCTTAACATCCTTAATCAAGAATCAACACCCAAGTTAGGTCATCATTGCCGAAACATGCTTCATCAAGATCCTTTGATTTTGATCAATTTTTCTAATTCTTTAAATTTTTCTAAATTCCCAAACATCAATATTATTCACAATACACTTAACAAAGATCATTTAAATCAACAAAATAAATTTTCCAATGGTCTAGGCCATTCGGCCGAATGTACTTGTGGGGAATTCCATAAATTTTTCTTCTTTTGATAAACCCAATTCAACCTCAATGATTTATATGTTCAATTCCCAAGCATTGCATAATATAAATCAACTCAATTCAAGATTATAAAATCAATCTTAAAATAAACTAGTATCAAGACTACTATAATTTTTTTATAGTATTTAGATCAACTTCATTAACCTTTAGAATTTTATCATAAATCACTAGCATGCAAAAACCCTAAAATTTATATTCTTAATTCATGCATAACTCATGATTTACTAATCCAAATTCAACGAAACAAATTTTGGAGAGTAGGATTTAGCGTTACCTTTAGAATGATCGGATTACTTCTTCCAAAACAATGGCTGAAATTTTTCTTCTCCCTCCTCTTGGTTCGGCGGCTATGGGTTGAAACTAGGGTTTGTTTTTTTTTTTTTTTTTTTTTGAGTTTATGATAATAAGGAATTCCCAAGTTGACTAACTCATTAATTTATACCTTGGGTTGATTCCTAATTGGGTTGGGTTTACTAATACAAATTTTGGGCCAATCCAAATTCCTTGGGCCCACTTCTTTAAGTTACTTTATAATTCTAATTATCATTTAATTAGTTTAACAAAACCGAAAATAATATAAATAAATAAAAAAAAAATTATCCGGTTATTACACATACACTCTAAGTATTTTGGCTCAAAGTGGGTGAAAGATGAAACTAAGGCAATTGTGAAACAAACACAACACAATTCAATCAAATCAATCTACAATGATTAAACAAGCAAATAGTGAGATAAGATATAAACTTGAAAGTAAATGACAAGAAATAAATACGCGCTATTTGGAGAGGTTCGATCGGGAAATGATCTACGTCCTCTACCAAGATGGTTAGTCTTGGATTTCTAATGGAGATCTTATAATATGAGTGAGTATTACAAATTACAACTTTTGAGCTCAATACTAACTCAAGATCTATTATCTATGAAAGAACAAATCCTAGACAAAACCGGTGTATCTCTTAAAAAAATCTAAATGATCAAACTTTAAGAGGTGCGTGTGTGTTCTTTGTATCATGGCTCCTTAGATCTATGAGATTGAGAGCACAAGAAAACTAAAGTGTTTTTGCTTGAGGATCTATGCTAAGTATGAAGGTATGAAGTTGTTCTTGAGAATTTTGGGAAATCTATGAGAAATCTTCAAATCTTCAACAAATACTTGAGAGGAAATTCAGAGCAACTTAGCAACTTCAAATGGTTGAAGTTATGGGGTATTTATAGGTGAGCTCCAAAAAGTAGCCGTTGGAAATCCCTTATGGATAAGATCAAGAACAGATGTGCTGGAGCTCATTGAGTGGAACACGTGTCCTTTTATAGCCGTTAGACACATAAAATAAATATGACCGTTGTGGACAAGTTCCCTCAAATCTAGGTGCATACGTGTTATTTGTCCACCGTTGGATCTTTAGCGTAGTTTGAATTTCGTCAAGTCTTCAATTCTTCAGAAAATCTTCTAAGTGTTGCAACACAATCATTGAGGCGCGTTGAGCCAATTGGGCGCATAACTATGCGAGCGCTACAAGGCGCATGGGCACAGTTGCTAGGGCGCATAGGCGCGGCTCAAACTCAATCTTGTGATTTTCTTGAATGTTGATATCCTTGCCCTATTACTAAGACTATTCTATTCAAATGGACTACCTAAAAAATGAACTATAAATACTTCTTATATGTGGGTCTAAAGTCCATAAAATAAAACTTAGGTGATGGATCAATCAAATCTAATCAATCCTATACATTAGAAACAGAGATATAAGTGGGCATACCCAACAACACTAATTAGTACTCCCTCCGTACCATTTGAAGCTTCATCTTTTATCCAAATGGGTTTCCGTTAAAAGCTTCATCCTTTCCTAAAATGGTAAAAAATGTAAGCCCCTCTTGTCATACCCACTAACTTTCCCCTCTCACATATTTAAATTGTAGGCCCCACTTATCATACCCACTAACTTTTTCCCTCTCACAATCCTTCTTACACACATCACTTTTCTTAATTTGTGTGCCATCACCAAAATGGTGAAGCAGGGAGTATAGTGTGTGTATAACATGTGCTTGTACACAAATTATCCACCTTGTAAACCACTATCAAATGGTGTTGATGAAAATAATGAAAGCATTATTGCTATATTTTAGGACTAACCCAAAGATGTGGGGGTGAGTCTACTTTGGAAAATAAATACCTATTGAATAGGTTACCCCAAGAAACAATGTAAATTCCATATGAAGTATGGAAACCTAGGCCTACGTACACTTGTGAATGTGGGGGGTGGTTTGCAAAGTAGAAAGTCCAACATCAACAAAATGGATATTTGGGTACAAGATGGTGAGTATGTAAACAATGAGTTTACATAATTGTTGTTATATATGATTCAATGACTTTGAATATATATATAAAACCAAAGAAAATGAGAAAAAATAAATAAATGAAAATCAAGTATTGATGTCAAGTTCATGAAAATGAACAAATGATACTTTGAGTGAAATAGATCAAAGTGATGCTTTGAATGAAATAGATCAAAGTAAAACCTAGAATAAAGTGTGTAAGTTAGTGGTTACCTTAAAGAAGTCACCTATGTGAGTGAGAAGTGGGGCCGCTTCGAGGAGAATTGTGTGAGCCTCAATTCTTAGACCCTCTCGCAGAACCAAACGTATGTTCAGGGCCATGAATGAACAGAGCTATGAGAAATGAAATATGTTCGACTTGCGAGTAGAGTAAATATGCTAGTTCGAGCGGAGGTTCAATGGGCAATATCCCCACACCTTCGTATGCAAGTTTTTGTCTGCCGGACTTTATCACCAAGCTCGTCCTCAATTTCCTTCATGTGGGGGATTGTTGAAAAAATGTGTTGTGTGTGGAGGAAATTGTGCACCATGTAAGAATCGTTTGTTATTGGACAAAGATTATCGTGGGTTCATGTTCACTCCGTGAGAACATAAAAGTGATATATTTATTTGTTCAATTTGAAGATTGAATGATAAAAATATATAGCTGAAATAAATAAATGGACGGAAGTTTGAAATGTGAGTTTGTCTCACATGTGAAAAGTATGGAAAAACTAGTTGATAGTTTTTGCCACTTATTGTTGAATTATAATTCAAGGAATTACAAAAAGTTAATAATCAATTGTAATTTATAGAATTTTAATTTAAGATGATTTTTCCAAGAGTAACTTCCATGATTTATTATCCATTATAAGTTTGCAAATGTAACTTGCAAAATATTGATTTCAATGTTAATGGTTGGAATTAAGTTGATCATCAATATGTGGATTAATTGGAGAATTAATCCTTGGAGAGTTTTGAGCTATAAAAGAAACACCCACAACTCTTTGAAAAAGAAGAGAAAGGAGATGAGAGAAAACACACAAAATGAAACACTTGTTCTAGCAAATCTCCCTTTCATTCTTGATCTTGTGCTTCTTCCATTGGTCTCCTTACATATTTCAATGGTGATACCGTACAAGCATATTAGTTCATTTCGCCGGAAGGCTTAAGTGCGAAGTTTTTCTGGTTAATCTGTTTTACCCTGGGAGACAAACGACCATGGAAACCTCAAGCACTCGTAGAGAGGAGGATGAATTAGTGTTAAGGAGAGTGCATTCTCACACGACTCGGATACAAGAGATCAAAGACGGACAAACCCAACCAAGAGATCAAATACGGTTTTATCGTTTTTTTTTTCATGTTTTCATTCTTTCAATTTGTAATTGTAATTTCAATTATATTGTAATCGTATTCCTTTCAATAATTACAAGATTTTATCCAACATTTTTCAGGTGAAGAACTGTTTTCCAAATCAATATACAATATTTGATGCACATAGTACATTAAACTTAATGTTGTACTTTCTTTTAGTAACTTCACATGTAAAATCGTTTTCATATTAAAATCCCTTGTTTATTCATCTTTTGGAAAATATTTTCTAGCTTTAAAAACATGAAATTTGATGCTACATAAAAATCTGGACCCATGCCTTGATCCACGTGTTGTAGTCTAGAGATACACCGGCTTGAATCTTTGACTTTCTACCTGAGAAAACAATACACCGTTAGCTCAATGCCGAGAGGGTTTCCCGGTGAAGAACCTCGGGGGTGAGAGTAAGATACAAATCTCATGAACTTAACAACAATGGTGGAAGAAAGAATTTAGATAGAGGGAGAGAGAGAGTTCATCCCCTTTTTTCCTTACCCAAACCATCCTTCATATACTCATCCACATGCTCCTTCCATCACCCTCACTTTGCCACGTGTCACTTTTCCGTTGGTCCTACACCGTGAACCCACAAAACCCCATACCATCCTGAATCACCCTGCCGGTCTCCTAGTGGACCAACGGAGAGAACTTCAGTAATACGGACGTCCCACTCGCCATTTAATACATTCGGTGGATGGGACATTCTCCAGCAGGGTCATTCCCAAGACCACGTCACGCATCGATCTCGCCTTGGTGCCGGTGTCACCAAGGCTGCGACTTGCCCAGTCCCTCCTTTGGCGACTTCGACGACTCAACTGGATGATCCAACCGGGTTCCTCACGGTTGAGCATATTACCAACAAGATATCAATTGGGCCGGATCGCGTCACCAATTGGGCTACTTCCGACCCAACCACCATTTATACCTGACTACATCATTATTCGAACTAGGAACCCGTCGACTTCGAACTAGGAACCCGTCAAGTTTGAACTAGGAACCCGTCGACTTCGAACTAGGAACCTGTCGACTTCGAGGAACCCGTCGACTTCGAACTAGGAACCATATGCTTTATCATTTTGGATTACCTTCATTCAGGCCCACTCCATATGGCCAAGTCATTAGGACTCAAGCCCAATCATAATTTGGGCTTAGGCACATCATTAGCCCCCGAATTCTCGACTATGATTATTCATAATCCAGGTGAGAATTTCCTTAAGCGGTGGGAAGGGGTGCGATCTCACTTTAAGCGACTTCATCATCTTTTGGGGATTATTTGACACACTTAGTGATCATCTTGCGAGCGAAAAAGATCTCGCATCATAAATACTTAACTTACGGACATACTGTCTTTGAGAGATCATGCACTCGCTGACATATCGACTTCAGAGATCATGAACCCGACGACATACCAACTCTCAAGATCACGAAAAATCGCGGACATATTAAGTTGCGGTATCATGAACTCATGGACTTTCCCCTCCACAGGTGTAGCATCATGGTGAATCATTAACTTGAGAGATCATCAATCATTACACCTGTGAAGGTTTGATCTCGCAAGCCGCACCCGTAGGTGACTAACTCATCCCATAAAGTACAATCTCATGGGTGCACCATCATGGTGACTCATTTAAACAATGTCATAACTTAATCTTCTTATATGATGCTGTGACAAGTTTCATTCTTTAAGCGGGATAGAGCCTCCGAATTGAGGCTATAGCAGTTGCTCTCTGTAATTTTTGTATTTACCTAGTCGACATGCTACTTAATCTTGAACTCGACTAGGCATGCAACTTTATCTAGAACTTGGCTAGGCATGCAACTTTATCTAGAACTTGACTAGGCATACTACTTGAGATTTCATGTGCTCGTCAACATGCTACTTCATGGCACCGACATGGCGACTTCATCGCGCCGACATGGCGACATCATCGTGCCGACATGGCGACTTCATCGCGCCGACATGGCGACTTCATCACGCCGACATGGCGACATCATCGCGCCGATATGGCGAATTCCTCACGCTGACATGGAGAATTCATCGCGTCGATATGGCGACTTCATCCCACCGACATGGCGACTTCATCAATCTTGAGAGATCATCATTCATGTCCCTGTTAATGTGTGATCTCACAAGCCGTGCCCATAAGCGACTTCGTTGCACCGACATGGCGACTTGATCGCGCTGACATGGCCACTTCATCACCCTGACATGGCGACTTCATCGCGCCATCATGGCGACTTCATCCGCCGACATGTCGACTTCATCCCACAGATATGGCGACTTCCTCACGCCGACATGGCGACTTCATCCTGCCGACATGGTGACTTCATCCCGCCGACATGGCGACTTCATCCCGCCGACATGGCGACTTCATCAATCTTGAGAGATCATCATTCATGTCACCTGTTAAGGTGTGATCTCGCAAGCCGCGCCCATAGGCGACTTCGTTGCGCCGATATGGCGACTTCATCGCGCCGACATGGCGACTTCATCCCGCCGACATGGCGACTTCCTCCCGCCGATATGGCGATTTCATCGCACCGATATGGCGACTTCATCCCGCCGACATGGTGACTTCATCCCGCTGACATGGCGACTTCATCAATCTTGAGAGATCATTATTCATGTCACCTGTTAAGGTATAATCTCGCAAGCCGAGCCTATAGACGAGTTTGTTGCGCCGACATGGCGACTTCATTGCGCTGACATGGCGACTTCATCCCACCGACATGGCGACTTCATGCACCGACATTGCGACTTCATCAATATGAGAGATCATCATTCATGTCACTTGTTAAGGTGTGATCTCGCAAGCTGTGCCCATAGGCGACTTCGTTGCGCCGTCATGGTGACTTCATTGCGCCGACATGGAGACTTCATCAACTTGAGAGATCATCATTCATGTCACCTATTAAGGTGTGATCTTGCAAGCCACGCCCATAGGCGACTTCATTAAGCCAACATGGCGACTTCATTCCGGTAGGTGGTTGGGAATGAATTCATTCCGGCCAAATTATTTTTCAATCACTTTCTTCATATCCACTTCCTCTGCTAGAATGGAGCTTCAATTGAGTTCAAACCCCATCAATGGTCTCCCTTCGTCAGAGTGAGACCGAAATATGGGGGTTTCTATTTCTTCTTTGCTTTTTCATCTTCTTCCTCTCTCAAATCAGATATGGAAGTTATCCATCTCTCTCATCCTTATCTTTTCCGTACAATTCCCCGGTAGAAAATAAAATATGTTCAGGTCCCGGCAACGGAACCAAATGATGCTACATAAAAATATGGACCCGTGCCCGATCCGCGTGTTGTAGTCTAAAGATACACCGGCTTGAATCTTTGACTTTGTACCTGAGAAAACAATACACCGTTAGCTCAATGCCGGGAGGGTTTCCCGACGAAGAACCTCGGGCGTGAGAGTAAGATACAAATCTCATGAACTTAACAACAATG
Organism: Campanula takesimana; assembly: GCA_026119855.1. Taxonomy (NCBI): domain Eukaryota; kingdom Viridiplantae; phylum Streptophyta; class Magnoliopsida; order Asterales; family Campanulaceae; genus Campanula; species Campanula takesimana. Next base: position 104,023 of record JAOWBW010001468.1, read on the forward strand.
GAGGAAGAAAGAATTTAGAGAGAGAGAGAGAGTTCATCCCCTTTTTTCCTTACCCAAACCATCCTTCATATACTCATCCACATGCTCCTTCCATAACCCTCACTTTTCCACGTGTCACTTTTCCATTGGTCCTTCACCGTGAACCCACAAAACCCCCATACCATCCTGAATCCCCCTGTCGGTCTCCTAGTGGACCAACGGAGAGAACGTCAGTGATGCGGACGTCTTCCACTCGCCATTTAATGCGTTCGGCGGATGGGACATTCTCCAGCAGGGTCATTCCCAAGACCACATCACCCAGCGATCTCGCTTTGGTGCCGGTCTCACCCAGGCTGCGACTTGCCCGGTCCCTCCTTTGGCAACTTCGACGACTCAACTGGATGATCCAACCGGGTTCCTCACGGTTGAGCATATTACCAACAAGATATCAATTGGGCCGGATCGCGTCACCAATTGGGCTACTTCCGATCCAACCACCATTTATAACTGACTACATCATTGTTCGAACTAGGAACCCGTCGACTTCGAACTAAGAACCCATCGACTTTGAGGAACCCGTTGACTTCGAACAAGGAACCCATGTGCTTGATCGTTTTGGATTACCTTCATTAAGGCTACTCCATATGGCCAAGTTATTAGGACTCAAGCCCAATCACAATTTGGGCTTAGGCACATCAAAATTGATTTCTTTAAATAGGAGGAGAAATTAGTGCTGAACCGCCATACAGTCTCACCCACAACCATCGATTACGGCGGCATGAAGTGGTGTTGGTGGTTTGTCAAAAAGTTTTTAATTAGGGAATTATTTCAAACTTAATCAAAAGTGACTTATGCCCAATAATTACTTTAAATATTTCCATTATGTGAAAATCTGCTAAAAACGCGTTTCACGCTAAGCTTCGTGTAAAACGTGTTTTTAAGTTGGCGCGGTGGTATTTTTGTAATTATCGGGAAGTTGTTTAGCGCTGATCGTAAGTGCCAGCGATAGTGTTAAAAATTTCCAGCACATGTACACTGGCACTTATAGACACTACCACTTGCAATTTTTAATAAATGCTAGTGTCAATGTTAACAAGTGCCAGTGTAATGGCTGGCTGTTATTAACACTACCACAGGCACTTTTAATAAGTGCCAGTATCAATGTTAAAAAGTGTTAGTGTAAGCTCTGACAATTTTTAACATAACCACTGGCACTTAAGAAAAGTGCAAGTTTCATGTTTATAAACGCCAGTTTGAAATCACTGGCTTTTTGTAATACTAACACTGGCCATTTACTATGGTTGCTAGTATTTACGAAAATGCCATCGCTTGATTCGAAGTATAATCGCCAGTGTGCTTTGAAAAACACATTTTTCCTTTGCTTAAGGAAAACGCGTTTTTCACAAGATTCACTCTTCCATTCTTAATACTAAATGTGAAAATTTGCTAAAAAACAAAATACTACATGTGAAATTATTTTTTAGACTAGGCCTTATGAAAAACGTGTTTTACGTTAAGGATTTGTAAAACATGTTTTTTATAAAGACATTGGCGCTTGTTTTTAAAAACAAACTGTGACATTTTTGTAAATACTAGCAAGCATTGTCAAAGCCAGTGTGAATATTCTAAAGTTCTAGTCACTTGGACTTGCGTTTATAAACATTGTCGTTGGCACTTTTCAAAAGTGCCAGTGTTAGTTTTTAAAAGTGCTAGCCGTTACACTAACACTTATAAACATTGAGACTGACTCTTATCAAAAGTGCAAGTGAAAGTGCCAATAAGTGATAATGTACATGACTGACACTTTTTAGCACTACCACTATCACTTACGAACAACTTTCCGTTTATTACAAAAATGCCACTGCGCTATTTTAAAAAAAAAATCTCTTTACGCTAACTTAGCGTAAAACACGTTTTTTTTTTCACTATTTTTTATTGAAATAGTTCATATATATATATATATATATATATATATATATATATATATATATGAGTTGGTTTTTCTTTAAGCTTAAAGAAAAACTATTTTTCACCGCTGGCACATAAACACACATACACTGATATTACTGGCACTCTTTACACAGCCGCTTTTTTCCACTAACACTGACTCTTTTTACACTGACATTTAGTAATACATGCATTGGTACTTGTTTGGGGTGAAAAATCTCACAGCACTATATCTAGATCCTGGAAATAACAACTTGAGTTTACCTCTTGAAGCTACAGCAGGTTGATCTTACATGTTGACTTACATGTTGACTTTACATCCTGACGTGACAACTTGAACCGATGACTGGAACACAGTTAACAGATCCTATTTTTTAGGATCACAATATCAACCATATGATCAATTGAAGACCAGGTCAATCCAAGGTATTACTGATCCTATTTTTTAGGAGATAATGTGTAGATCATGGAGTACAATTAACAGACGTGTCTCGCATAAAGACTCAGTCAAACGTGAAGTCTTATTATCTCAACGCCAATTCAAGCAACGGCATAGAGATAGGGCCAAACAAACTTCCCGAGAATCATGGCCTTGTTAGCTAGTTTGTGATGATTCCTTTAGTATAAATAGTTCACATAAATCATGTAATGCACACAACACACTTTACACTCACGTCTCATACTCTCTTTCTCTCAGTATTTTCCCCTCATTCATTGTACCTCCATAAAAACTTAATAAAATTCCATAATTTGAGGTTTTATGCCGGCGAACAAGTTGTTCAAGGGCTTTCCTCGTTAAATCCATTGTTCATACATCTTGAATTCTGAAATCTATATTCCATTTGTACCCTACTTCTTTTTTATCTTTTTTATTTGTCCAATTGTCAAAAATTGGCCAAAACAATTTGGCGCCGTCTGTGGGAACTTTGGTCTTTTAGATTGTTAAGAGATTCAAGATGAGTAATCCAACAACCGATCAGATTACATCTGGAATTTCAATTGCAAGTGGGGGAAGATCAGCAATGGGGGCACCTGAAATCCCTTTGGATATCGCCTCCAACTTGACTGCCATGATGCGTGACGTGAGGAATCAGATTCAACTGCAGAATGATACTTCTACTATGCTGATGAATCAAGTCTCTAGGTTGCAGCGTGAGGTGACTACTCTGCAAGGTGGAACATTGGCGGCACAGCAAACCACCTTCCCTAGCATCTTCCAATCTGTTGCTCCAAATCCATACCAACCTAGAAGGCTTGCTTTTGGAAGTGATGCTGCAGGATCATCTGGATTTGGTGGATTCACACCAGTTGCCAACCCGACAACCAATAGCACGATCATCCATCCTAAAACTGTTACTCCAACTTTAACAACATTTGTTACGCCAACTACGGTGGCAGTAGGGAGTCTTAACCCTCAGTTTGATTTTAATTATCTCAATAATTATCAATTCGCTGCTGCTAACAATGATGCAAGTAAACTACTTAGCAGACAAATGCAGGAGCTAAAGGAACTAGTTATGAGTGTGCCAGGGTTGACTATACCATACAACCAGGCTTCTCCAACATGTTACAATGAGTCCCGCTTCACTCCAGACATAGCCAACATGGTCATACCAAGGAAGTTCAGTCCACCCTACATGAAGCAGTATGATGGGACAACTGATCCAACAGAGCATGTTGCATTATATCAGGAGAAGATGGATGTAGTCCATATTCCACCCCAGTACAAGGAAGCTTGCTTTTGCAGGGATTTTGGTTCCACTCTTACAGGGGCAGCTTTGAAATGGCTAATCAACCAGCCTTTGGGTTCTATCGGATCATATGCTCAACTTATTAACATGTTTACTAATCAGTTTTCATGCAAAAGGGTGTTTGAGAAGCTGACGAGTGATCTTTACAGGGTAGTCCAGCAACCTGATGAACTTCTTAAGGATTACCTGAGCAGGTTCAATAGGGAAGCAGTAGACATCCCCAACTTGGACACTTCTACAACAATTGATGCCTTCAGGATGGGAGTTAAGAAGGACTCGCCATATTTTGATGACTTAGTCATGACACCATGTAAGAAGCTGGATGAAATAAGAACCAGAGCATCTAGATTCATCAGGTTGGAAGAAGATAGGCTCATACAGGATTACTAATCAAAAGGTTGGAAAGGGGGCATGCTGGATGTCAACTATAGATGGTACCATAATTCCTAGAAGCAGTGCATCTCAAGCTGTACTTAATGTAAGTTATAGCTTGTCAACTTAGTTCAGAAAATCAGGTATGCATTTACATTGCTTTATTTCAAATTATGTTGTTTCAATTTGATTTATCTTCATCAAACATCGACTGACTTAAGCATCGGAGGGGTGTTAGCCAAGCTAACACACAACCTAAACATGTTTCTGCTTTGCGAGGAAACTCAAAGTCTCTATTCAGGTCAAGATATTTACATATTGATCCATGTTTTCCAGATGTTACATGTTGATCAAAATATTCAAAGATGTTCACATGGGTCAGAATTCAAGGCCAACAGGAAAAATCAAAGTACAATTCCATCCAAGGTATAAGGTTTTACACCTTTTAAAGGTTTAAAGGTTTTACACCTTTCTTATGTGTTTAAGGTTTCTACACCTTCGCCCGTGCGCATGATTTTCATGTTTTAGTTAAGTTGTAGGTGGGCCAATGTGTCATGTACATATTGATTACCTTCTTGCACTTAATTAAAATTATGAACTCAAGTTGAAATCACTGGTTGTAGCATTTACATGTTACCAAACGTACACGAGGTATAAAGATAAACATCTTTTCAATGATTCCTAACTTGTAACATATACATGTTACCAACCATTCATTACATCGCTACTATTCAATTATTCCAAAATTATTCTAAGTTGTAACATCAATATGTTACCCTTAGAATCCTAATCGTACGACCAGTCTATTATCAAAATACCAAAAAGGATCAAACACACTGATCCTAAAATAGGAAACATTCATAAGTTTTAACCATGCTATCACAAGACATGGTTCAAACAAAATTGCAACCTAACATGTCCAAACAGACATGTTGCAAACAAATAAAAATTATCTTTAAAACAATCACCAAAATATCTTATTCTTCGTCTTTCTTTTTGTTTTATGCAGGATCAATTGCCTCTTAAAGCTTTTATCACCTACATCAACTGTTATGGAAATTTCTTGAATTTCTATGTTCACTCAATTCAAAAAAATTGGGGGAAATTGTTTGGGGTGAAAAAATCTCACAGCACTATATCTACATCCTGGAAATAACAACTTGAGTTTACATATTGAAGCTACAGCAGGTTGATCTTACATGTTGACTTTACATCCTAACGTGACAACTTGAGCCGACGACTTGAACATAGTTAATAGATCCTATTTTTTAGGATCACAATATCAACCATATGATCAATTGAAGACCAGGTCAATCCAAGGTATTACTGATCCTATTTTTTAGGAGATAATGCGCAGATCATGGAGTACAATTAACAGACGTGTCTCGCATAAAGACTCACTCAAACGCGAACTCTTATTATCTCAACGCCAATTCAAGCAACGGCAAAGAGATAGGGCCAAACAAACTTCCCGAGAATCATGGCCTTGTTAGCTAGTTTGTGATGATTCCTTTAGTATAAATAGTTAACACAAATCATGTAATGCACACAACACACTTTACAATCACGTCTCATACTCTATTTCTCTCAGTATTTTCCTGTAACGACCCCAAAACCACCCTAATTTTCTTAACTTAAAATTGGAACTTTTATGTGCATTTTATGTGTTAAATAATATTTCATGACTTGCATATATTATTTGAGTATATGTGTTAGTTAAAGTGTTAGTAGTAATTTCGTTAAAAGGAATAAATGGGTTTAGTTGAAACTTTATGGGCCAAAGTGTAACTTTAAAGCTTGGGGGGTTTAGATGTTAAAAGTGAAAGTTGAGGGGCCTTAGTGGAAATTGGGAAAAGATATTAACCCATGTTTATCCCTATTCCTTTCACTCTCTGCGTAAGAAGCACACACACACTAAAAATTTATACTCCCTCTGGCTTAAGAACTCAAGGTAAGAATTATGCTTATTTGATTTTCCTCATTTTTATTTACTACTCCGTTTTAAAATCTAAATATATAAAAATGATCAGGGCGTTGAGTAGGTCATTTCTACCCGAACAAAATATATTTCTGCGATACTTTTTCCGGAAATAGGTAAGTTACTAATTCCCCTTAAATAGTAAAATAGTCATATATTTGCTATATGTGTGATATGTGGTGAAATTATTGTGAAAAGAATTTATTTGTGATACTTATTTATTTGGGACAAAAGGAGTACAATTATACTGGGTAAGTGACTTGGTTTGTATGCAAGGACATATATGGAATATGTTTATATCCTGAGAATGTTAGTATAAGTATTTGAAAGTATACTCCTACTTGTGGGACGGTAAAATATTAACTTGAGTTAAATGTTAAAAAGTATATTATAAAATTATACTATTATTCTTGGGACGGGGAAATTAAATGAAAGTATCCCTAAATGAGTATATTACTATATTAGAAAAATTATATTTATACTTGTGGAACAGTGGAACGAAAGGAGTATAGTTGTTCAAGTTTCGGCCTGGCGGGTGTGTTGGGCGGCCTCACAGTCTGGTGTGGGCGACCGCCCAGGGCTGCTGAAAAGTTTGAGTTGTTTAAATCCAAGTGAATTAGAGTTAAATCTTGGTCTAGGTCTTATGTGATATCCTAGAGTACCTAGAGGGTTGTTGTGGAACACCCTAGTGTTAGAAATTGGTTCCTTTGTGAACAAATGTTTCTTCTGGTTAAAAAAACAAGGGGGAATGAGAGCAAAAAGGGGAGGTTGTGCAAAAAAAAAAAATTAGGGTGAAAGCATTGTCTATTTCATTTCTGTATCTATTTCATCTATTTTGTGGTTTAAAATTCAATCGTTTTGGAAAAAGTAACTCGACACTCCCGGTTTATGTGGATGCCATTAACGACAACAATTGGTAGTCATACTGAAGACTTCATCGCTCATTACACAAAGGAAAGGCAAGGACCGAGGTTTGACAATATCATGTAACATCATCAATTTCAAAGGGCGCAACAACGAAGACAATGACAACACAAGGAGCACCGCGCATATGAGGCCAATCTATACTAAAGAGGATCTTGATGTTTCAACTTTGGACAAAGCACCATCAACAATGACAACTGGTGACTTTGTTAGAGACCAATGTGCTCTACTAAGCCCTTACACTGAGGGAGCCTGGAAACCAAAAGTCGTACAGCCTCTAATGATGTGTTGAATATCGGGAAAAGGAGACAACAATGAAGGCCTCTCACCAAATGAGGTCAAACTGCGGCGCGAATCATAACACATGCCCAACGATGTTCTCATGTCTATTTGTCACGGTTAAATTTTTGTTCAAATGATTTGTCAAGCTTATTTAATAATAATTAAAATACTAATCAAATTCTAGAAGGGTCCATTTGATTTTGAGGCACTTTACCATTAACACTTGTTCTAATCTTCAGTCATTGATTCCAAATTGTGAGCGATTCCCTCGAGTCTAGGGGCTTCCCGCTACTCTCGTCCTTTTGTCATCTCATTTCTATACAAACACAATGTTGGAGATCCCACCGGGATTTCCCTTTGCTTTCACAAAACACTGGCATCGTGCCTTCCCCGGCCAACTCCTGCAAGTGGTCACAACAATAGAGACAAAGGAATGCTATTCTTTAGATTTCAAAATCTCAATGCCAGCAAATGAATTATCTTGAACAAATAAGCACAGACTGGGGCTACATATCAAGAGCATAGAGTTTGCTTCGAAAGCCACAATGTGACTTCATAATAATACAATTTTTTGAGTGTGGTTTGCTCCGGGTGATGGAAATTCAGATGGAAAAATGCAAGAGTACAGGACAACTCTCATTGAAAGTTGATCCTTTGAAAGGACTAAAAAATTGCAAGGACTAAACTTTTGAGAAGCATCATGGGTTCCAGCAAACCCTCAAAATGAAGGACATCAGGAATGTGGGACAACTCTCATAGACAGTTAGGTCCCTTATGTGTGGATTATAATAAACAAAGTGCCATCTTGGACTAAAAGTTTGGCCCGCAAAGATCAAAGCTAAAGCTTCAGAAATATCAAGGATAGTGTCCTGTAGACACCCGCCTTGGACCTCTCACCCCGATTGCACATTTGATTTTGTGTTTCTTCTTGTTTTAATTATTTTTCGTTAGTTTCTGTTACTTCTGTTAAGTTCCTGACTGAATCCGTTAAGTCCAAGGACTAAACTGAATAACAGTTCTAACTTTCCAGTCCATTCTATCAAAATTGCCTTCTCAGAGTCGCGCGCCTCTGCCTCCATAGGTGAGACGCGTGCGCTTTCCGCCCCAAAGGCCGGAGGCGCGCGCTTCTGGACGTCAGTTACAGATTCTCTCCAAGAATCCCTCCCTTTCTCAATTTACATGATTTTGCCCGGGAATTCCCTCTTTGTGACTCTGTTTTGGCACCAAAAGAATTCTCCTTTCACTTATAAAAACCCCTCTTCTCCAACATTTCAAGGGAATCTTTTTTGCACAAGAAAACTCTACCAAAAGGGGAGGACTTTTTCAACATAAGAAAACTATACACAAACACTTTTAGAGCATTCTCAAGGCATTCTCCAAAGATATCCTTGAAGCTACTTGAAGTTTAGTGATGGAAAAAATCTCCCTCTAATTAAATTACCTAGCAAGTTTATGTAGTAGTATGCACAAGCAAGGGTCGAATCCACAGAGACTTGAAGGATCAACAAGAATGTAAATTAAAACTAGAAAATTAAATATTAGGTTTTGGTTTTATTTATAACTACTAAGAAATACCTAAAATTAAACTAAGAAAACAAATAAAATCAAGATTAACGAATAGATTCACGATTTGGGATCACAAATACTTTCACTCTATGCTATGCTCATAATAATAAGATCAATCTCATTCTTAGGTTCGTTTGCAAAAGTAAGGATTGGGACGGTTTGGTGTGCGATTTGCAATCCTAATATCCTCTTTATATTATACTTTCAGTTACGTCCCCATAATATGACAAGAATTCATGAAGAACTTAAGAACATGAGAACCTAGATCCTTTTGATTTCAGTTACGTCCTCTATTGAATCTAATTATCAAAATAGTGGTCAACGTATCAATGCCCGAGTTACCGCAACAATTAATAGCCAATAATTCTAAAGCCAATTTATATCATAACATATAATCGAAACTAAAGAATTAATTATGAATAATATTTTGATAAACAAGAATAAGAAAGAATAGAAGAATTAAATCTATAGCATAGAGATCTAGTATTTGTTACTACCAATCTATGAATCTAAAAAACTAGCTACTCATAAAATCAAGAACAAGAAATAAATTAAAGAACATCAAAACCCGGATTAAATTGGTGAATCCTTGATTACAACCTTTAATCTTGAATAAAAGTCTCTATAATAATGTGTATGGAGTACTATATTTATACTAGGGCTAAGGAGGTGTAAAAATAGGAAAAATCATAGGATTCCTTGTTAAAAAAGGAAAAATAAAGTTGTTGGCCGGAATTTCCCCAGGAGCCCTTTGTATTTTTGAGTTTCCAGAAAATCCCTTGAAAAATTCCTCAAAGGTCCTAAAAAATTCAAAAAAAGACCCTCAAATTTTGGAAATTACTGAAAAGCCCACAATATTTTGAAAATTCCCCAAAGGTCCTTGGCCAAATTCCCCTAAAGTCCTTGGTAATGCGCGCGCTCTGGCTGGATTGGTGCGTGCGCACCCTCAATTACAGAAGGTCAGGGTTTTGCTCCAGTGTGGGTGCGCGCACCCTAATGTTGGTGTGCGTGCGCACCTTTTGCTTCGAGAATTGTACATTTTACGCGCAATCTTCTGGAGCCCATAATTTCGTCATACAAACTCCGATTTGGACGTGTAAACTATCGTTGGAAAACTCTTTTCGAGTACTATCTAATGAACATGATTTCTGAGAGTTCACATCACTTTATATTTATGTTATTGTCTGTTCTTTATCCTTCCTTTTCACGCTTTAACGTACATGAATCCATTCATTCTTTCGCTCATTCCATATACTCATAAACACTCAAAAAACCATCAAAACACCCAAGATTGAGAATTTAATAAGTCATAAAAGTATATGATTTGGATGGGTAAAAACACATCCATCAAATACCCCCAAAAACTTGATAGAAAAAATCTCCCTTTAACTAAATTACCTAGCAAGTGTACTAGTTACCTGTGTAGTAGTATGCACAAGCAAGGATCGAATCCACAGAGACTTGAAGGATCATTTGGAATGTAAATTAAAACTAGAAAATTAAATATGGGGTTTTGGTTTTATATATAACTACTAAAAAATAACTAAAATTAAACTAAGAAAACAAAAAAAAATCAAGATTAACGAATAGATTCACAATTTGGGTTCACAAATACTTTCACTCTATGCTATGCTCATAATAATAAGATCAATCTCATTCTTGAGTTCGTTCGCAATAGTAAGGATTGGGATTTGGTGTCCGATTTGCAATCCTAATATCCTCTTTATATTATACTTTCAGTTACGTCCGCATAATATGTCATGAATTCATGAACTTAAGAACATGAGAACCTAGATCCTTTTGATTTCAGTTACGTCCTCAATTGAATCTAATTATCAAAATAGGGGTCAACGTATCAATGCCTGAGTTACCGCAACTATTAATACCCAATAATTCTAAAGCCAATTTATATCTTAACATATAATTGAAACTAAGAATTAATTATGAAGAATATTTTGTTAAACAAGAATAAGAAAGAATGGAATAATTAAATCTATAGCATAGTGATCTAGTATTTGTTACTACCAATCCATGCATCTAAGAAACTAGCTACTCATAAAATCAAGAACAAGAAATAAATTAAAGAACATCAAATCTGGATTAAATTGATGAATCCTTGATTACAACCTTGAATCTTGAATAAAATTCTCTATAATAGTGTGTATGGAGTATTATATTTATACTAGGGCTAAGGAGGTATAAAAATAGGAAATTTTTTAGGATTCCTTGTTAAAAAATGATAAATAAAGTTGCTGGCCGGAAATTTCCCAAGAGCCCTTGGTATTTTTAAGTTTCCAGAAAAGCCCTTAAAAATTTCCCTAAAGGTTCTCCAAAAATTCCAGAAAAACCGCCGACATTTTGGAAATTACTGAAAAGCCCACAATATTTTGGAAATTCCCTAAAGGTCCCTGGCCAAATTCCCCTAAAGACCTTGGTAATGCGCGCGCACTTGCTGGATTGGTGTGTGCGCACCCTCAATTACAGAAGGTCAGGGTTTTGCTCTAGTGTGGGTGCGCGCGCCCTAAGGTTGGTGTGCGTGCGCACCTTTTGCTTCACGACTTGTACATTTTACGCGCCATCTTCTGGAGGCCATAACTTCTTCATACGAACTCCGAGTTGGACGTGTAAACTATCGTTGGAAATCTATTTTCATGTACTATCCAATGGACTTGGATTTTCAGAGGTCAAATCACTTTATATTTATGTTCTGGTCCCATTTTTATCCTTCCTTTTCACGCTTTAACGTACATGAATCCATACATTCTTTCGCTCCTTCCATATACTCATAAACACTCCAAAAACCATCAAAACACCCAAGGTTGAGCATTTAATAAGTCATAGAAGTATATGATTTGGATGGGTAAAAACACATCCATCAAATACCCCCAAACTTATCTTATGCTCGTCCTCGAGTAAAACAAAACAAATACTCCCTCCATCCCAGCACAAGTAAGACTTATTTCCCTTTTAGAACGTCCCACTAAAAGTGAGACTGCCCAAAATTGAAATGTTTCAACTCCACTCATTCTATCTCTTCATTTTCCACCACTCAATTTATTCAATCAACACTACTATTTATCCCACTCATTCTCACTCTTCATTTTCCACCACTCAATTTATCCAACTAACACTACTATTTGTTCCACTCATTCTCTCTCATCATTTTTACCACACATTTACTAGTCTTTCTTAATTAGTGTGAAAACTCCTCTAGTCCTACTTGTGCTTGGACGGAGGGAGTATAAAACTATAAAACTACAAAAACTAAAAACAATAAAAACTAATATTTTTAGGATGTTCTCATTACATATGGGAGTTGTTAGCCAAAAGTCTCAGGGTCTCTCACACAAGTGCCATCAAATAGGTACCATCATAAAACCAAATTGCAACACATACACACTACTAACTCGTTTGATTTTCCACCGCAGCATTATAGGATGAGTGATGTTGGTGATCAATGCGACCAAAATAAGATTAGTTTATAGGATAACTTAAGTTAATGCTCTTAATTCATAAATGATGATGACTATACACAACCCCATTCAAAGACACTCATAATCATGTATACAAAGTTGTAAACCCGGTTACCGATATTGAAAGAACATATGGCATAAAGTTTTGAGCACAACAAACGTGAGAGGCTAGGTTCACGGTTACAAATGAAGGTAAGGACATACGAAGTTAAGAATGTGGACTAAGAAGTATGTGTACATCCTCACCATAAGTTAAACTCTCCGCTCACCCAATTCCCACACCGTCTCACCCCCAAACTTGAACTTTTATATAATTACATGGGGTGAGATATGATTCCCTATTTCTGTGGCCTTTTCCCTTCCAATCATCATTTTAATATATTAAGGGAACAAGATTTTTATGTTTTTTTTTTTTTTTTTTTTTTTTTGACTTCACATAAGATAAAATCGTGCTATTCGCATATTTCTGCACACTATAACAATCACATTATTTTTGTGCTTGTCCCTTCTTTCTCATTACATAACTCCCTTTATAACTTTGGCCATATCCAATGTTTTCCCAAATCATTCTCCCAATTTTGAACCATTAATTCCCATAATTCCCTAATCCACTTCTCATCAAGGTGAGTCTAACCTATTCTTAGTGCAAAAAGGTAGGAAATCGGGTATCAAAAGAAGGTGAACGACGGTCTTTAATGTGTCATTATTTCATGCTTATTAGGCTCAAAAGGGTATTCTAACGATGATTTTATTTAGTGACTAGATAGACAATACAAGGCCAACAAAAGGGTTTAGAAAGAAAATACCATAAATACCGAATAACCTATTGACTTGCTATTGACAACCATGCAACGATGTTCTAGGGTCCCCGAGAATACACCAACTGATCCCATAAATTATTCCTAAGTTGGTAACATGATCATGAAAATAATGTAAGTGAGAGGTGGTGCAATCATGCCTTTAGTAGTGTTAATGCAGTCCCAACTCTAGATTAAACAATAGAACCCACAATGGCTAATAAAACCCACATGGATGACCAATTTCCCTCCATCATTTCCCTATCTTTTTTACCTATAAAAACCATCATCTTCTACCTTGGAAAGGGACTTCTTTTTGAACTTCTTATTGGACTTCTTTTTGGACTTCTTTTTGGACCTCATTTTTAGACTTGGAACTTTCTCTCTACACAAATTCTATATCATTTTCCCTACACAAATTCTCCCAACAAGAGTTTTACACAACAAAACTCTACACAAATCTCTACACAACAACATCATTTTCAAATCCAAGTTTGAAGTCTTCTTTCTAAAGGTACAAGTCTTCTTCTTTTATTCTCTTTTATTCTAGTCTTACTAGTATGCAATCCCCATCAATTGGGACATGACCAAATGACCACTTTACTACATTAAAGTTGGTTAAGGTTATCTCCCTACATTTTAATCTTAACTTTAATTCACCATGTTAATTTCTCTTCATCTCTTAATGTAATTCTTTAACATTACTTGTTACATGTAATCTTTATCATTAAATAAATAAAACAATTCTATTTTATTTCCTTTTTCTTCTCATCACAATTGTTAGCACATTCCTATTTAATTAATTGAAGGACATGTAAATATTAGAACACCAATAGTAGCAAGACCCGCGTAAGCGGGGCGGAGTGGGTGTTTAAGTACTTCCCACTCCGTCACCTAACCCCCGAACCCTTCTCTCCCGAATCTCTGGTTTTGTACATAAATTAGGCTATTTCTAGGTTTTTCTTATGTTCCTTTAAAAACATAGGTGGCGACTCTAAACAATCTAAAACAAGTTAGACATCCTAGGATAATTCACCGCTCTAGCCAAGCCGTGGTTCCCCGGGGTATCTACAGTGGCGACTCCGCTGGGGACGTATTAGAGGGTTAAACTTGCGTTCTTAACTTTTGGTGTTCTTATTACTGTTTTCTGGGCATTCTGGTAAAAAGGGTGGGAAGCGCGCGCCTTTAGCCTCCTTGGCCTAAAGCGCGCGCGTCCGACCCCAATTACCAGAATTGCCCGTCTTCCTTCTCGTCCTTCAATTTCATATTTCTGTGCTAACAAGTTTCTGCAGGGGAAAGTTACATAATTTGGGACCAGGGCAATCCCCTGAGTCCGCAGTTTCTTCTAACATTCTGACAGGTAACCCAGATGCGCGCGCCTCCCATATTAATTTCGAAATGCGCGCGCTTTCCACATCACTTCATTGAGGCGCGCGCTTCTGGGCAATTTTCCAGAAACAGAACAGTGCACAGAAAGCAGAACATAGCAGAATGACAGTGTGTGGGCACCGGGCCTACATATAATTTCTTTTACTTTCTGTTTATTTTTTACCGGTCACACGGGTGATTCGGGAGTTGTAAATACGTGCTTATTTGTTTCCTTTTTTTTTTCTTTCTTTGAAAAAAAAAAATAATATTTTGTCACTTGTAGACCTCACACTACATGCACATATTCTTATCAATTGCTCACTATCGAGTCGCACAGTCCAACCCCAAACCCGTCGAGGCCCGTCCTAGAAAGTTTCAAGCTCCACCAGACCTTGGCTCTTTCGAAGCGGTAAACCTCAGCCCGTGGCGTAGTTCAAGACTACATGCCGGGGGTGACCTTTAAGCCTCATATTCAAGCCGAGCACAAACCACACAATTCTAGTTTAGGGTCTAACACTCCGTGACTCAAGTCGGTTTTCATGTACCGAGATTTCCCTAAACTAATGTCTTCAAATCATACATGCCAACTTGTTGAAATGGACGAAATAAAACTCCGTCCCCAAAAGTGGCTATCTTGGACGAAAATAAAAAATCCGTCCCCGCATGTATGATTTACTACATTAATTTAGTTTAATCCCGTCACATGTAGGTATCACAAGCGTGGTGGAATCCGATGAGTATATGGGACCGCGAGAAGGTCTATATACTAGTGTGACGATTCCACTATTTTCCTAGAAACCCAAAAAGGACTCCGTCCTTCCGACTTTTGTAAATAAAAAAAAAAAAAAAAAACAAAAAAGAGTCATTTTCTTTATATGTTGAGTCTTTTTTGTGTTTGTGGGTTAAATTTATTTTACTCAAAAGGTGTTTGTGGGGCCAATCTAAGATCAACCGTGCTCTTCCAATAGGTCCAATGACTTCCCAACGGCGACAACAACAACGGTGGAAATGATTTCGTGTCCAACGAAGGGTTACTCAGCATAATGAAATCAATGGGGGAACAAATGGATAGGATTGTCGAGGATGCCCGCCGTAAAGACAATTTGTGGCAAGCCCGTTTCGATATCGACAAGAGGATTCACAAAGAAGAGGTTTCCGAACTCAAGGCTCGTCTTGATTATGAAAGAAGAATTAACGAGGAAGAGGTTTCCGAACTCAAAGCCCGTTTGCAAGAGCTCACCGACGGCAAAGCAAAGTTTAAGGGTAAAGCATGCTCAAGTGGCCCGTCCCTCAAAAGCTACAAAGGTACCGCCAACAACCGAGTTTTCACTCCTCTCCTAGGAGTAACCCAAGCGAGGCATTTGAAATTTTGGTGGCAAGTGGAAAGGTCAAGCCTTTAGAGGGGTACAAGCAAAGACGATACCGAAGAATCATGCACATGGTGAATGGTGTGGCTACCACAAGCATAGTGGCCATACTACCGAAGGGTGCTTCCTTCTCCGAAACATCATCCAAGATTTGTTCGACAACGGCGAATTTACTGTGGGTGAAGAGCAACCTTTAGAGAGTGCCAACATGCAAAAACTCATCAAAGAAGAATGATTTGGTTTCGAAATGAGGCTTCTACAAGAAATCATGCCACAAGGAGACTACAACGACAATGGGGACTACAACAACAATCTCCGTTTCTCTTTCTCTACCTAGTAGTAGGAATAAAAAAAAAAAAAAAAAGGGCCAAAAGTCCTCTTTTGTGTGCATTAATGTTTTCTCTCGTCCCATGTTAAGTGTCGAGTCTTCTTATCAAATAAAAGTCGTTCTTGTCCTTATACACTCTTCCAAGTTGTTCAATCTAATTCTTGGCAAAATGATGAAAAGATGTCTAAACGAGTTTTGGAATGAAGGCCATCACTTGAACGCCTAGGGGCTAAACATTGTGACGAAGGCAACATCATCAACGACGAAAGACAAAGCCAAGACATCAAAGGTGAAGCAACAACCTGGAGAAAAATCAAGCAATGTTTCAAAAGGGGATTAAAAAAAAAAAAAAAAAAAAAAATCTCGCTAGGTTGAAATCATCAAATCAACCTAGGCAAAAGTTAGAGCACACAAAAAAAAAAAAAAAAAAAAATCCCCCTCAATAAAAGAAGATCAACATCATCATCCACCAACAAAGGACGAAGCTACGAAGCAACAATTCCATCACGAAGAATGGAGAATCCACAAGAACTACGGTGACCGGAGCCTCTACACTGGAGGAACGTAGGCAACCTGCGGGTCCGGTCTCATGCAAGAAAGAAGAAATGTTTAGCCCTAGCGCGTTATGGTGATCGGCCTTCATCTCGAACTTGTCAAGACATCTTTGTATGATTCATTTGCCAATGAATTAATCACCAAAAAGATTGAACAACTTTCTTAGATTTGAAATCATTTTGCGCTCCTTGTCGAGTCTAGGGACTTCTATTCTTTCTGCATACTCCCAATTCCTTGCAATCAAATTGGGGCTTTCCTTCTCTTCTCTCTTAATGACTTACTTTCCTTCGTGAGTCATTCAATTCAATAAAAAAAAAAATACATGTCAATACTAGGGACACTTCCCTAGTCGAGTCAATGTCACTCATCTTTAGTGACAAAAGGTTTTCACCGCAAAATCACATGTCTCTCATCCTCAGCTAGAGTCAATGCACACTTCCTCATTAATCGAGTAAAAAATGAAGACGCAAAAGAGATGCCCGCTAGATTGAAAACCGAAAGGGCGGTCTAGGCAAAAAACAGGGTGCGTCATAAAAAAAAATGAGAGAGTGAGAGAGAGAAGGGAAAGAGAAATGGAGATCTCTGGCCTCTAAAGAAGACAACTACACGAGCTCTACATTGGATCTCCTCAGCAAGTCAATTCCCCACCGAGTCAACTTTGGGATTGCAAAAGGCTCGACAAGATATAGCACCATCAAAGGTTGTCTTGGGTTATCGGCATCATTCTCCAGCAGTGTGCATTTTTGGGTTCATGAAAAGAAGGCCCGTGGTAACAAGATCCATCCGAGAACAAGCCCATCATCAAAAGGGCACGAGGTTGCACAAATAATCCCTAGCTAGTCAATTGGCTTGGGTAGCAAATAGCAACAACATGTGTCTCAGTTTTCAAGGCTTCTTCAAGTATGTGCTTCTAAAGTACGCCGAAAGGCTCCCGAGAAATGGAGTAGCTCTTGCCATATCCTCTCATGTTATTCCCTCACACGAGGACGAGTCACTCTTGCTTTGCTCAACAAATGGTGACGCCCTAGGGGCTATGTGACTCAAGAACAAGAGATTCTTTTGCTTCATTTGGTAATCAACAAGCCCTAGGGGCTATGCTAGAAAAAGATGTGTGAGACTATCCTCAAAGTCTCCCAAAAGGGATGTCAAAAAGCCCTCTTGTCATGTGTGCCCGTGCTCGTTTCCACAATCAAGGGTGGACCTTTCTTGCAATCAATGATGGCACTCTAGGGGCTACGGTCAAGTCTTAAAGGCTCCCTCGGCAAAGAGCAATTAACTCCCCAGCAGTATCCCCAGCCAAGTCATGTGCAACATTGGAAGCTTCCTCAATTCGGCACCGAAGGTCTCCAAGGGCTTCGCAATCTACAATCTTTTGGGCTACGGCATTACAGTAATTCAAGCAAAGGGTAATATTGGGGCTTCGCGACCGACAGTCTTTTGGGCAACAATACTCGAGCAACGCAATTTGGGAGTAGTATCCATGAAAGGGATCAAGCTTCAAAGGGTCTCTCAACACTTTAAGTCAAAGGCCTCTTAGTTTTAAATGAAGACTCCGATGTTATGAATGAAGTTGATGATTTTTGTTAGAACTTTCAAGCGAGATTTTGAAGGAAGTCTTAGAGAAAAGGAAAAAGATTCAATATGCTAAACTCTAATCAAAACAGGGTTATAGCGGGAAATGCCACGGCCAATCCCAATGTTTCTACAATTCAGCACCCCCTTCTCCAAGATCAAAAGCACAAGGTGCAGCTCAGATAAAGTTGGGCCACAACACTAGTTGCATCCGAAGATCCGTCATTAGTTCAACTCAAGAAGAGTCAAGCAAGCATACTCATTTGAGACTTTATCACGCCAAGACCTTATCCTCCGCGACCTCGACGGCACCGCAAGACATTACTGCATCCTTTAACATAAGCCCTCAGCCATTTGGGTATCGACCACAATGAGGCCATTCATCTCCCCAGAAAGAGCAAGAAGGAGATCTCTATCAAGAATTCTACCAAACGGTACATCCGTTCTCAATACCGAGCCAATCACGAGGTAATTTGGGGCTTACAATGAAAGGTCTTCACATCCCGCCATCTACAAGCCCACGACACTTGGGGCTTTGCAATCTCTCGAAGCTTGGCATCAACGATCTCCTCTTGGGGCTTGCTCACTACAACAACAAAGGGCGATTTACTCGAATGGGCCAAGAGCTGATTTATCTTGGAGCTATGCAAGTCCCTCAAATTTGGCATCAAAGGCATTCTAGGGGATTTACAATCAGTAACCCCTCATCTCGGCATCAAAAGCCTTTTTGAAGCCCCATAACCGACAAATCTCTTGGGGCTAGACATCAATTTTCGTTGGGCACACCAGCGACGACAGAATTCAAGCGAAGCAATCTGGACTTCGACTGAACATGACTTGATCTTGGGTTGGCTTCATAAACACACAATGGCTAAAATGGTTCACCCACGAACTAAAAAAAAAAAAAAAAAAAAAAAAAAAAGATTTTTTCTTTATTTTTCTCCTTCTATGTGCAAAATTATGTGCTTTACTTTGCTTTGCTCCTAGCCTCTCCTCCAGCGTTCTCCATCATCCTTGAACTATGCTGGTCTGATTCTCTTAAAAGGGATACGTAGGCAGCCTTTTGGCACGACCAACCCATCATCCAGAATACCATCTCGCCAACCCATCATCAAGGGCATTCTCTCATCAACATCTAAAGAATGGACATTCTCCATCAAAGCATCCTCCGCGGACATCAAGAATCCATCTCCACTTAAGCGGCAATGGTAAGTGAAGGTATGAATACATCCAATGCCTCCTCAAAATCACCCCGCACACAAGATCACTTTCTACATTCTTACTTCTCTCTCATTACAAAGGTGCTTTCAAATCACATGTCACACCACAATCACAATTTTCTCTCGCAATTCCTATTTCACATCTCACACAAGCACATATATCTGCAAAGCATACACATAACAGGTGCCGCACAGAGTACCAGAATCAACGGGTGCCGCACAGAGCACCAGGTGCCGCACAGAGCACCAATTTTGGTCCATGGTGGACCATTAAAATCACCATACCTCTTCCATCAACGGGTGCCGCACAGAGCACCAATTTTGGTCCATGGTGGACCATTAAAATCACCATACCTCTTCCATCAACGGGTGCCGCATAGAGCACCAGGTGCCGCACAGAGCACCAATTTTGGTCCATGGTGGACCGTTCAAATCACCATACCGCCGCACAGCGCATCAGAATATGCCGCACCGCGCACCAGATTCAACAAGTGCCGCACAGCGCATCAGAATATGCCGCACCGCGCACCAATTTTGGTCCATGGTGGACCGCTCAAATCACCATACCGCCGCACAGCGCATCAGAATATGCCGCACCGCGCACCAATTTTGGTCCATGGTGGACCGCTCAAATCACCATACCTCTTCTATCAGTAAAAGTCGCTCACACATGGAGTGCATTTCTATCCTTTGTAATTTCAAATTCCTGCTTTATCGAGTCTTTGTTTTCTCTTGTCGATGTCCTCGGCGGTTGTCTTTCTTTCGTCGACGCGTTTTGCTTCGCAATCCACGTCGCCGAGGGGCTCTGTAGACACCCCGCCTTGGACCTCTCACCCCGATTGCATACAAAGTATTTTTATTCAACTTATTTTTGTTGATTTCTGTTACTTCGGTTAAGTTCCTAACTGATTCCGTTAGCTTTGGACTAAACTGCATAACAGGGTTAACTTTTAGGGTCATTCTGTCATTCTGTCATTTTTTCACCCGCGGCGCTTCCGGCACTTCCAGTGAGCCGCGCGCGCGTCCCGCCCCAAAAGCCGGAACCGCGCGCTTCCCACTTTGGCAGTAACGGATTGCACCTTATTTCCCTCCCTTTTCTTATTTACAAACATCTTTTCTTGATCACAAAAAAACATCTTTTTACATCCACATTCATCCCCCCTTTTCTCATTAATTCCCAATCCCAAAATCTAAGCCTTTTCCCAAAAACTAATATTTCTTTCATTTATTATTTGATTTCTTTTATTTCTTTTATTTTTCTTTTATTCATTTATCTTATTTGTGATTGGCCCATTCCATTTCACATGGATGACCAATTTCCCTCCATCATTTCCCTCTATTTTTTACCTATAAAAACCATCATCTTCTACCTTGGAAAGGGACTTCTTTTTGGACTTCTTTTTGGACCTCATTTTTAGACTTGGAACTTTCTCTCTACACAAATTCTATATCATTTTCCCTACACAAATTCTCCCAACAAGAGTTTTACACAACAAAACTCTACACAAATCTCTACACAACAACATCATTTTCAAATCCAAGTTTGAAGTCTTCTTTCTAAAGGTACATGTCTTCTTCTTTTATTCTCTTTTATTCTAGTCTTACTAGTATGCAATCCCCATCAATTGGGACATGACCAAATGACCACTTTACTACATTAAAGTTGGTTAGGTTATCTCCCTACATTTTAATCTTACTTTAATTCACCATGTTAATTTCTCTTCATCTCTTAATGTAATTCTTTAACATTACTTGTTACATGTAATCTTTATCATTAAATAAAAAACAATTCTATTTTATTTCCCTTTTTCTTCTCATCACAATTGTTAGCACATTTCTATTTAATTAATTGAAGGACATGTAAATATTAGAACACCAATAGTAGCAAGACCCGCGTAGGCGGGGCGGAGTGGGTGTTTAAGTACTTCCCACTCCGTCACCTAAACCCCGAACCCTTCTCTCCCGAATCTCTGGTTTTGTACATAAATTAGGCTATTTCTAGGTTTTCTTATGTTCCTTTAAAAACATAGGTGGCGACTCTAAACAATATAAAACAAGTTAGACATCCTAGGATAATTCACCGCTCTAGCCAAGCCGTGGTTCCCCGGGGTATCTACAAACGAGAACAAAATTTTTAAATTTTTTCTATTTTTTAGAGGGTGACAACTATATACACTCCCCTATAATCCCACAAACTCAGAGAGATGCCTACCCTCAAACTCAAAACATGCTATGTCCTCATAGCATAAGAAACTAAAGCATGCTTTGGGTTCACAGGATGGCATGACACAACAAAATAATAAAATGAAAGCAAAATAAATGTTACCTAGTTGGGTTGCCTCCTAACAAGCGCATTTGGTTAAGGTCGTTAGCCCGACCGTTGCCCGGTTTGGATTTCACCTTTCTTCCTTTGGCCCACTTTGCATTCTTGCGGGTCCTTATCTTTAGCTTGAGCCCTATATACATTCCCCTTTTTATTTTATCATTTAGTACCACAGGGAATTGTTGGCGTATTCGCTTCTTGAGCTCTTCCACTTGTGGCCTCTCATCACCTTTTCCACAATCATCAGACGATGGAAGTACCCAAATGATGAACAAGTTTTCATTAGGATTGTTACAAGGTTGAATAGTCTCATCTCCACCATAAACCTCCTCACTATCCCTCTTTTCACCACCATATAGGGCGAACTCAAGCTCCTCAATCGCTATCTCATGCCATGTTTTCTCTATCTTCTTTACCCCCTCCGCCTTTTCCACAGACCCTATACACCCACTTGAATTGTCATAAGGTGATCCATCTTCAGAGTCAACTTTGGAGATTTCATAGACAAAATTCTCTTTTGCATCCTCAAAAGGTTTCTCTTCAAGTGACTCATCCTTAAAGGTAACATTAGATATTTCATAGACAAAATTCTCTTTTACGTCCTCCACGGGTTGCTCTTCAGGTTGCGGTTGTGGATTACTAACATAACGTGCCCCAAAGAGAGATCCCAGACACATTCTTCCCCATCATTGTTCACATACCAAATCAGGGTTGAAGGTTGCTCTTCCAGTTGAGTCTATTGAGGAGTAGTATTCAGCTCACGGTTCCTCAAGATATCTAATATTTTGCTCACGTGTTCATCTATCTTCATGCAAGATATTTCCCAAGGTGGAATGTCAGGATGAGGTGGAAGTGGATCATAAAGTGGTTCATATGATGGTCCACAATTGTTCTAAGCCATGTTTAAATGATTTTCGTACCCTTGTCTACAAGAGTATGGGGGTGAATCATATTGAGGTTACCATGGCTCGAAAGAGTTTATTGCTTAAACCTGTAGATAATACTTAGAAAAATATGTCCTATACGGATAATAATTAGTAGCATGAGAATAAAACCCACAATTCAGACACGACTCATACATGTTGTAATGGTTCATTCTATGAGTCTTTGAGTCTACAAAAAATAAAATAAAATTATATACAATAAAGAAATAAATACTAAAAAACTAACTAAAAGAAAAACAAAAGAAAACTATTAACACTACCTAAACCAACTTGTTAACCTAATCAAGTCCCCGGCAACGGCGCCAAAAACTTGATGGAAAAAATCTCCCTCTAATTAAATTACTGTTAGTACCCAACCTGAAAATGAGTTATTAGGCATTCTAGAACTCACAGGGACCTCCCAGGTATTTACGAACTGTGTAAGACTTATCCAGGATTTCCTGAAAAGCCCAGATAAGAAGATGTTGACGACCTAATCGGATGAGGCTGCAAAGATAGACGTTATCTCATCATCCTCCAGAGTCCAGATTGATCAGAGCCTCGGTAATTGTGTCAATCCCTTGGACCGATCGGGCGGCCACATTGCCGGCCGGGCGGCCACTTCCTCCGGGTCAAGATTTCCTATAAATAGGTGACCTCAGTTCATTATTTCGACACAATTCACTCCCCCGAGTTCTACAGCCAAAACTGACGGCAGAACTCTCTCTCTAAGCCTTTCTAGAAATCCCGAAGGTCCGGCGAATCCGCGGAAGAGATTCGACTTCGTTCTTGTCAAGATTGGTGAGAATTTGTCATGTTTTCTTAGTTTAGATCTGATTTCAAGTTTCATCATGTTTATACATCTATATTCATATGATTCATAACGTGTTCTTCATGTTCTTACTAGAATTCAAAATATGCTCTATATCTAGGGTAGCGATCTTCATGCTTATGTGTTATTTCATGCATATTCATGATGTTCTTATTATTATGCTAGATCTACGGCTTATCCCATGGATAACGTGCTAGATCTAATGTTTTAATCCATGTTTATATTGTATAGCCGATGATGATCAACGAGATCTAAGAACTACTTCTAAACCCTAAACTTTAGGTAAATATTCCCATGATCAATAAATCCTCCAAGGATGAATATGAGGACTACACGTTGATCTTATCAATGGTATAATCATTATTCTAGGATGTGATCATCTTGTATGATTCTTTCTCCTCCCCCTTAATCATGCATGATCCCTATTCTTTCTCTCTATTCCGATTATGTGCGAACTACGCTGACCTGAGCTTCTCATCATAAGAAGAACGTAGGAAATCTTCGGATCCAGTCTCAATCACTAACACACTACTAACACATTCATCATGATAGAAAGTCTGACTGCTCGGGCGATAGGAGTGATAACTTGATATTCTTCTCTTGTCGTAACTTGACCCCCGAACCCTCTCTGTTAGCTGTTTCTCAATGTTTTAGCTCAATAAAAACAACGTGGCGACTCTTAATAAAAGTTAAATGCCAACTTGAATATCCTAATCCCATAGAAAAGATAAAATAAGATAAATAAAGAAAGACTTCCCGTGCGTCGCCCGCATTCGGAAAGGGGTATTCACAGTGGAGACTCTACTGGGGACTAGCTTTGAACATCTTCAAGCATAGAGGGTCAAACTTTTGTCAATATCATGATTGCTTACTTGCTTTCTTCCCCCCCTTGTACTTTATCTCTTGTACATATTTGCTTCCCTTGTACTTTAGTGCGTCAATATCTTAACTGCTCCCTATTGTACCCTTTTTTAACTGTTTTTGCATTGCATACATGTAAATACAAAAAACTCTCTGTTTTGTCCCTAAAAAATAACTAGTTTTGTCCGCACACTACCACTAGGTCCGTGTCACACTGCACACCCTACTGGAAATACTCCGCTGAGTGCACAGATTTTGATGATCCTGTCCCCTCTATCTTCGTGGCACCCGGGCTATCTAACTCACTGTTTTAACTTGTGAAGCAGTTGAGGTTAATCCCTTGTTCATTTCGAAACCATGCACTCACAGAGTCTAAGACACTCCAAAGTTGACCGGTTGGTTTGACTAGCTTTTCTTTATAGAAAATTAATGTGTCGTTCATGCCGTCATCCGTTAAGTCTTTAATGAGTCAAGATCCTTCGAGAGAAAAAACACAAAAAAATGAAATTCCCTACAAGGGTGTGCATATGGTAAGCCGAGTGATACTTTGTACAAGGATCTCAACTCGTTAAAAACTTAACGGAAGTAACATAAATGTTACGTTAAATGCATTTAAACAACGGTTTGTCGCTAGGATCCGTTAGGTCGGTGGAAGTCGCTTGCCCTATAGGACCCTCGCTCAAATTGTCCGTTTGAGAGGTGCAATACATGTGAAAAACGAGGGGTCTATAGACGTAGTGATGACCTCCACTGATCCAGGTTTTGTAGATAGTAACCCAAAAAGGGGTACCCCTTCCAACCATTAGGACTAATAATATACTGTTTTTGTAAAATAACAAAATACATTGCATGAGCCTTGTCCCGTCCTAAACCTCTCGTCCGCTACCTCTACAGAGAAGCAAGTTTGGGTCCGTTCCGGTGGTCGTCTTCAATGGATAAGCCTTCCGCAAGCTCAGTCTTTAGTCTCTGCATCAACAATGTCTCCATCATCAGAACCTACTGCTCCTAGTGTCTCTACTCCGCCAGTCTCCTCTTCTGCCGATCCAGAGATCGCCAACAATATCAAGCCCTCGGACATTCCGCCACCTCTCCATGCTTTCTTCACCAACCTCATGCTACAAATCCAAGCTTGACGATAGGAGAAAGCCTCTAGAAAGGGTCAACCAAGAGCTAAAAGATCATCTTCATACTGAGATGAAGAAGAAAGGTGTAGCAACTAGCTTCCATAATCCAGAGTCTATTCTTATCGTAGATCGAAGACGAGACAGTGCCTGTGACTTACCCTGCCAATGATAACGCTATCCCTCTGAAGGTGCCCAACTACCAAAGGTTTCCTCCTCCTAATTTCGGTAATAAAGCAACCTCCCGTAAAGGTCCGTATGAGCCATCACCAGAATTGATGGGTATTTACTTGTCCTCTACCAAGTTGCCACCGCCTTCAATTACGTTGAGCATAGGTGCTGCCGTACCTACAATCTCCACTGCTCCTCTCGCTATTCAAGCCTATGGTAGCACAGACTTCTCCAATCACCCTTCAGTGGTTGCCATGCAAGAACAGATCCACAAGCTATCCGACACGGTCTCCAAGCAATCCGCTCCGATTGTTAAGACCATTGACCTGAGTAATGTGGGTTCTCTACCTAGGGACTTCAAGATGCCGAAGGTCTCTACATTCCATGGTATTACTTGTCCAAGACTCATCTCGACAGTTATGTCTAGCCATGAGAGCCCGTAACTGCACCAATGAGAAAATGGCCTGAGTCTTCCGCACCACTTTGGACGGAATCGCTCTCGTTGGTTTTTGTGTTTGGATCCTTCCGAACGAGAGACATGGGAACAAATCACCACTACTTTCTGCGAGAAGTATCAGTCAAACCTAGATTGGTACGTCAACTGTACTGATTTAGAGAACACCATGCAAAGGCCCCGCAAGCCTATCTACGACTTCTACAGAGGTGGAATCACAAGCTAGCAGAGGTACAATCCTCCTAAGGCAAAGGAACAAAAGCAAAATATTCTTAAATGCTTGTTGCCCGAGCTTAGGTGGCGATTGGTAATGGATATTTTCCCGATCTACAGGAAATGGTCGATGCTGGGGTCAGCCACAAAGTCGGCATTACTGGTGCTGTTAAAAAAGCTGCCAAAA